>QMIH01000326.1:247842-288651 GCA_003987875.1 Clarias batrachus | reverse complement strand
TAAATGGGAAACGTCATTCACTTTTAAAGGTTACTCTGTACTGTTCATAACATATATAATTTTATTTCTTTTTTTTCAGGGCTAGGATTTGAGCATTAATAAAAGCTCGGAGGCTTATCAAAGTGATGCGCCCACAATCCACGTCTTTCTTTTGAACATTGATACTTGTCAGTGTGAAAAGCACTGAGTTCGGCATGTAAATATTTGCTTTTTTTCTTTTTTTTCCCGCCTTTCTTGTTTCCTCATAGTTATTTGTTAGAATCATGCTTTACCATTGTTTCCGTACTGGGATTGGAAACAGCATGTTGCATTGAAGTGAAACTCGAAAGAATGACGGAACAACCTGTAATCGCTTTCTTTTTTTCTTTTTTTTTTATTTGTACTTTGTAGCACTTTTTAGAGATTTGCTTCACCAAGTCTACCATTTGTTATCTAAAGAAGGTTAAGAGGAGGGCAAGTTAGTCTTGGTGTTCTGCTTCTTCTGGTTGCTGCACCTGTTAAGCAGAAGCCAAAGCAGACCTTCTGATCCGCACATTGGTTTAAGGCACAAGTTTCATCCCAGTTGCCCAGGCTTCAGACCAGGGCGAGGGGTTCCCTGCAACCCTGGGGGCTGGATTTGGGTTGGAAGCATTGGTTTGGGATTGCGGACAGCCCTTCCATATGGACGGGAAAAAGCCTACAATAGAGAATAAGCCATCAGTGAGAATGCAGGTCAGTCCAGTTCTGGAAAATTTCATTTTTATTCCATGACAAGTCCAGCTTGCCGATTACTACTTGCAGTTATTTTTTGTTTTTCAGGTGCTAGATTTTTGACATTGATTTGTTACAATGATTCAGGAAATCAGCTGAAGGAAAGGCCAGTGGAAAGAACGTGAAAAGCACATTCAACTTTTGGTAGTGGATTATTATTATTTTATTATTTTTTTATTTTGATTTTTAAGGTGAATTTTGACCTGTGAATTGGCAAGCATCAGCTTTGTGAGCCAACTGAAAATAAGCAAGAAAAAGAAAGGCAGAAAAAATTCCTTCTCACCCGCCATGCTAGGTATACAGCGGAAACAACACATGATGCCAGTAGGGCATTACAGTAGTGAAGCACTTAACAACAACAACAACAACAACAACAACAACAAGTTAAGAAAATCATGAAAGCAGTTTCCTATCCGTCTTTAAGTGTGTATACAGTATGTGTGTCTGACCTTGCAATATCCTGTAATGCACCGCTCAGACTGACTAGATTCATCTCATATCACGAACACCCATCGCTGATCCATTACCCTGAGCTATCAGAGCCACGGGGACTTCGACTCGAAGGACATCGACACTCGATGGAAGGAGTAAACACAGACGCAGGTGGAGACCAGGGGCTGCCTCAGTCGGAACGAATTCTCCCAATCGCATTTGCGCTAAACGCTGAATCAATCAGCGCTCTCTGCAGTTTTCAGCGCTGTACTCTTTCCCTGATTCTCGAACGACTTCTGCTAAAACCTTAAACACCAACGCATGAGCTCGGAGTCAATGTCTATCTGATCATCAAGCTAACTAGACCTTATTGTACACGGGATTGCGTTGGTGTGCATTTACCGGTGGCGTTGAAGTCAAACCGGGACTTTTGATCTTGTGGAATAACAGAGCACATTTATGAGAGAGAAAAAAACTGCCTTGATTCCGCTGCTACACTGATGCACCTACGCTGGCATTTCACTAGTGCTTGGAAATCATCAAGGTAGACATAAGTTTTTTGTCACTACGCCGAAGCCATGATCGGACTGTTTGCTTCATGTCTGAAACGCTGGCCTCTCAAGAACTCCTTTAATGCGGAAATGGATGTCGATTTGGATGAGGCTCTTCTCTCGCTGCATGTTCACTGGAACGACATCTTTGAGCTCTGACGCCGTACACGGACACACAGACTTCTTTAAAATATCTGCACCAGTCAGGTGTCTTACTGCACCCGAGAGCCTTATCACTGACTGTACTTGAAGTCTTCTGTAAGTATACAAGAGGAATTTTGACTTGAAGGTCTCTTGTAGATCTGTTTGGATGTGCAATGGTTCACGTATATGAAAGTTTTGCAAACAAGTTTCCTGTAATTTAGCTCATTATTATTTGAGAAGTACAATAAAAATAACAATAATATTGCGCATAGTCTAGTAAAGAGAATAATCAGTGATTTTATATTTGGTGCTTAAAGGGCAAAGATGGAATTGTCCATAAATAGTTCTAATGGTTTTATTAGCATTATTATACTACAGCGCCAGTTCTGCTTGCTCAGATTTACTCATTTGCGACAGTGGTAGAGTACAGTAGCTGCCAGGTTTGTGCTTGTGTACCCAGTTTAACACAGTATAATTGAAACTCACAACAAAAGAAAACGACTATTAAAAAATGTTGTATTATGTTTATGATGATGATATGCGTACGCTTTCTGTATCGAGACATTTATTACATATAGCATTTATAGCGGTGTCAGTGCTTTGTAGTGGTCAGCTTAACCATACTGCACAGGACGTAGGATGGCGTTCAAGAAATTGTATTAAATGTAGTCTTGAAGTTGCGGCAATATAAGACAAAAAATAAATAAATTAATTAATTAATTTAAAAAACTCGTCAGGGATAAAAAATAAAATAAAAAAATCACATTCACCTTGTGTATCTTCATGTAAAGCAAAATCAAATAAAAATTCTTAAGCCTTTGTTCAAACATGCATTGCTTAGAAGGAATTCAATAACACGGATTTCTTCATTTACAGTACTAAATCTTTACTAAAACTTGATTAATTACTAAGAATAATTCGGAATAGTCTGCATAGCTCAATGGCTCCCTGCTCCTGAGAACGCCGGCTCGACCTTGCACCAGGCAACCAGGGCCGAGCGCTGATTGACGGGATAAATTTATGCCGGCGCCCTTCCCCGCAGGAAACGGTGCCATTCTCATGGCCTTGATCACTCCGACTCCACCTAATCCACTGCCAGCGAGAGCTTCAAGGTGCCACGCCGTGATTGACGAGCTTAATTATCTGCAGCGCAATCACTAATTTGACAATCCCGCAGAAAGTGCTATCTGTTAATCAGCACTGATAGCTTTGGAGCGCGAGGCAATGCTCTTATCATGCCAGGTCACATTATATTTAAATTTGTTTGTTTCATCACTCTTTGTCTGGCACTAAGGGTTGAGGGGTTTTAGTATGCRATCCAAGAGCGTGCGATAAGATGAATGATGAGCTCCTTGCCTTCGGGTCTGCACATGCTCTAGGTGTTCATCAACGAGAGAAAGTTTCCTGAAAGACGTAAACACATTTATACGCCGTTCATTTTATTAGGAACACCTGCACATACAAGAAATCAGGTATCTGGACCAAAACTCTGTATTTTGGCCCAATTTTGAGAGTGTGTACTTGCTGGTTTTGCCTGATGTACACTAGTCTTACGCTGTTGTGGCCAAGCTTCCTCATAGTTTGACATACTGTACTGTGCTTTCTGAGATGCTTTTCTTCTCACCCTGGTTATTTGACTTGACCTTTCTGGCAGGTTGAAGCCGCTTGGCTATTCTCTTCTAACTCCTCATTATTTCAACCGTGGAGAACCAGTACAGTACGTTGCAGATTGTTGTGGGTAAAAAAATCCGAGCAGTTTCCGTAATACTCCAACCTGTCCGTGTGTCAGAAATGAGCATTGCAGGGTTGAAGTCACTACTTAATATGAAGCTGCTGACTTTAAGTTTCTGTGTGATGGTATGACATGAGCTGCTGATTGGATAACTGCATGATTGTGTGAAATGCATACAGGTGTTCCCAGTGAAGAGGACAGAGAGTCTGCATTTGCTCACTAGCTATAATATTAATTAATTTCAGAATAAGAAATGCAGAATTCAAGGTCAKGTATGCGCAGGGTGACCTTTGGGTGATCATTTCTATTAGAGAGCGCGGGGGTCACCGCCAAAAGAGCATTTCAGATCTCATTTATCCATCACCGCTCGATCAGATGAAAAGTCATTAATATGTGAGTGGATGAGGTGGTGACATTTCAGGTGCTTAACCCAAGGCAAATGTGTCACACATAAAAGATGACATGCTCCTCTGCATCATTTATTTTTACCAAATCTATCGGATGTATTATACATTTGGAGAACACACACCACCAATCATATCTGCTCCTGATATACAATACTTTTTAAAGTCCTTAAGGCACCGGTGAACTTTCCTGAAATGCAAATGGAGAGAAAAAAAAAACAAAAAACTTTGTTGTAATTGCTTCCCTTTCCATCAGATGAAGCTCATTTTCGACGGTGGAAATATGTTTCGTTTTTTTACTTTGGATGCCTTAGGAGACAGATGTAAATGTATGTATATCAATAAAAGAGACATACTACACTATAATGATTACCTTTATTTAAAACAGACAAGAAGGTCTAGCTAAAGGGCACAAGAACCCTTGAAGTATCACTGAGTGTAGAATTAAGAAATAAGGAGTCAATTAAGGAAAATGAAAATGAAAAAAAAAAAAAAACCCTTTGTCTACGGCTCTCTACATTAGTTGTGCAAGCTCAATGCTCTGTTGTGATGTTGACGTGATGGAGGCAGGAGCATCACAGACATTTTGACAGCAGGTATCTGATTACAAACCGAACTAATTAGGCCATTTCACAACAGCGTGTAGCGAAACCAACAATTATCAAAGCGTGACATTTACTCTTTGAGGAAATTACGCATAGGCAAAACGCTTTCAGACATCAGACACCACGGCCAGGGTATACAGCACACCGATTAGGTTTAACATTAAAACCACATGGGTTTTGGTCTCGACAAGAACCCAGGTGTCTGTGCTGCCTGGCATGGAGACGTTGGCAGCAGGTTTTTTGGGTTGCATGGATCGAACTTGTTTGTCCGGTGCATTTCATGGATGCACGTTGGAATGCAATCTGGCGGATTTGGAAGCCTGATCAACATCGGTTCCCTGCTAAGCTGCGTACACAGCAAGCTGTGATGTACTGGGTGTTCTGGTGTCTTTCTATAGTAGCCAACATTGACCTTTTTCAGTGCATTGGTTTTTCTGTGGGATCAGACCGGATGGGTTGGCCTTTGGTCTCCACAGGGATGGATGAGCCTTGCTCGCCCATAATTCTGTCACCAGTTCGCTTGGTGATCAGGGTTGTTCACTTCAGCTGTCAGTCGTCAAACTGAGGGTGGGTGGATGCAATACAACCTCTAAAGAGACTCAAAACTTCCGTCTGCTTTATACTCAAACACAATTACCTGATTTTTTTTTTTTTTTTTTTAAATCACGATTCATACGCATGCACATTTTATCTCTAGAGACACATCAGCTCCCTAAGGCACAGCTGGCAACAGCGGTCTAATAGTCAAATAAACTCTGTGCCAGCAGCATGCGTAATATAAGACGAGATTTATGTGCGCGTGTTTGTGCGCGTGTGTGATTGGAAGGGGATGGTCTTCATTTTTCCTGATCTGAACATACAAGCTCATTTCCCGTACCACATAGTCTACTAAAAAACAAATAAGCCGATACGATCTAGTCCCGGCCGGCCCGATTGCGATATGATGGCYYGGGTCCTAATGAAGATTTGTCTACACCGCTGCAAACACAAGGCAAACAAGTGAAATAAAGATTAGCGAGTGAGCGAGATGCCACATTTATGCCTCCAGTAGCACAGC
Source organism: Clarias batrachus (assembly GCA_003987875.1). Classification (NCBI taxonomy): domain Eukaryota; kingdom Metazoa; phylum Chordata; class Actinopteri; order Siluriformes; family Clariidae; genus Clarias; species Clarias batrachus. Next base: position 282,976 of record QMIH01000326.1, on the reverse strand, counting down.
GCATTACACACAACGGTATCGCTTCTCTGGCAAAATCAAGACGGATCACCCATGATGATGAGTCCTAAAAATGACAAACGGTAGCTGCCGAGGCCTTGGGGTTGATGAGTGGGAAAGGGGGGCATCTTTCATATGATCCTCCACGAGCGGGAGGAAATTCAGTATTCATAGAAACATAAATATAGCATAAAACCTTATTGAATCTGTTTTGACCTGCATCATTCCTCCAATTCTGATCAAATCAGACCAAAAACTGCTCCCAGGTCTCATAATCATAAAATGGCATGGTGTTTTATTAATCTTTTTTTTTTTTTTTTTTTTGGACAATACTTTGGGGAATCTGATTCCGTATGTTATTCATTATAGACTTTATGAAACAGTAAAAAAAAAAAAAAAACATTTCTTTTACACACACACACACACACACACACACACGCACACACAAAAACAAAAAAAACAAAAAAAACACACACATACATATTTGTCACGTCTTTTATGAATTAGAAAGAAAAAAAGATTGGTTTCCATGGCAACTCATTTTCAAATAGAATTATTCTAGTCAGGGTACAAAACTATTTCTCATCTTCACTCCTCATAAGATTCTCTATTAAAAAAAAAAGAAAAAAAAAAGGCTGCTTTCAACAGCTTTTTTTTTCTTCTCCTTAACAGATTAGCACTCCTGATTAAAATAGCACAGCTCTGATGAATGTTGGATTCTGATTGATCAGAGGATTCATTTTCTACCACAGCAGTTCTGACAAGAGTTCTGCGTGCAAATCAAATCATGGTTTTATTTAAATGTGCTCATTCTCATACATCATTTCTGTAATAACAACTTACACCGGGACTGTTTGCCAGACATTTCACATGTTGATACGGTGAAGTTTTTCACTATTTTGATTCCTCGTATTTTTTTTTTCTCACATTTTCTAGAATTTGGCTGCAGTGATGTGTTTTTTTTTTTGTTTTTTTTTTCCGGACTACCATGCATACGCAATGTGGGTGGACGCAATATAGCATATACGGTAGAGAAAAAAAATGTCATCTTATAGGTTTTATATTTAAATATCATTTTTAATGATGACATTATTTGTGGGAGGTATAGTCAGTGTGCAGTTTGGACAAAGTTTGAAATCTGACACTATGATATCTTTGGAGATAATTACAGTGTGTGTGTGTGCATGTGCAAATATGACACGTAGACCGTTATAGCGTGACTGCTCTCTGTACTGTTTTGTATCGCGACCTAACACGGGCCGTTCTGGGAAATGTAGTTAAATAACAAAATACGTCACATTTCCTCCCCTCTTACTTTTACAGTCAACATAAATTGCACATCTGTAGAATGAGAGTATAACATGCTACTAACATGCTATTTCCCCATGCTACGTTCTCCATGCTACCCTCTAAATCCAGTGTTTTAGGTCTCATCATGTGTATGGTCTGACAGTCCACCTTTAGTTGCTCCAGCCAGGATCGTCCCATCAGTCTCCCAAAATCACTTACTACGGCAGCTTTTATGTTTGTTTGTTTAGCTCGACGTACCCGTGTGAGACCTTTCATAGCCAATGATTCACCGGTGTGAGCTTTAAGGGTCACATCGGGTGGTTTGAGTGGCAGTTGGCTCAGTATTTCTCAATCCACCGTGTGTGAGACCGGCGGCACTGCGGCACCAGTGTCAATCTCCATCTCTTTACTGGTTGTCCTTCCAGCAGCGCGATGAATTTGTGTGCCTTGGTTCCCCCAGCTACCATGAGCACATGCAAAGGAAGTTCATCCTCAGATGTGTCGATCACACATCTTGTTTTCTCGGTCAACTGTGAATACCTGAGCGGCCAGTCTTGCCACACCAGAAACATGTGCCATTATTTTTACTCTCCATTTTATACACTTTACTATTTGAGCTCAATTGTTGAGCTTCCTTAGCAACCAATCCCATAGACACGCTCAGTTCAATTGCTCTTTCTGTACATGTACTGTACATGTATGCCACTTACTGCGAAGTCCACACACTAATCTGTCCCGAGGTGCGTCATTCAGTGCATCGCCAAACTCACAATATTCAGCTCATTTCTTTAGCATTGCCACAAATACTGTCACAGATTCTCTTTCCAGCYGTTTTTGTCGGTGAAATCGAAATCGCTCTGCAATTACGGTACGTTTTCTCTCCCGGCTTCTCGGGTTGTAGGAGGTGACGCAGTAGTTTTTGGACCCATTACACCTAAAAAAAGAATGGGTACAAATTTCTCCTGATCAATAGAATTTACCGCTACAAAGTACTCAAATGGTTCTGTATAAGAACTCCGCTGCTCACCACTCAAACGGCCGCAAACTGGTGCCATTTTGTTGTACAGTATTCTCAGCAATTCAGTCACTTGTCCGTCTTCTTCTCAGATGTTAAGTGAGATAAAAAAAAAATGTAAGTCRCTCTGCATAAGGGCGTCTGCCGAATGTAATACGGATGTGAAATTTAGGATGTGTCTGTGTACTTCTGGCCATATTGTAGTTATGGAGCAATTTATTGTCAGAAAGCTGATTTCTTATAATCCCTTAAAAGCATAGTTGATATCTTTCACGGTAACCTGAAAAACCTAAAAATATACTTTCACATCACATGCAATCTGATCACATATTTCTGTTACTTTGATGAATATTAAATATAAATCCAGATGAAAGGCTTATGAGCTAAAAAGCCCCTTGAGGATTATTTTTCATAGCTGAAGACACGAGCAAGGCTTTAAATGTTTACATGTTCAATTCCAAACCTAACGAGATGCCTTGTTTCAAAAAATATCTCCTAAGGATCATCGGTGCTGCAACCAGAAKTCTTATAAACCGAAGGGATGAAAATGATTATCAAGAAAAATACATTCGTATCAGGATGTACGGAACAAGACAGTTTCAAAGGTGCTCCTCTTGTTAAAGAGATTGAAGGAATCCCATCCGATGATCTTTCCTGCAACTCGTCTGTTGCGTCAGTTTCCTTTGTCACTCGTCATCTACCGTACGGCTGATGGGTTATGCTATACGAGCCTGCGTCTTTACTCCATCTATCCTGGCTAATGTTGTGAAGTGAAATTAAGATATAACAAATTAGCCAGGCCTGTTTGGGCTTCTCTWGTCCCTATCCACTTAAAAATGAGAGAGTGCAATGATTTGTTATCTTCATTTAATTGTTACGGGAGACAGGAGATGGGAAACAGGGATGTGGCAAATGGTTAAGATAAATTGTATCAGCAATTAACGCAGTGCATTTTTCAGCCTATGGAGAGTTTCCTCTAAACAAATTCCTGGGGCGTTCATTTTTTACTTCAGTAAAGCTTCGAAATAATTACGTTTAAAATGCTCGGGGAAGAACAGAACAGAAGCGATGAGGCTGAGGCCTTGTAAGAAAAAAAAAGTCTCTAATGCTGTACTTCCTTAACCTTGCTTCAAGTTCCTGTCATTCACAGCTCCATGAGTAGTAAAGTGCTCTACCACTTTCTTTATAGTACATCCTATTTCTCAAAAGCGAACTATAAGGTGACTCCATCAAGAAATCGCAAACAAATAAAAATAAATAAATCAGACCAAATCATATCCACTGTCACATCCTTTCAGTTATTCAGTGTTGCAGATATATTGGTCACTTCCATCCCATCGGATTTGTGTTTTATTCTCTAAACCATGAACCTATAACGCTCTCAGTATCCGTTCAACATCTTCATATCATACTCAAGCCTGTGAGAATTTGTGCTTCAAGAAATCAAAGATAAGGTCCCGGAGAGGCTCAGTCTATCAGTATAAGTTCGATCGGCTGCACAGCAAAAACAAAACCAAAAAAAACAGAGATTATTTATGACGAGTGGAGAGAAAGGAGAAAAACTGGCCTTTAAAAGAATCTTACGAATTCAGCTCACATACTGGAGGCAGACAAAACTGTTGCTGAATCGCCAGATTTATTATTGATGTATGAGGAGCGTTCAAGTCCAAGCGGAACTTTCTGGTGAATTAAGGCGTAAAACTGATTGACACATCAAGCACAGGACGGCGATGAGACTCTTAGTCGCTGTTAAACCTTTGACTGGTGAAAACATTTTAAAGAAGGCCGTACATCCGTGAATGACCCGAGAACGGCCGAGGTGGCTCGGAGCCCTCTGCAGAGAACGTGGAACGCTGATCCACGTATTGCAACTTGTCACCAACTTGCGGAAGAGACGCGTCTGTCAGTCGTGTACAAACACCTGGCTCTGGTGTACTGAGAAAAAAAAAAAAAAAAAACTTTTTACCTAGCACTAATGAAACGCTGGGATCAGTGCATTAGTGTCAGGGATAACCCCTAGAGGGCGCCAAAGCGCCCAAGGACCTTTTCGTTTGTAGTTTTCTTAAGTTTCGTTTTGTCACTTCATTTCCCAGTGGCGCTCACCTGAGTTGGCTATTAGTTTTATTATAAATAACTTGTGTTTGTTCTGGTCTTGCATCTGTTGATTTTCACCTCGTTCATGTCAGTGTGTTTAGTTCGCGTTTCCGGTAGTCTTTATATGTGTTTTGGTTTCGTTTTCACTTAAAGTATTCTGTTTATTTGATTTCCCTGTTTTTCTTTATAAATAAAACATTGTTTCTGTTAACACCTGGATTCCCTGCATTTATGCCTCGCACCCAGATTCATGACAGATCTATCATGTATCTGGTTGCGAGGCATAAACGCAAAGGATCCAGGTGTTTGAAGGAAACGGAAACGCAAACTAAACACACTGAAATGAACGAGGTGAAAATCAACAGATGCAAGACCAGAACAAACACAAGTTATTTATAATAAAACTAATAGCCAACTAGGTTCAGGTGAGCGCCCACGTCACCTGACCGAGATGCAAACTGGGAAATGAAGTGACAAAACGAAACTTAAGAAAACTACAAACGAAAAGGTCCTTGGACGCTTTGGCGCCCTCTAGGGGTTATCCCTGACAATTAGTGCTTTTTGTCTAACTTTAGCATACGAGTTACAATAACACTTTTGAGAGCTTTCTGGATTAAATGAAATAAGAATATTTAGTCTTTCTTTGCGATGTCTACATTCGGGGTCAAGTTTTTAGATGTTTCTAAACCACTTGAGTTGCCTCTTTTGACTTTCTGTTTGTTTATCCAACTGCCTGACCTTTTGTCTGCATATTAGTTTGAGAACTTGTTTGCTTTCTTTCTTTTTTTTTTCCATAAAACCCGTCTGTCTCTCCACTGTTTGACAATTATACCAGACACCTTGACGCGGTACTACGAGACATACATGAATTCTGCCTCTATGATGCATAAAACTACTCTAGAAATATTCCTGCAAAATATTACTTCAGCCAAAAGACCACTCCATGACCATATCCCCTTCCCTTATCCTCTCCATCCTCCCTGCTGAAATATCCATCCCTGCATCTTCCCTCCAGCTGACAACTCATCATGGTTGTACCTGCATGTCCACGGTAACATCAGGAGGGACTGCTAATCAAAACATTTGTCCCTCTTTGAGTGCCTCGTGGTTTGGCGGATGACAGCAGACGCTGAAGGTAGATAAGGATTTGTTCCAATCAGTGCTGTCCTGCCGAGTCTCTGATGAATCTGACACTTAGCCTTGATTTCTGAGAAGCTGCTGTCCACCAGCCAGCACCAGGTTAAATCATAAGCCAGACAGCACTTTGGAAAATTCTTCTTCTTTTTTTTTTTAACTGAGTCACGTGCATATACATGCACAAGTGCATTACACAACTTGCAGTAAAAGGGTGAGAAAGAGTATTAACCTAGGCCTCCTCCACCTCCATTACACGAGACGTAACCAGGGGTGTTGGCAGTAATCTGTCAGCGAGTGTGTTATTATGGACCAGGCAGAGACAGAAGAGGTTCCATCTAAAAGGTGTGAGCCCTGAAGAACATGAAAACCGCCGTCCTGGAGGCAGGAGAAACATTAAGGCACATTTACGGGATGGGGTGTCTGTTGGGGCGGATATGGGATAAATCCATCTTACTTGAGAGCAAGTTATTATCCTCAAGGTGATGGTTCTTTCTTTAAAAGCATAAGACAGGGTGGGAGAAGTGGGCCTATAGTGTGTTTGAACATGTCCTTAAACAAGTAAACAAATAAACAAAAACAAAAAAAATCTGTTTACTTGTACAGTACATGTTTTGTTTCCTCAGTGTTGCCTAAATATATTTGAGACACTTTTTCTTTCAAATTAAGCTAACCACTAAACTAGATAGATAGATAGATAGATAGATAGATAGATAGATAGATAGATAGATAGATAGATTGATTGATTGACTGATTGATTGATTGACCGATTGATTGATTGATTGATTGATTGATTGATTGATTGATTGATTGATTGATTGATTGATTGATTGATTTGGGTCCTGGAATAGACCTGTACTGTAAAAAAGAAAAAAAAAACTCCATAGATGTTGTAATTTGGCCATTCTGTACATTCAGGCCATCAGTTGACATCATTTTATTGCCACATATTGTTGCTGAGCCTAGACCTGACCCACTGAAGCAACCACAGATCATAACAATGCGTCTAGCGGCTTGAACAGTGACTACTATACATGACGGATGCATCGCTTTCCACACTCGCCTTCTTTCGTCAATCTGGACTCACCAGACCACGTGACCTTTTTCCATTGCAAGTCCAGTCTTTGGCCTTCCTATTAAATTTTATCTCATGAGTCTCACTAACGATTGGTTTTCTTATGGAGACACAGCTGTTTAATCACAATGTGTGTAGGAATTGCCCTTACTTTCATTATTAAACTTAAGTGTGAGTATACTGTAATTTATGATGGAACTTGACCAAGAATTTTAGTCATCTCCATTCATGTTTTTTTTTCTGTCAAGTTGACATTTTTAACATCATCCTTTCAGGTTTTTAATAATGTGTTCATAACCAAAATGTGAGAAATTTAATTCTTTTCTTTCCGGTCAATAATTTGACACTTCTGAAAAAGCGACATTTCTGTTGGCCAGGCAGTCTACTGTAGATCGTGTGTCTGTATACAAGAGCCKTATGATAGAGCATCGTCTTTGAGTTCTTAGAATTCTTTGCGTGCTTGAAACAAGAAGAGAATTCCTTTAGAGAAATGCAACTTTTTGTAAAGACTTTACAGTGTTTAAAAATTTGTAAATGTCACTTGAAATTTTAGAGATAAAACAAACACCTCATATCTGTCATAAGGCTAAATATCATTAAACAAGAAAAATGAGGAAATTATGTTAAATTAAGTGAAACAAAAGGGTGAATTCAATAACAATGAATCTTAATTATAGGTTGTTGAGTACTCATACATCTTTTTTTAAAGGCAAGGACAAGAAAGCTCTTTAGGTACCCAGGTGTAAAAATACAATTTTGATGTCATTGCTGAAACCAACTCAGTAAAAATATCCTGGGTTTCAAATATTCGGATTTCACATTTAAAAAAAATGACCCAGACCATTTTAAACGTGCACTAACAACCCCATCACCAAGGTCTAAAGTGTGCACAATTGTGGAGTTTCCCCACAGCCTAGCATTACGGGCATCCAGCAAATGCCACTTGATCAAATCCAAATTTGCATTTCAAAGTGTTACATTTCGGGAGCTTCGCAGAGGCTGTAAAATAGCATCGGCTTTCAAATCATCGAGAAAAAAAAAAAAACGGGTTTTAAACACATAAGAAAAAAAAAATAATTGAAAAAGAGAGAAAGGGCTGAAAAAAAAATGTTGGCGTGTATATTTTTCATCCTTTACAGTGCATTAGCAAACGTTACAAAAGAACATAGCTGCGTGGGACACCGTAGTCACAGCGCTTAACAGCCTGAAGCATCGATTGCAAATGAGAGAGTGATGATATGAAAGCCTTGTGCCACATACTAGTGAAGTGCACTGCAGGACTCCGACTCCTGCAGCGCCTCACTGATGCTGATAGGAGTCCTGCTAACATTGCACGCGTGGCACTGAGAGCTGGACGCGTTAGTTTGTTTTATTTTAAAACCTTTGGATTCATGCGTCCCGCCGTGTCGGTCCTGTCTCACAACGTTCCGTGACAAAGGTTTCTGACTAAAGCTCTTAATCAATTTTTTTTATTTATTTATTTTTTAAGAAGGGAGGAAAATGAAATGAATAAAAAGCAGCAGGGGAAATTATAAATGCAAGATCATGGATGAAGATGTAATTATTAAGTCAAAATATTCACGCTTATGAATAAATACATGGCAGCTGTATAAAGTCATGAATATTACAAGTTACAACACTGATCAGTCATATAGTGGCATTGCAATGCACAGCATGCGTTATGCCTGATCGACTTTTCTGTCGGGTCAGACCGGACAGGCTGGCCTTTGTTCCCCGCAGGCATTAATGAGCCCTGGGTGCACATAATCAGTTTAGTCGATAATCAATGTCAATTTGTTAATGTTATGGCTGAATGTAATGTGGCTGTTAATAATACATTAATTAAACTGAATATATAAAAGCGTTTCACTCTGATAGAAAACAACCAGTAATGATTTATCCCATCATATACTGTACTGTACATTATGTCTGCATACAAACCACATACTCTAGATGTGTCTTTCTCCTACTCTCTTTTGATGCAATTGCTACTCCATTGTTCCTCCTCTGATTTTCTTTTGGTGTCTTGACCTTTTTTTTGAGACCCAGCCAAAGCCTAGAGCAAACCTTCCATCTTTGGCAGAGGCAAGGGTTGAAACGAGAGTCTTTCGCTTTGGCCTCTCTCTCTAAAAGGTTGTCTGAGTTGGTTTTGCCAACGCACGTCTCTTTTTGCCGGATTAGCCATTCAGTGTACTTTTATTCAGCGTCCATCCAACATGACTGGAGGCATGTAGAGCTGAGTATTCAGAGTTGGCAGCTTAAGTTTAAAAGTTATGTCAATATTTATGCCGGGAAAGTTACACGGCTTTAGAGACAGGTCATGCGTGTGCTAAAGCTGATTTGATAATGCATGTACTGATGCTGACTTTGGGACTTGGTTCGAATTACTAAAATCATCCCTCCGTCGCCGACGGATTCTTCCTGAGCAGAAGCATACAGTATGATTTTCTTTTTTTCCAATGATATGTCTAGACTGCTTTAAAAAAAAAAAAAAAAAAAAAGAAAAAGAAAAATGCACATATGGTTTAGAGGCAGAGAATATAAAGAAAGAGGTCAGAGTGTACAATATGCCGAAGAAAAAAAAAAAAAAAAGGAAGAATAAAAAATGAAAACCAAAAAAGCAGATCTACAGTACTATTTCCAAGATATTTGTGCATGAATAGATAATTGCGCTGCACATTTATTACCGCGTAACAATATGGCTTCATTATCCAGCGGCTTACAAAATACAGTAGCAGTTCATCCAGTAAATCCTAATTGTATGCGCTTAACGTAACCACAACATATTACGTTAAGGTCAGGATTACTATTGAATAGTGAGCAATGAAATCTGAATATTTCAGTATTAAACATCAATCAGTGGAGTTTTTACTCCTTAACTACACCAAAACACTTGTTAGGAATATAAATCTGGCAGCGATGGCCTCATGATACCCCAATAGCGCTTCAGATGGGCCATGCTGCGTTACTCAGCGGGCCACTCAGGTTCACCAGCTGTCTATCTCAGCCAGGGATGGTGCTAATTAAAGCCCCCTCCTCTGGAACAAAATAATAAAAATAATAAAAAGGAATAAGTAGTAGTGGAACCCATATGACCAAGGGAGGCCCTGTTGTTCCAATCTCATTAACACATCACAGCACCTTCGAGTTTGAGGCACTCGTATCTGAGTTGATTAGGAATGAGAGCGCGCGAGAGAGAGAGAGAGAGAGAGAGAGAGAGAAAGAGAGGGAGAAGCAGCCACCAGAACGAGTGCCCGTGTTTGCAGAATGGCACTCGGCTTTAATGAGAGCGCTCTGGGAATGCTGCCTGGCTACGGCGCGCCAAACAGCAGCGTTTGGGCCATCGCTCTGCCGAGGAGAGGAGAGGAAAGGAAAATGGAAAGGAAAGGAATCCATGCCATCAAGCCATCTCTCTAGACGCTTGCCATTCCTCATTACCAGAGCATGCAGTCCACCCTTGGCCCCCCCTGATAGAAGCTCCCAGAATGCACCTTCTCTTGTTTTGGCTGTGCCTCTTCTTGGCAGGTCCATACATTTCAGATCCAGCCCTTAATTCGCAGCCCGAGCCATGTATACTCTAGAGAAGGCTAGTTTGGGCCATCTGTACTGACATTTCGCGGGTTCTGCTTTCCAGGACTTCGAAGAACCACGGAAAGAATGTTTCTTTTGCAGTCTTTATCCTGCTGGACTCTTTTCACTTTTATGATACTGCTACAGTAGGTATTGCTGTCAGAAGAGCAAGGGCATTCGTGGAGAGAGTTGCCCTTCTCTCTGCTCAGCTGTGGGCTAGATAACAGAACAAACACTCATGTCTAAAGGTCTGACAAAAGTCTTATGAGAACATGCATCCTACTCCGATTGAATGACCTTTACCCAGGCTGTTGGGCTCTCTCTTTCTTCACAGGTCCCTGAAGCTACTGGCAGAGTGCCATAGTGACTGATGCCCTCATGAGATTTTATATCTATATCCGCCAAGAAGGTACACAAAAATATAGTTTTGTGGCATTCAGTAAGACAGATAAGGTCACAGAAATATGAATCTTCATTACAGGGCTTATTAAATGGATTTATTATTCTTTATTTGAGATGATTCAAAGAGAGAGTTCTTGTCTGTCTTAAGCACACCGAGCTACCGGGTATGACAGCCTTGTATCTATAACCACTGGCCATTTTATCAAAGCCGCCTACCACTTACTGTGGATGCACTTTATATACTGTATACAGTACACTGAACAGTGACACTGACAATGGTGTATGACTCTTATGCAGCAATAAGAAAAAATCCAGTATATGACTAATACACTTGACCTAGATAAAAGACTCATCATCTCACGCAGTGCCATCCTGAGCCTGGTAGAAACCTTACAACCCTAAAGTATGTAGGCCACTTATTAAGTTCAACTTCATGTATCTACACTACCAATCACTCACTCACTCATCATCTATACCGCTTAATCCTGTATTCAGGCTCACAGGGGCCTGGAGCCTATCCCAGGAGACTYAGGGCACATGGCAGGGTACACCCTGGACAGGGTTCCAATCCATCGCAGGGCACACAGACATACACACATACACTCACTCATTCACACACTATGGGCAATTTGGGAACGTCAATTAGCCTAACCTACATGTCTTTGGACTGTGGGAGGAAACCGGAGTACCCGGAGGAAACCCACCAAGCACGGGGAGAACACGGGGAGAACATGCACACAGAGACGGGAATCGAACCTGGCCGGGGATCGAACCCGGACGCTGGCGGTGCAAGGCGACAGTGCTAACCACTACACCACCGTCCACTATCACATGGAAGCAATTCAAGGAATTTAGACGTGTACACATGGTTACGACAATCTGATGAAGTTCTAACCAGAGCATCAGAATGGGGAATTTATGTGACTTTGAACAGAGGATATGGTTGTTGGCGCCAGACAGGTTGGTCCGAGTGTTTCCGAAAACGATAATATATACAGTACAAGACTGGGATTTTCACGCGCAACCATCTCTCAAGATTTACAGAGAATGGTCTGAAATATACTGTGGAAGATATCCACTGAGCTGCAGTTCTCTAGGTGCGAACAGATATTCAAAAACCAGTCTGACACAATTTTAGATTTTGACTGGTTTCTTGAATATGACAGTCAATATGAAGTCACTTTACTCAAATAGCCTCCACAGTCAACCAGATCTCAATCCAGAGATCCAGAAAGAAACATGAGATTCATGTCATGGACGTAGTAGCTGATGCTACACTATCATGCTAATATGGATGAAAATCTCTAAGGAATGTTTCTAGCATATCGTTGAATATATGCAACAAAGAGTTAAAACAGTTCTAAAGGGTCCAACCCAGTACTAGCGAGGTGAAGTGGTCAGTGAGTGTATGTTACCAGCATGTGTATGTTCTTTCATGTTGATCACTCATTCCCAACAATCCAACATTCAAAAAAAAAAAAAAAAACCTCTTCCCAGTTGTGTTTGACTAATGGCAATTAGTTAACCCAGTGTAAGTATCTATCCAGTGATGTAAACTTTAAAGCACTTTTTGTAACTACCTCTGGATAAGAGCATCTGCATCTGCAAATGCATAAATATAAATGTAAATTTGTAAATTTTCCTTTGGTGGATAATGAAGCATTAGACTTGCATTTCATAATTATGATACAATGGTATATATTATAGTATGCAACTCTTTAATTACAGGTAATACTGTATCTAGAAAAAATCAATCTCTGCATGTCAGTCCTCTCTTAACGTGAAGTTGTCTGCAGTCTGTTCACTGATCATTGTGAGCTATTCCCAGATCTGTGTTAAATAACATGAATGAAGAATGAGAATAGCATGAAGACACTGAATACATTAAGCACGCATGAAACTACAGTCTAACACAAAGAAAGAATCTATAGGTGAAATGTCAAGACTGTGAAAAGACCTTGAACTCTCTCTTTATCTTTATCTCATACACATACCTGACTTTCACTTTTTTTCCCCCTTTTTTCTTTTCTTCTCAGTAATTAAAATGTCACAACTTGCACAAACCTGTCCACACCTGAGTTAGTGACCTAGGCAGTCCCGATGCGGCTGACAGCAGGTGTCATAACCTGCCGCTCAGCCTCCAATTAACACAGCTTAAGCTGGACCATGCGCAGCTTGGCACGCCACGAAAAAAGTGCAAAATTAAGCTGTCGCCAAGCTGTAACTCGTGTGATAAGACACCCTGGCCCTGTGGAAAAGCATTTGCGAAGTGGATGTGTTCTGCGTAGGAAAGGCAGAGAGAGAGAGAGAGAGAGAGAGAGGAAGTGAGTGAGAGTCTTTATCACACTAGAGTAAGTGGTTGAGGCTTGTTCTACTGACTGGGCTTTTCATTCAGACTCCCTACTGAGACTGAAGAGGGAATACATTTAAATGGATAAGCAGGTATAACACTCCTAGAGAAACTAGGCCAATGTCCAGGCCAACGGCCAAACGCAGCCTGGAGACAGATGTTAACTGGCGCATGACTTCCCGATTCGAATCTGATATGTATTGTACCGTAATTTTCTTTTAGCCAACAGTGGTCTCTCCGAACAAAGTTTTTTTTTTTTTTTTATTGCACCTGCGAGCTAATTTGCAGGATGATAATTAGCCTCGGCTAAAAACAAAAAGTACAAAGTGAACGGTAAAAAGAAGAGATTTCAAAAGAGCTGAAAAACCTTTCGTGAATTCTTAAAAGAATCCTTAACTACAATGGATTTGCACCCAAAAAAGAAAAAAAAAAACATTATTTAGTCCAACAATGTGCAATTCAATTCTATTCTATCCTGAAATAAAATGCTATTCTAATATCTCAACATTACTACCGCTTTACCAACACTTTATACGCTGGGTACAAAACATGATCTAAGAAATGTGTTCATTGTTGGCTGGTTTCTGTGTATAAGAGAAGAATGACATAATAATAACACTTGCTACGGTAGGAAGATAATAAACCCCCTTTCGAGACCAAACACTCATTGATATCCTGTAACAGCAGACCCGGGCGTGTTTTATCCCCTTACTGATTGCAGGCGGACGTGATCCAAATGGAAGTTAATTCAGCACCGATCTGATCGGTTCTAACAAATCTACTTTCACAAACTCGTTCCACGCTACCGCTATCGCTGCCCTGTTTCCCTTCCATACGCCACACTTTAGCCTCCAAATCTCTCAAGTTGCACTTACCCAGAGACTCATTAGCACACTCATTTCTTTAAAAACACCATCAGAAGTGTTAGACAGATGGCACGCTACATGCGTAGTGCACATATCCGGCTCCTCGGTACGTCAGCAGCTGTATTTTTCTGCCACTTAATCACGGCTGCCTGCCTGCTTTCTCTTCCGCAGATTTGAGAAGGTCACGTTGGGAGTGTAAAAGCACAGCAGTTTGGGACGAACACGGAGAGTGACACATACTACAGGACTCCATTCCTTTCTGGAAATGGTTAAGTCAATGGAAAGTCTTGAGCAAGGTTTGGGCAAGGCAGGTTTTTTGTTCATTGTTTGGTAACAGACTAAACAAGAAGCATGTGGCATAAATTGTTTAGTTAGAACTTGCTTTGTCTGAAGGTTCTTCAAACATGATTCTGAGTCATGTGCTTTTTTTTGGACAACTAAAGGACATACTGTACAGTACAGTACACTGCTTGTCCAAAAAAAAAAAAAAGTTCTAAGATTGCATTCAGTCATCTTAGGGCGTTTTCACACTGGTAACGTTCCGTTCCGTTCTGTACCCGAGCACGATTTCTCCCCCTCCCCAATCCCCCCGCAGGTCTGCGTTCACACTGTAATAGCRWTTGTGATCCCGGGSACACTTGCGTATTTACACAACCGGAAACAGTAGGTGGCGGTAGAGAGGCAGTTGGTTTGTTTTTCGCGGGAAAAAAAAAAACTAAGAAAGAAGAAGAAACGCTACTCGGGTCATGAACTGTGAGACACTTGTTAATGCTCCGTGTGGATGTTTTTTTTTTATGACAAAAACAACGGCACTGTAAACAACATGCCTATTGACACATCTATCGCGCGACTCAGAGGGTGAAATGAACGCGCGCTGCACGGACACAGCACGAGGCACTGAGGAAATATCGTAGTTTTTATGTGTAGTGTCCGATTATCTTCGGATATTTTCGTCTGTCTAAATTTCTAGCAAATGCTATACTTCGGCATTACTTCACAGAGATTCTTCACTAGCCACGTTTGTTTGTGTACAGAGTCGAACTGGAACTNCTTCCGTTCTCGGGAAGGTATGAACCGTTCCAGAAACCACCTCTGCAATCGGTCCAGGGATTCGATCCTGAGCGCGGAACGGTTCGGAACGATTCCTTTCTCACAGACAAAAATCAACTGGTCCCGGGGCCAAGTGTACTCGGAAACGGATCCAGGACCGCAGTGTGAAAACGCCCTTAAGCTTTGATTACGGCGCACAATGTGATGCCCAGTTCATGTGTGAAAACGATTCCTACATAGTGCTCCCAGAGCCGCTCTTATGCCATTCAGGTCATCAGCTGACTTCATTTTATTGCCACATAACATTGCTGAGTCTCCCAGCAACCCCAGATCATAACACTGCCTCCATAGACTTGTACAATGGACACTATGCATTCCCTTCTTACAATGCACACAGAGGTGGGAATCTAACCCGGACCCAGGAGGTGCAACGGGACAGTGCTAACTACTAAGCCACCTTAGTACTTTAGTACATTAAAAAAAAAAGTATAATAATGAATATGTGGTGTAGTGGTTAGCACTGTCGCCTTGCACCTCCAACGTCTGGGTTCAATTCCCAGCCAGGTTCGATTCCCGTCTCTGCGTGCATGGAGTTTGCAAGGTGCTTGGTGGGTTTCCTCCGGGTACTCTGGTTTCCTCACACAGTCCAAAGAGTAGGCTAATTGGCGTTCCCAGATTGTCCATAGTGTGTGTGTGAGTGGGTGTGTGTGCCCTGCGATGGATTGGCACCCTGTCCAGGGTGTACCCCACCTCGTGCCCTAAGTCTCCTGGGATAGGATCCAGAGCATAAAGCGGTATAGACAATGAGTGAGTGAGCATAACCTTGATTGTGATATCGCTTAATTATACCAAGTAGGTCTCTTTCATAACTGTATAACATCTTAAGATTAAAGACTAAATATGAAGCATATAATCATACTAAAAATCTGATAAAAATCTCTTTTAAAATACTGAAAATAGACATATAGTTTAAACTAGTATCTGGCTTATCATATTCAATTAACATTTCATAGACATGAAAGAAGACATGTAAAAAGACTGCACAATGCATGACTCGTGACATGCGCAACAAAAGTGGGAAAAAAATGATTCAATTATGTAAATGTATGCAATGCATGTAAAACTGATATAATCAGCATCTTTTAAGTGGCTATCGGACGTGAACTCTGCTTTGATGTTCAGTGTCACGTCTTTGCACGATTTCACTGCTGATTGTTTGCATCTCTTTCTATTCTCAGTGTTGTCTCCACCCTGTCTCTGCTATTCTTCCTCAGATATTATGTGATGTCACATGATTTGGTATGCCTTTCAACAAGACTTGGAAATGAAAATCGTTCATATTGAATAGACTTTTGTTTTTTAAAACATTTAGCCATTAAAATGATCTTACAATTATTTGAGGTAAAATGTAAGCTGAATAAAAGTATTAAATTTAGCATGCTTTAGATTTGATCATTGTAGATAAGCATAGCTTTCTAACAAGAACTGTGCATGCACTTTTTTTTCCATATATAAGAAATGAAAACTTACCTACAGTGTTGAAGGAACAGGCCATCCATGGGCATGAAAGAAAAAGAAAAAGAGAGAGCTGAAATGAGTTCCAGTACATTCAAAGCATAAATGGCATTAAATGAATGCTGCTTTCAAGAGACTATTGTACAGCATGTGCATTACATATGCAATCCTCATGTACATTTAAGCATATGAGTAACCATGACATTTCCTAGGGTTGAAATTATAAAGGCTTTAAGTGAGTTTAAAAAAAATAAATAATAATAATCAATTTGCCCACTAAGAAATGTAATGTTAAAGCACAATCCATTTTTCTCCTTTTTGCCACACCGGCCCTGTGCACTGTGCTTTCCAGCGCACTTTTAAATCTCCCCCACTCGGCCTATTGACTGTGAAAGCGCATTAAACTAGTCTTCTGAGTGTTTTTTCCCCAGGATGGAAAAGAGCACAAAAAGCCCTCACCATACATTAACCCTCGTTTGTTTATTTAGAAATACAGTTCTCAGCCGCCTCACAAAGGAGAAATAGTCAGGAAGAAAAAAAGCGACGGAGAGAAAGAAAACAGTTGGAGGGAGACTTCCTGAGAGGAAGTGGACAGCTGCAGACAGCCAGCATCTCTGTGGAATCGCATTAAAAAGATCGCAGCAAGATGGCTTCGGAGAAACACCCCCACGGTCATTAAGCACGGCGGTAAGATGCCGGAATGAAAATTTAATCACAAACCGAGACACAAAAATGCATCAAGTGTGCGGTGTTAACTTCTGGTAGTACAACTGCCTGTGGGAGTGAGTGTCAGTTTGTGCCATTTTGTGTCAGCGTGCAGAAATGTAGCCTTGGAAAAATCATGCTGGGATGGAGTGTGTGTGCCGGGTGAAGATGGAGGAAGGTTAATGGAGTGACACACACTTCGAGCTGATGGTTATTTGACACAATAGTACTTGGGGCATCAAAACTTTGCATGTCTGTCCAAGAGAGTGAAAGAGAGACGGAGCGAGAGAGAGAGAGAGAGAGAGAGAGACAGAGAAAAAAAAAACACTTGTATACGCTAGGACGAGGATATAAATCTTGTCTCTGACAGATCGATAGGCCTGACGTGTCAAATATAGCGCTGTGCATGATGGGAGCGTTTATCATAGGCTAGGGACACACACTGAATGTTATGCCTTATTTGCTCTTACATTCTGCCTGCACACCTCGCAGTCACCTCTTATAATTTAACACACTTCGGTTGTGCTGCTTTTCCATCAAAAGTTCCACAGCCAATACATCAAAACGTTATTAAACGCCAAAGTGCACACGTATTTATCACGACATGGGTTCGGGTTTTGAGAACTCCGAGTAAAGGAGTCATCTTATTCCAGCGCGGGTTTCTTTTGTCAGGTCTGACACGCGGTTTCGCGTCCGACTTCCTGATCACGAATTTAAATCTTCACCCGGATTTGTGTCTCTTATTAAAATCCGCTCTACGAATAAAGTTCTACTGAACCGTCTTGACAAGGTATCACATCAGACAAGAGCTGTGTCTAATGCCTCCATGGTGACACCAGAGAGAAAACGTCTGTTCTTACCATTGCATGCACTATTTCCTCCTTGGCCTTTAGAAGAAAGCGACTGCATCGAGCTGCAGATTGAAATAAAACGAAAAGAATGGAACGAGGGCGGAAAAGAACACTATCTACCGAACAGCCAATTCAAATGAAATTCTCCCACCGAGCACCTTGGAGCAAGGCAAAGGTTGCTGAAATGCCAATTTCAATTTCCACAATGGAAACACATATTTTTATCCCACAACCTTGGATGCTGGAGGTATACGTAAGTCTAACACTCACAATAAATGCTTCCTTGCAGACCAAAATACGGCACGCTAGCGTTTTGAACGGCAGATACTTTATTGAACCGACAGCTACTGTATGGTGTCGACTAATATGGTGGAAATAACTTTATTCTTATGATTGTTGTTAATAATAATAATAATACTTTTATTATATAAAAGTTCACAATTTGAATGTTGGGCAAAAAAACAATCCATACAGTAGATGTGATAACCTGGTCATCCCGTTCATTCAGGTCATCAGCTGACCTATTGCTAAATACTGTTGCTGAGCCTAGACTTGACCAAATGAAGCAACCCCAGACCATAACACGGCCTCCAGAAGCTTGTACAGTGGCCACTATACATGATGGATTTCATGCGCTTCCCTTCTCACCCTGACCGGACCATCGTTCTGGAATAACGTCAGTCTGGACCACATTAAACAATTTCTATTGCTCTAAGCCCAATCTTCAAGTCAAGCTTTCTAGCCTTCCATAAGTTTTTCTGATTAGTCTCACTAAAAAGCGTTTTTTTCTAAGCTGTTCAGTCGCAATCCTGTGACTTCACAGTGACCATCACATTGGATGTGTGGAAATGCTCGTTAGTTCATTATTAAACATACTCTGATTTCCAGTTGTCTTTTATGATGCAGCTTCGCAAAGTCATAATAATGTGCTGGACAGTTTTTAATTCCACTCCTTTTAGCTTCTCCTGAGTTGTTTTCTTTCATCCGTGCAGGTTAATAATTTGACCCTACTGAAACATGATTTTTAATTTTTCGTTTTTGTGGTGACGGGGGTTTGAAATGGAGACCGTTATTTGAGTAGGAGAACTGATGTTGAACTTTAGCTGATCAAAGCTCTGTTCTGTGAAGATGTACTACTGTAGCACAGAGGGAAATATGAAAAGGTAAAAACTTTAGTCATTAGTTTGATGTATGGCGCTCTGTGTGTGTGTGTGTGTGTGTGAGAGAGAGAGAGAGAGACCGCTAAGGCCATTGTTGGTCACAGAGATGTAGCTTTACTTAGTGTCTGAATGTTTCATTATGGCACCCATTAATGTCAGACCTAGTTAACATTTGCCCAGTGCTCTGACAAAACATCTTCAACACTTTTTAACATCCCCGCACCGACACACACACACACAGACACACACACACACACACACACACACACACACACATCTTCAGCGATACTCGAGAGACTCTTCTTGCATCTTGTCATAATTAAAGGAACCTTCATGACTTGCTTTGTAATGTGTGTGTGTATGTGTGTGTGTGCGTGTGTGTGTGTGTGTGTGTGAGAGAGAGAGAGACAGAGAGGGGTTCGTTAACACAAGTGACATATGAGAACACGAACACTGGACAGCAGTTAAATTGCACATGACACTCTGCTTGCTATTAGGAGAGATATGGGCTGCATGGTTCGACCCACTTGTGTACAGTATGTGCACATGAATCACTTAATCACACACACYCACACACACACAGCAAGCATGCTATTAATACAATCTCCTAATTACTCAGTCTACTGTGGATTGGAATGTTTGTCCACCTGAAATGTGTGTCATTCCTGTCTATATGCAGGAACAGTCAATAATAAGAAGTTCATCGCTCGCATCCTTAATCGATTGTTTCAGCTCATTATTTATTTCTTATTCCAGTACTTTCAGGCATTTTTTTTTTTTTTTTACTATTCTGGATCACTTTTAACTCCTTGTCTCTAGATTATGGTCGTTAGACTCTTGCCTGCCGGCCCAGATAACATTCTTTCCAAGCAAACAGGCCTTATTAAAAGCATTGGCAAGGGCCAGCCAAGTGTGTGAGTGTCAAGGCATAGGAACAGGAGCCTGACATGAACACACACACCCCCATGTCTGTAAGACGTCTGTAGTGACAATCTGTGTTGGGATCAGGCCAGAAAAAGCAAGTGAGCAATGAGAAGCTGCTCTAAATAAAAGCACGGAGGTGAAAGTGATAAAGGAAAGAAAATAAGAAAAAATATAAAGTGCAGGTGAAACCGAAATGAGAGAAAGAGAGAGAGAGAGAGAGAGAGAGAGAGAGAGAGAAAAACTATTAATACAGTTTAGAATAGAGTAGTGGTTACAGAAGACATACATTACTCTGTCTGGATCAGAGGCTATTAAATTCAGTGTGCAAATAAAGCAATTAGATGCACAAATGAAGAAATGTCAGCCATTACCCACAGCACACAAGACAAGCGAGAAAACATGAACACACACACACGCACACACACACACGCACACACACACACACACACGCACACATATATCATTTTGTATGTCAGGCAAATGTCAGGCAGTTATGTCTGATAGATCATTAAGTTAATTAGAGGTTGCAGGGACATGGACTTGGTTGACCAGCGTTGCAGTAAACCCTTTTATGCGTGTCCAAGGGTAAGTTCTTAATAACATTGCATAGAGAGGAAAGGGCGAGAAAGCTATTTCGATCGCGGAACGCAGAAGAAAGAAAATGACCAGAGTGTCCTTGGCTGCAGAAATAGTAACAATAAGAGCGGTCGACAAATCATAAATTCAATACATTGTCCTCGAGGTTTACTGTATGTAAAAGCCCCAGTGTGCCGTCCGGTCCAGGTCCAGAGACTTGACAAGCCTATAAAGTGGCAGCTAGCATAGTGTAAGCTAGCTAGCTTTCGAATGTTGAACATTGTGTTTATATCCTCAGAACAGGAGAAAAACAAAAAAAGGAAGTTAGGACTGGCCAGTGGTTTGAAGTCAATGTTATGTTCTGTATGTAAGAATATGACTTCAAATCCCCTCAGAATTCCTGTCAGATTAGCTTATGTTAGCTAGAGGGATAATATTAGCTAGTTATTTGTTTATAATGATGAACACTGCTTTTATATTCACAAAAAAAAAAAGAAAGAATGAAAAAAATTAAACAAGGACTGGCCAAAGGTTTGATGTAGTCAATGTTATGTTCTTTATGTATGACTATGGTTTAAAATCCTCTCAGGATTCCTGTCAGATTAGCTTATGTTAACTCAAGTGATAATATTAGCTGTGGAGATTAGGAACATTTATCAAACAGGCTTCCTCTCAGAAATCCTGTGTTAGATAGATGGATAATATTAGCACTGCAGCTTATAAACATTCATCAAAGAGAATAAAAAAAAAAAACGTGTCATTCCTGTAAGGTTATTTTATGCTCGATAAGATAACTAGCTGGCTAGAGTTATGAAAAGAAATCAGGTCATCTTGTGTACGCTTGCCGGCTTGCAATAGCAGTGATTTATCCTTCATTGTTTACACCCTGGATGGAATACCAGTCCATTATAGATGTACAGTTATAAAGATAAATAGAAATCCTGTCAGAAATTCTGTCAGGTTTGGTCATCTTAGCTAGCGTGATAGCAGCATTAGCAGCATAATTGTAATACAGTGGTGCCTCGGCATACGAATGCCATGCGGCATGAATTTTCCCCTTAAGACCTGCCGTAAAAAAAAAATWAAAAAAAAAAGTTTCAAGGAAAAAAAAAGAAAAACTCAGAAAAAAATTTGCCTATGCATACAAAGCGTTTTCGATATACAAATGAATGAACCGAACCGAATGACGGCTAAGTTGCGTATACGTCCAGGCCGTTCAAAACATGTTTGCGTCAGTGGAAATCCAAGTGAAGCAAGTTTTCTTACTTTTTGTGTGTTTTTTTTGTTGTTTTGTTTTGTTTTGGCATTTTTTGTTAGATTTAGTGACGACATACTGTAGCACCATAGGGCCCAAGAATGCTAGCAAGGATGGTAGCAAGAGGTAAAAGGAAGGAAAGTGAGGTTTATTGTCTATTTATTTCATATTTTAGTTCATTTATATGTCTTTCTGAAAGTTTTTTCATCGGTTTTATATGTAAAAATATGATTAAAGTGATGGGAAATGGAAATATTGGTAATATTTTGGGTGGCTGGAACGGATCATCTGCATTGACATTACTTTCTATGGGAAAATGCGTTTCCCAATACGAATTTTCACCTTAAGAACTCGCCTCTGGAACGGATTCAGTTTGTATGTCGAGGTACCACTGTTGTATGACTTCATGTCAGGAGTTATGAAAATATATGCACATACACAGTTTGTATAGGAACAACTTCCTTGTTCTCTACAATTCTACTCTGTTACAAAAGGTAAAAAAAATGCCTAATTGGTCTTAAAAGCGCTAATAAGAGCTGCTGTCACTCAAATATATAAATTTAATAATGTGTGTACGCTTCCAAATATGAACTGCAGGATTGCTTGGAGAGTAGGTGTAAATAAGAGGAACGTTACTGAAATAGAGACAGCGTRAGTAATTTTATGTTAAACGAGGTTGCACAGCCTGTACGTTGTTGCATGCAACCAGTGGGGAAAAGGAAATACAAATTCTTTATTTTCGCTGTCAGTATTTTGCTCTGTTGCATCATGGTGTCTCTATTAAAAAGGTGTAGAGAGGATAAGAAACAAAAAGATCCTTGTACAGGAAAGAAAAATGGTTTAGATTTGATCCTGGCATTTTTTTTTTCTTTCGTTTTTTTTTTTATTTCATTGTCTCTGACTATATTGGTAATATTAAAAAAAAGAGAGTTAAAAATAAATAAAAGACAGCAAAGCAGAAACAATGTGAGTAAATATTGCTCTGTTTTGTCTCCAACGTGTTTGTTTAGGACAGGTGGCAGGTACTAAAGAAAGCTCAGAGGACAAGAATCCCACCAAGCCATAATACACTGTTTAATGTAAGCTGTTAAGCCGGTGGGAGGCACCATAACCCACTGCCTGATTCCAGAGAATTGCTTTCTGCCTCATTATTCAGCAAGAGCACTACGTAATGTGCCACCTGCTCCACGGGTGCACAAGCTGCCCGCTAACCTGGCACTGCCCTGGCCAATTTAAAGTACATGCGATTAGAGGCCGGTGCTTTCAGCCTCGGGCAAAAGGACACAGGTGCAGAAGACTGAGCGTGAGGAAAGGAGTTAGATAGAGAGATATAGTGTTTATGCATTACTGAACAAAACAGTAGCACTTCGTAACGCTGCTTCGGTGACTGGCGTAAAGGTGCTTCGGAGTCATGAAGAAGTAAGTACTGTACCTATTAACACCAAGTTTTAAACTTGCTCAGCAACTCTTTTGTTCAGTAATGCATAGACATTTTGTCTAACGTATCTTTTTCTTTGTAAAGTCTGTCTAGGACGAATGGTCCATGTTTGAGTATTAATAATGGGACCTACTTGGGGCAACCCATTATTTTATAGAGTTGAAGACCATCACCGTACACCATGTGGCTGGAAACAAGGCCAGAAAAAAAAAAAAAGGAGACGAAAGATGGAACGATACAGATTTAGATGGATGTAGTATTATAATCATGTAGTCCATTTCTACCAGTTTTGAGGTCGCATCCTATTTTATCCTGTCCTGTTTCCTTTCCTTTATTCTAATATACATATATATATTTAAAACAAACTCCTATTCTGTCCTATCCTGTCCCATACTTTCTCCTATCCTACTCGTTTCTTTATTTTAATAATTACATACCTTCCACAGTTCATTTATTTTAATGTTTTTGACTGTCTTCTCTYTTCTGTATAAGCATACACCATGCCCGTGACACAGAGCACTATGACCCATCAAACACTCCAACGCCTAATCAGCAACACCTACAGTACAGCTAATAATAAACGAACACTCTAAGTCAACCCGTTGTTCTCACCTAAACACACACACACACACACCTTCTCTGAGACACTCACTTTGCRGAAAAGGCCTTCGGCATGCTAATGAAACAGCCCAGGCGAGCTGAAAGCGGGAGTGTTAAATCAAGCTCTCTGCAGCATTAGAGGATAATAAAAATGGCTTAATATCATGTGCTGTGTTTGCAGTGGAGGCTATAGCTGGCAGGGTGGGGTGTGCCGCGAGTATGGGGTGCAGGAACAGCACATCTCTGCTTATTGATGTCTGCTTTATGATAGAGCTCTTCAGGAGAGCAGTGATGCTAATGTCTGCCCTCTGGTACCACAGCAGGAAGCGAAATCCAGCAAAAAGTCATTCTTCTGCACAAATGAACTGAAGCCCAGAGCCACCTATTCTTTAGGGACGAAATAAATAAATAAATAAATAAATAAATAAATAAATAAAAACGTAAAAAAAAAAAAAAAAATCCAATTTAGCCCTTGTGAGGAGGTTTAAGCATATATCAACAATAACAGCGGATAAACGTGCTGATTTTGATCATTATCCTGAGGTTATATGTGTGCGTGTCTGCTCTATTCTTTCCTACTTTTTTATGGGTTCTCTGAAAATGAAAGTGTTTTGGGGAAGTGGGTTGTTGAAGTGCCTAAAGCATGATATAGTCAAGTACCTGACTATCTACGTATTATTTTTCCATCTATCTCTCTTCCTCGACATCATTCTCTGAACTCTCTTCATCTTTCTCCCTTTACCCCTTTCMCAATCTGTCTCTCTACTCTTCTTTATATTCTTCTTACATATCATTCTTACATCCACCMTCCCCCCACCCCACTCGGTCTCTGCTGCAATAACCTGATTGGTGTCTTGGGTAGGAGATGCCAAAGGCCCTGTTTCATGGCAGAGAGAGAGATGTTCGATTGGGTCTATTTGGATGGGCCGACCATGTGCTGTCCCGCTGGCACTACTTTAGCTCCATATGCTGGGCACTGCACGGTGGCCTGAGGGTCTGAATGCTCAGAAGATGGAAGATGGACACACTGAGCAGCCATGCACAAGCGTGCACTATTATTTACTTAGGCATCATATTTCATTTTGAGATTGCAGCAGACAGGCCAAGATTTAGTTACCTACAGCTTGAGGGACATATGGGTCTCAGTGGTCAGACTGACCGTGTTTATGTACCGGAGTTATACCTCACAGTGGCCAGGGATTTCCTGACACTAAAACTAGAAATAATGTGTGTTTATACAGGGCGCTGAGTACATACAGAGAGTACATAAAGTGGCACAATGGTTTAAGTTGAGCCTGTAGAACAAAACAGATTCGGTGCATTTGATTCTTGATGGTGTCTAACTGAGGAAAAGTAGTCCTGCTTTCTGAAAGGACCGGCCCTTGTTAGTCAAAGAAGCACTAATCAACCGCAGTCATGCACGGTATTAGTTCACATGTGTTTTCGGACAGATATGACCCTACTCCTTGAATTGTTTCATTCGTTTTCAGTAGCTGCTTTATCCTGGGCCATGTCTCCATGAATACAGAACACATCTAAGGAACACCAACATGTGATGAAACCAGAAACCCAAAGAATGACATTTACAGTCCTCCCAGGACAATGTTGGTGTTTTGAAAGTTCGGATGACTTTTAGATAGTGTTGAATGAATGACCCAAATACAACATTGTAAATTCAACCTCAAAACAACAAAAAATTATAACCTTTCGCTAGAGCATTTATGCCGATTATCATCCATTCACTCAAGTTCTGACAGCATCCACACGTGCTTATTTTTCTAACAGGGTTTAAGCATTCTGATCAGAGATTGAGAAGGAAACAACAGTTTGCTGCACACAGCGCTTTTATCTCATATTACACATCTCTTAGTGTTGTAATGTTATCTCTCTGTTTCATTCTCTTTTGGAAATATTACCGTGAGCTGCAGCTTAGCCCCCAAATTACTCTACTGTAATATGGTATTTGCACAGCATCCAAACTGAATCAAATCCGGTTTCACAAACAGATCTCTGATGTTAAGCTTTTTTCTTTTTTTTTCACTCTTTCCGCTGCATTCCAATTGAATATTTTGGTAAATTGCATTTGTTTTGTATTTTACTAGCTTCAACCACATATGATAACATACAACGCTCTCACCACAGCAACTGGAGTTTGAGTCCTGCTCAGGCCGCCGGTTTGGTGTTACCATGCTGTAGCTTTGAACTCATTTTGGTAATATTGTGTCATGTCAACGCTGTTCTGATATCATTTTATTAAAGTGATTCTAATGTGGCTTCAAAGTGACATAGTGGTTAGCAGTGTTGGTGGACGTTACTTTTTAAAGTAACTAATTACGTTACAAAATTACTGTCTTCAAAAAGTAATCATTTACATTACTGCGTTACTTTTTGATAGTAGCAAGTAACTAGTTAGAGTACTTTACCATTGCAGAAAATTAAACCTCSTTTGTGCTTCCTCATGCATGTTGTTTTTAGGCAAGACCTTTATGGGAATGACTGCTGTCTGGCTCACGGATTACATAAATTGCCTGAATAACGRATTACATTTTTGATAAAGTAACTTAGTAACTGAGTACTTGAATGGCGGACCTAACGCGTTAGATTACTCGTTACATCAAAAAAGTAATCCGAGTTACACCCAATACTGGTGGTTAGCACTGTGGCCTCACACCTCCAGGGTGCGTGGAGTTTACATGTGGGTTCTCCGGTTTCTTCCACCAATCCAAAGACATGTAGAATAGGCTAACCGGCTTTCCCAAACGTCCTGCCATCTGTGAAAGAGTGAGTGAGTGTGTATGCATGTGTGTCCCATGATGGACTGGCATCGTGTCAAGGATGTACCTCGCCGCATGTCCAAAGTCTCCAGGGATAGGCTCCAGACTTCACATGACTTTATACAGGATAAACAGTATACAGAATGAATGAATACCAATGTTGTCCCAATGCCTGTTCCGCTGCCAAACTAACACGACCACAATTATTTGACATTTAAAAATTCCTGCTGGGTAAATTGGTGTCCATCATGTATCTATAAATAAAGTCACTCTTTCTCGCTGCCTCTCTCTCTCTCTCACACACACACACACACACACACACACACACACACACGTAATCTTGGGCTATAATGTAGCTATAACTAACCCTTTAACTTACACCATCTCTCGAACCATGTTGTATCATGGGGTCTTGTTCAGTGTGTCACTGTTCCTCCCTCTGTATGTCTGCCTTGGGCATGAACATGAACCACAGCCACCTCTGCCTCCTCTGCAAATTACTGCCTCACCCGTTCCAGCTATCCTCTGCCATCTCTGTCCCTCCCACTATCCCTCACGAGCGCTGCATTTTAAACCACACGCAAACACAAACCGTCCTGAGACTCAGAGAAAGCGTTCGTTTCAGACGGAGATAAATATCACTTTATTTGAACCAGGCTCAGAGTATTTGCAGGGTACGAGCAAGACATTTAAAAAGGGGGGGGGGGCTTTACATCCCTGACCCTTGCCCTGATATGTTAGAAATCAATGTTTCCAAAGCGATTCTGCCTTTTGCCTGAAATTCGTGTAGCGCTCTGTACTGTACTATACATTTCTTACCACCTTTTTCATGCTATTATTCTGTGGTCACTGTTGTTGCGAAGTGCTGCATCTGTGACAGGCTGTTAAACCAGCAGGTTAAAAACACCCTAATTGGTTTTTGCAAGTGGCGCGGGAGCTATAATGCATCTGATCGGCACTTTATTAACAGCAGCTGTTAATGGGGTTCAGAGGTTACTGTACTGTTCTGCTGAAATAACAGCAAATATGTGTAATGGCTCACGCTAGGGGTGTCTGATGGACCTTTAACATTCATCACGGGGAAGTGCTGGAAGAGGAGAAAAGGTTATTCCTCAGTGTTATGTCATGGACAAGAGAGTAGACAGAGTCTTCTATATAATAAAGGAGAATCAGGACAGTGGTTAGTAAGTCAAAACTTCGGAAAAGGAAATGCTGTCGGTAATTAAGTGAGCGCAAGGACGGTAATTACATTTTKAGACAAAGGTCATTCATGCACTGTACTGTACAGACTGTTCAGGGACTGACTGGAATGTTTGTAAGGAAGAGACCGTAATCGGTCACAGAGAACGTCTTAGAAGGCTGAATAACTTTTCGATATCTTTGGATCAAGACATACTGTAGACGTCGTCCTTGTGTGTCATTTCATGTCTGAGCTGCTAAATAATCAGCTTCGCAATTTAATCTCAAATGTCAACCAAAGAATCGAGATATAAATGCTAATGACATTTTTGGGAACATCATTACCGTATATTATCTTCCCTTTTCCAAGTTCCTAATACGGACAGACTTGATTATTTGCAAGTATGGCTAATTTGACATCTGCCTCATGGTTTACAAATAGGCATTACGAGGTATAAATGGCCATCTGCCCAGGCCATCTTGTGAACCTGGACACAGACCACATCCGTCGTCCAGCTGTTCCGAGTTGCTATAAAATGACACTAAGGGGTGTTCAAAGATCTGTGACTTGTCTGGGAGGCTTGGGATTAATCTGGTCCCAGGCAGGAAACGTCACCCTGATATAAAAAAAAAAAAAAGAAGAAGAAGAAGAAGAAGAAGCTTTTTATGCAAGTGGCATGAGACACTCATTCACCCGTCCTTTCAAGGGAAATTTCCATGGCATTGTTCTGTAATCACTGGGCAAATAGGTTCATTCCAGCGAATTCTGCATCGCAAGGCAGACAAAGGGAATAGCTGTCAGAGTGATTGTGCTTTTGACAAAAGGCAAGGACTGACTGGGGGTTCGTTTCGACGGATTTAGAAAGACAACGGATGGATGGATGTTCCGACCAGTGAACAATAACACCATTTGAGCCTTCTCCACCTCCTCCCTAATTCATCCCCCGACAGGTAATTGCACTCTTCATCCTGCCAACCACCCCTTCATCCCTCATCATCTCTAAAGGAAGGTTTTTTTTTTTTTTTCGCTCAGCCTTGAGCTGAGGGCTCGCGCTGCACCCTGAGTGGCAGGAGATGAGACAATCTGGGACGCCCTGGTCTCGTCCTCTATTTATAACTTGAATAAGTGTCGGAGCGAGAATGCGGGCAGCTGAGATATGAGACGGAGATAAGACAGAGCGGCTTTTGGAGCCAAAAAAAGGCCCCGGATGTGATTCATGCATCTATCGAACCTCTCTGTTTCTTCAATCGATACGCTCTGGCAGGGGTAACCAAACCCGAGGACGAGATCCCACTCTTGTGTACTTTTCTTTGAGAGTTTGCTTTTGGCAAAGAGCATGCAATGCTAGGTTAGGGCTTCCCGCGAGCTCCGCCAACACACATACACACTCCCAAGACCTCATGTTTATTTCWGAAACTAAATATGCCTACGCCTGGGGCTTGGCCAAGATGGAGCATACTGTCTGCTTTTGATAAAGCCACTGTATTGGTGCTGCCCCTGTGTATTGTAAATGGGTTCATGTTTGTGAAGCCAAACTGTCTAAACCCTGGGATGCCCCATTCAGACGTTTTCTTTTTTTGTAACTGTTCCCTATCGCAGCGGTTTATCCATTCCCGGAGATTTTTTTTTTTCCTGTAGCTTAACGAGGACAAACTGTTTACATACATTGGTGTTTAATTTTTTTTTAATTAAAATAGTTTTACTGTTATTTTTTAGTGGTTCTAAGAATTCCTGAGCAAAACATGACATTTATTGCTCATGCTTTTAGCGAGTAAGTTATGTGCTTTTATTTTCACCACTCCCGTCTCTCCGATATTTGCAATGTGATGTATTGCTTCCCCGACTAACTGCCTACACTATGTAGTTTTAGAAAGTGGGAACGAGAAGGAGAGAAAGAGCCGGTCCCTCAGCCAGCTGTGTGTGTGTTTACCCCCTGGTGGGAACATAAATGCGATGAAAAGTGGCTCTGATTTCTTCCGTAAACAATGTCTACCAGTTAAGTAGAAGTGGAGAGTTTTTTATTTTTTTTTCCCCCTCTCCAAGGATAGCTATAATTTTGCAGTTGAAATACTTATGATAAAAATGTTCTCCCCTTCATACGTGCGTCACTGTAGGAAACGTTCCTTCCACAGAATTTCAAACTTGCAATGTTTTATGCAGGCAAATTAAAGGAAATAATATCAGTCGAAGTACGACGAAAGCAACACTTATGTCAGAAATCAGAAAGTACTTATTCTTTAACATACAGTGCTGTAAAATTCTCCGGGCAGAAATTTTACAAAAAGAGATTGTATGGATTTTGGGGGCCTTTTTTGTCCTGATTATTGTTTTTGAGAACTGAAAACTTTACGTTTTTCCGTAAAACGTTTTTCTCCCACCATATTTCTAAAGAGAAGACTTTCAATGTCAACCTTTTATCCCCAGCCACACAGTCCAGCTCCTCCTGAAGCATGCCCAGATGTTCCCCAGCCAACTGTGAGTGTCACGGCGTGCGCCTGTGATGGGCGTGCGCCCAAATCTATTATCACCCCTCGCTCACTTCGTAGGCTCCCTAAGTAGGCGGCACCCCTTCTGCAGGTATGTGAAGGGACGAGGCCGCCTATGCGGGCCGGCTGGCAGTGATAGGTTCTATAGGATCTCGAGCTTGCTCCGCATTATAAAAGCAAGGCGCGGAGTTTAGTCCGGGGTCCGAGAAGAGCGTAACGCGGTGGAGCTCGAGAGTGTCATGGGAGTGGGGAAATGGAACGTGCCCCAGAGACTTTTTAAAAAGGACATTGGATTTCCGCCCCTTTGATCTCGAAAGAGCTGCACGAGCTCCCACGGCATCCTTCGTTCCCGCGTCGAGCCCGCCTTCGCGTCCTCGCCGCCGAAGAGGAAAAGGCCGCGAGGAGGACCGTGTTACGTCATGTACGTCCAAGCGAGACTCCCGCCTGAGGCCGCGCCCACAGAGAGCTGGGAGGGGCCAGGCCGGCCATCGACAGCGGGGAGGAACCGAGAGGGAGCGTGCAGGAGCGCTGCCTCGTGTGCTCCGTTCGGCCACTCCGCCCATCGCCGCCAGCCGCCAGCCCGCATGCCAGCTGGGTACTGCCTCGGACCACGCACGTGCACACATCATTCCTTATCTTTCTTTCCGTCCTCCCTCCTTTTACCCTTTCCGTCCCTTATTTATTCCTAATAAATTACCCTTTTCCTGTAAGATCTCGCCTCGTGTCTGTGTTTCATGGTGCTGCCCGTGCAACAATGGGTCGAACCAGCTACATGAGATATTAACTTTCCTATGAGTCTGTACCCAGTTGCGAATCCTGTGGAGCATCCCTGATACAGTTCTAAGGGCAGCCGCGGGTGCTGTAAAGACAGGCGAGGTGGAGGAGGAAGTAAGGACGGATTTAACTGCTTCTGAGTGGCAGGGGGACCCTTAAAATTATATGCCAATTGAAAAGAGTTGGTTTTGTCAAGTATATTATATGTTAAGTTTCCATGGTCCCCAGGATCTCTAGTGACACCGCTCATAAACTGCATCAACTGGCTGTTTGTAAGTCAGCGGTACAGTAGCTTTAATCTGAGACACTCCTGGATTGTCAAGATATCATCACCCAGGATCCACATGGAGGAAGCCCATTTTCCAGCATCTGTGCTCACTACTGTATTTCCGCAGTCACTAGGTACAGCTTGTGACCATGACATGACCATGAGTATGGCTAGGTACAGTATGGCTGTCTCTAACTCACATGCTCATTCACACTCTACTGACAATTTGGGAACGCCAATTAGCCTAATCTGTACATTTTCAGAACTGTGGGAGGAAACCGAAGTACCCGGAGGAAACCCGCCGAGCACGAGGAGAACATGCAAACTCCATGCACACAGACCCAACCCGCTTAACGCGACAGGGCTAAACCAGCGTGCTGCCTATTGGAAGGTTTCAAAACATCAAGTATTACAGTTTTAAAATAAATACGGAGGAAAGAAGCAAAAATTCTGTTTGTTTTTTTTTCCCTTAAAATAAAAGAATCTAGAAATGAATGAACTATTGATGTCCAGACATTGATAAACATCAAGGCATCACGCGCTCATGATCAGTGTTAAATATTAAGTTCAAAGACTGCAAGAAAGCTCAATGTTTTTTTTTTTGTCTTTACTGTTTGCGCCCCGGGTCGTTCTCAAATGATTTCTCAGGAATGTAGCAGATGGGAATTATGAAACAGGCTGTGTGTGTGTGTATGTGTGTGTGTGTGTGAGTCTGTGTATGAATATGATAAAAGCCCACTTCAGTCTTGGTTAAGCACCAACCACTTTAGGGCAAAACACCTTCCAGTCACACAGAACTTTGTAGCCTCGGCCAAGTGGTTGTTACAGAGTTTTGCGCGGTCCCGGAGAAGAGACTATTGAGAATATGATGATCAAGGTAAACAAACATTCATACCATGCAATGCTGTGCGGTTCTGGCAGTGTTCGATCTTACCCTCAGCATCTGTGTCTGTTTATTTTATTTATTTATTTWTTTATTTTTATTTTTTTACAGCAAAGCTTCTACCCATTCAAATGTCTAGTGGTTTCACCGGCATTAACTATATTTGAAGTGCAAATACAGGTGTTTAGACTATTTATATGCCTTGGTTCGTGTGTATGTGTGTGTGTGTGTGTGTGTGGGTGTGCATGTGTACGTGTTATAGTACTAAAGGAGACAAACATGTTCAGGGATAGTGTCAGAATGACATGCTGAGATGGATGTGTTTGGACACCGTAGTGCCGGCTCTGCCATCCTACATTACCGTCATCATCCTCCCAGGCTTTCGCAAACACACAACACCCATACTCCCTATACACACATGAGCACCAAACAAACAAACAAAAAAAAACGACCAATCAGTTATAAACCGTCCGCGCGACATCTTCCTCCTCCTCGGCGTTTTTCTCTGTAGGGTGTAAATAATGCACAGAAGCTGAACRGAATTCACATTATGTAGGTCAAACAGTGCTGATTTATTCAGCATACACCAACATTTTTTTTWATTTAATATCCAACATGAAATATGGGCAAGGCAGTCCCTATAGCACAGTGACACCTCCAAGGCCGTGAGCGCGTAGAATCAGCACATTCTCTCCCACTTACATTTAAAAAATTCCATTATGCAAATAGAATGTTGATCGCTCTCGTCCGCAAAATCGCATTCACTTTATCTCTCCATGTCTATGTCGTGGCTAACCTGGCTGACTATTATGACTATTATAATAATGCAAGTTTCAACAATCCATACTTATCTTTATCCTCCTCCGCTTGCCAGAGAACACACTTCAAAGAATACGCCACACCATCTTAATAAGAGAGAAGTCTTTCTCACTGTAAGCCCAAGGCCAAAGACGAAATGCTAATCATCGAGACAGACGATAAAGACGACAATAAAAACATACTTATGCCCACTTCACGAGGCAGACAGATACGCCCGCGTACAGTATATTAGACCTATAATGTGTAGCTAAATAATAAATAACACAAAATTAGCAGCATGAGCCAAGGTAAAGCAGTCTGTAAATAATGTCGCATAAAAAGACGTCAGAAAATGTCCTACAGACAAATGGATTTGCTTGTGGGACGTGCGGGGACAATGAGGCAGGACACACCCTGGATGGGTGGCCAACCAGTTGCATGGAACAAGTACATGTACACAATCATATACGATGGCTGATTTGAAAGCACCAAGCATCCTACACTGTGTGTCTTTGGACTATAGGACGAGACTGGAGGAAACCCACAGGAGAAGCTCTGCATACACAGGGCAGAGGCAAGATTTGAACCCTCAACCCTGGAGGTGTGTAGGTAAATATACTGTAGATAGATAGATAGATAGATAGATAGATAGATAGATAGATAGATAGATAGATAGATAGATAGATAGATAGATAGGTCCATCCATCCTTCCATCTAGGAACCTCTGTAGTCCAACTAGGGACTGTGGAGACCAATGGTGACCATCGTATATATTCCATTTTTACAACCGTGACAGGACCTCTGGGCAACATTCACACACTACGGGCAATTTGGGAACGCCAGATAACCTAATTTGCATGTCTTCGGACTGTGCTAGGATACCGGTGTACCTGGAGAAAACCCACCAAGCATGGGGAGAACATTCAAACTCCATGCACACAGACTCCTACAGTAGGTGGGAATCGAACCTGGAGGTGCAAGTCGAGAGTGCTAACCACTAAGCCACCCTGCTGCCTGATTGATAGATGGATAGATAAATTCTTTGTTCATTTCTTTCCTTGAAAATACTTTATTATGTCATGGTTTATTCTTTTTTCACTGACACTGACTGATGCAGGGGGGAAAAAAAAAGGTATTCCTTAGACTTTTTCTCAGCACTGCACATAGACTTAGCCTCTCTGTCTCAGTCTCCCATTTGATCATTTGTCTACCCGTGGACACGCTCCTCCAGGTTTCTCCTGAGACACACTGCACACTGCGAACTCGTCCTGGCCCGACTTTAGAAATAAGAACCAGAAATGAGCAGAGGAAGAGAATAGACAAGGAGTTAAAGTAACGGAATAGAGAGTATATGGATTTAACCTTTTGAAAACCGGATTCCACATTATCATAAAATTAATTGCCAGCTATATTGCAGAATAAATATGCACAGAGAAGTTTATCGGACCTGAGGGGAGCTCACGCTTCTGTGCTGAGAGGATGCTGATTATGTTCGCCTCCATTATCGTATACGGCGTAATCCTGCTGTATTAGACTTTTTTTTTTTACCCCCCCCAAATTATATGTTTTAATGGCTCACCAAAATGGCAAGCCTCCACACTGGATGTGGAAGTGGGGGGTGGGGGGGACAATGGGTTCATGGAGTCGTTTCTTCCAATTAGCCAAAGTGGAGCTGAAGAAGTTAGGAGGGAGTTTATGCGGCACTGGAGAGCGTGAAATGCAAAAAGGGACAAAATCAGATGAAACATCATTATCTGTAATCTCCGAAACCATCCATCTAACTCTCCACCCATGCATCTGTCTTTCTCTGTCTGGCTGGCTACCAGGCTGATAAGTTTGACAAATCAGACAAACTGTTTATTTTCCCGTTTTTATTGTTGTATCTCTTGTGACAGCTGATCTTTGGTGGCCCAGTGACATATGAGATCAGCAGAGTGCTCGACTCGAGTTTGTCGGAGCACCAGAGTGAGCACTCTGACCCCGGTGTCTGATCATGTTCCTTCTAGTGTCTGTGAGAAGACAAAAAGAGATAAGACCCCAGGCCTCCTCAAGCTCTGTTCCCCCATCTGTCATCTCTCCACCATCACCTTTCTCTGTACTGTGG
>QMIH01000326.1:216758-234831 GCA_003987875.1 Clarias batrachus | reverse complement strand
ATTATTATTATTATTATTATTATTACAACAGCAGCTCTGACAGCATTGTTAGCGAATTCAAATTACAGGTTCATATAAATGCACGAATTCTAATATGGTATAAAGAACAACTTAAACAGGGATTTGTAAGCTGGATGCTCCGTCTAGGTGTATTAATTAATAATAATAATAATAATAATAATAATAATAATAATACATGTACGTGTATAAAACTGATTTTTATACATCTGAGCAGTTGAGGATTAAGAGCCCTGCTCAAGGGCCAACAGGGGCGATTTGTCTGCGATGGGGTTTGAACCTGGGACTGTCTAGACCGTCAGACCCCTGGCTGTCCCACAACATTAAATGCAACTATTGCTGGATACAAAGCATGACGCAGAGTTCAAGAATCAGTTCCTATCAGTTTAAGGGACTGGGGAYGGTTCCACTTTGACATGAAGGCGGTCCTGGCCTCGGCTGATGCTGACAGCTGCTCGCTGAGGACTTGTGACTGCAGTTGCTCGATAGTTCAAGACTGGACTTTCCTACAAGTCGACCTGAACCATCAATAACGAACTGGAATCCATATTCCCTTAAAGACATTAACTGTTATATTGAACTTCCAGCTGCCTAACACACAGTATGGCTGCAGATCAGTCCCTGCTATCTGTTTTCACCCAAATGTGGATGGGTTCCCCGTTGAGTCGGGTTCCTCTCAAGGTTTCTTCTTATTGCCGAGGACAAAATTATGTCAGTTTTTGAACGCCGCGAATTTAAGCTACAAAGAGTGAAAGTAAACATGCGCGCCTCCTTTTATTAGCAAGCAAACTGTGAGAACCGATGTATATTTTCTAGCGATGCACCGATTCATCGGCCGTACATCAGCAGCGGCTGCTGTTCGCCTTTTTGAATGAATGAGACTTCGTTCGGTGATGCCAGTGATCGATGTCGGATGCTTGCAGTCTGACATGGCAGCCAGTCGTCTACCCAGCTGCGATTACTGTATGGCGACGAGCC
Organism: Clarias batrachus; assembly: GCA_003987875.1. Taxonomy (NCBI): domain Eukaryota; kingdom Metazoa; phylum Chordata; class Actinopteri; order Siluriformes; family Clariidae; genus Clarias; species Clarias batrachus. The sequence goes on along the minus strand of QMIH01000326.1, from coordinate 233,835 downwards.
AATCAGGGGTGCCATAATACCTCCCATAAAAGAGTTGGCTTTTGTACTGTAAGTGTTGGAAAATATCAGATCTGTGTGTGTGTACTGTATGTATTTCATGATTTCATGGGAATGAGCAGATTGCAAGACAAATGTTAATGGGAAGGAAGTAGGAATTTTCTAATTTGCTAATTTTGTTTAATTCATGTTGCACAAGGAACGGTTTTTGTAAGTACTGAAAATTCTTCTTACTGAACACACAGTAGGATACACGGCTTTTCAAACAGATAGTTTTTGCAAAACAATCTGTCTTGTGAGAGAAAGGTTATATTAAAGGTTATTTCATATTTTTCGCTTCCACGAAGCAGTAAACTTTAAAGGTATAGTTATAGTCTTGAGAAGCAAATATGCCTGTATATTTATTGATGCAGAGCAAAACCTTGTATATACTGAACAGTACAATCCATTTAATAGTAAAGGTTTAGTTTGCCGCTGATGGTTTGACACACCGTTTTTGCTATCACTTCCTGAGCACTAGTTTGAGTTTCCTAGTTACAAGGACTTTTTTTTTTCCTGGTCGAAGGTCAGAAATTCTGAGCTTGAGTCATATTCTGCATTATTTCTGCGCTCACAGTGGAGTTATAGGATTCTACAGAGACTTCTAATGCATCCTTTTGTTGTGTATCCTACACTAAATAGTCTTAAGCTCAGATAGAGCCAGGAATCTAACAAGCACCTGGTTGTAGGAAGAAGGAATGAAACCAACAGCATCATCACCAAAGGAAAAAAAACGTACTGTGTACATGAGGTGTGGCGAACTCTCCGACGAAGTGCAATGACTAATCGGCAAAGGTGTAAAGAACACCAAGTCTGCTTTATACTGGATATTCAGTATATAAAGTGCTGGGTAGTTGAGGGAGAGGAAGAGATTACTGAACTAATCTGTAGCTCACGTAGTCACTGTATGAAAGCTGAAAATAAAATAAAATACGAAAATAAATAAATAAATAAATAAAAGAAGAAGAAGAAGAAGAAGAAGAGATGTTAGACAAGCGAGCCTCCCACACTGATCTTTAAAACAACAGTCCACGTCTTTTATTGTCACATGACTGTTTCATCTGGACACCGTGAGAAGGTGTGTGTGTGTGTGTGTGTGTTGCGCAGTGTAAATTCTCTCACACACGCGCATGATGCGAGTGACTAATTTGCACAACTGTGCGAAAATGTGAGATGGAAAAGCACTCAAATGAAGAACAATGAAAAGCACTGCTTGGTGTTACACACTATMAGTTGTGACCCGCTCAATCGTTTCTCTCTCTCTTGTCACCTCCGTCATCCCGTCTCTCTTTGGAGAGGCCCGCTAACGGCTAACTAATCAGCTACATCTGACGTATTCATCAGCGGCCCCGCGCGCTCTCCTGTCACAGCTTTGATYGGCGGCGCAGATGAACATGATTAGGGCTTCCTCGTGCACGCAGCCTTCCAACATCAGGTACACAGCAGCCTGGGGTAAACTCGGCCTCAGTAGGACTGCCCCTTCTCTTCTTTTCCCCCAACTGATTACCACGTTCGATAGATGAGTAACACGTAATTACTTATTGACTCGCACCGGGAGCATTATTTATAATGTCGATGGCTAATTCCCCTGTGGCTGCTTCAAAAGCCCCCGTGTTTACGCAACGCGCGTCAGGAGGACAGGCGATAAATTCATATATATAGTACAATTACATGATCGCTTCTGTGAAAACGGACAAACAAACAAACAAACACGCAAGCATTAGAGTAAATGGGGGCACAAAAACTCGATTTCACTGTAAAACTAATTATAATAATTGAATGAATAAATACATGAATAGACTAACAATTAAACATCTAGAACAAAAACAATCATTTGTATAAATCACAAGGTTTTAATTTCACAGACAGAGACAGAATCAAGAAGGAAAGAAATCAAGAAATCAATCAAGAAATCAATCAAGAATTCAAAGTAATGATTTTGTGGCAATTGCAATACATGTAAGTGCTAACAGAACAGGCAGACAAACAAACAAACAAACACTACGGAACATTAAAGAGAATCAAGAACTTCAAATGTGCCCTAATGTCATTATAAAAACTAACTAGTTTAAAAAAAGAAAGACAAAAAGAAAGAAAAAAATCAAAGAAAATTATTTAAATAAGGATTCATCAAAAAAGATCTGATTTTGTGGCAAAGGAAATAAGTGATAACAGACAAACAAACAAACAAAAAACAAACAAACAAACTAACAAATAAAAATCACATGAGAATCACATGACACAAGAACTTCAAACGTGCCCTAATGTCATTATAAAAACTAGAACTAGAAACAACAAGTTAACTAAGCAAATAAATGAATAAATGAATAAACCTATAACTATTAACTGTGGACAAACTGGTGAAATATTGCTTTGAATTTACTATAATGTCATTTTGAAAAAAGATTCAATTAGTCTTGTTTAAATATTTTGTTCCTTCTTACAGTACCTGACGGACTAAATCGTTTCACACCAATCTATCCTAATATTCTGACCACTGACAGGTGAACTGAGTCACGCTGTACACAGTATACTGATGACATAATCTTGGGCACCCAAGTCTCACCCATTCCTGTGGGCGCCAATGGCAGGTCCAATCCCACAGAAAAGCCAGTGCAGCTCTGAAAATTGCCAAAGAAACCCGTTTTGTCCACGATGGAAAGGTCTCAGGACATCTAGTGCACCACAGCCCACCATGCACAGGGCCAAGCAGGCAAACAGTTAAAAACCGCCACCCCAGYCTACARAATCCCCACATCCCAATCCGATCGATCGGCCCTGGGGTGCACCAGGCAAACGAGTCTGATCCACGTCCTGATATTCCATGCCAGACAAAAAACATCCATGCCAGACACAACAGTGTCCCTGTGAAGACACGTCCTGGTGGGAACCCTCAGTGTACAGTATGTTTTGAACGAAGGAATGAATAAACGGAATAAATGAACGAATAAATAAGAGACCTTGACAGGACGGAATAAATAATAAAAGCGCTTTGATTCCATTGCAGTGTCATTGGGAAGCGAAAAAAAAAGGAATAAAGCCCTTCATCTACTCCACACGCAAATGTCTCCAATGATTCTTCAAGCTGCTTACTCTGTGTATCGTGCCGTAACAAAAGCAGACTAGCGAAGCTTGTTAGCTAAGACACAACGGCAATGGCCTTGCTTATTACTGTCACTCAGTTTTAAATCATGTTTAACATTTTACGCAAGGAACACGACCGCCTCATTATTTTCCACATTGTTCCGCATGCGGCTTATTAGCCGGGTTTATTACAGTTCGGAGCAGCTTTTCTAATAACCACCACTCCCTTACAGCAAGTCATTTCATTTCAGAACGGTAAATCAGCTCTTGGCTAGTGGCTTCTTTTATCAAATTATAGAAATCAGAGGGCATGAATATCTCACCATGCCTGCACTAGGGCAAGATCACACACACACACATCTTCCAGAGTGACCATATTCTCTGTAGATCAATTCATCACGACTGATCTGTCCTCAACCGGAATATATATATAACGCAATATAACTATAGGACGATGTAAATAAATGCTGTACAAGCCAAAACACGTGCCATTTCCACTTTATTACCGAATATGAACGTTACATTGCATACAGTCCCGAAATACTGGATTTTTATCGCATTGGATTTGTCATGCATTTTTAATGATGCAATCCACTGACACAAGTTTATGCATGCTGTGAATGCTCATGGTATCGACTCAGGGGGTGGGGGGGAAAAAAATCATACATTTACTAGCAATCTCWCTGGACACATTAAAACATGCTTGCCCTGTCCCATTTTATTTGCTTGTCTAGAAATGCAATTAATTATTGATTAATGTATTTTAACTAAACCAGGCGAAGACAGTCTGAGCGAGTTGGAAGTCTTGGCTTCCAATCGAATTCTAGCTACGTTTGGTTCTAATGAGAAATTGATTCGACCCTGGACCGACTCAGCTGAATAGTCATAGTTTTCTTTAAATGTGAGCTTCTAGACTAACCCATAAAGTGCAACCTAGACTATAGTATGCCAAAGGACAGAACTACGCTAGAGATTTGAAGTAATGCATGATAAAAGAAAATACATCGTTGAATGCCTAGACAAAATGCATGCATTTATTTTTTGTTTTAAGTTATTTTTGACAGCAGCATCTTGGATAGCTCATATCCTGCATCATCATGCCAAAAAAAAATMAAAAAAAGATTGGTGGCTTAATAAAAATAAAAAAAAGAGAGAGAGAGAGAAAAAATTTCAATAAAACCTCTTTCAGAGGATCGTTTTTGGAGGCTCCGGTGCTTAAGAAATAATGTTTATTGCAAGACACTCGTAAAGAAAGAGACATCAGCCACAGTATCGCTCAAGGTTTTACGTCTTTTATAGGAGGATGACAGACTGAAAGGTTTAGCTCTGTTTTTAGCGTAACCCTCAAGATAAGACAAGGTCTTCAGAAAACCACTCCACCAGCAGCAAGGTCACTATGTCGCCAAACACTTTACAAGTCCTCCATACATTAATGTGTTCGTCTTCTAATCACATCATAAAACATTTGTGACAAATGAGCTCTGATGTTTTTTTTTTTTGTTTTTCTTTTTTGTGTGTGTTTGTACTTTCTTTCAACTTTCTATGAAGTGATCCAGATGAATGGTGGAGAAGATGTAATTCTCTTCATTGATACTTAGGATGTACCACATGAATTCATAGGTCTTAGAAAATTAATTAAGATGGCTCATAAGAATCGACAAACTTTTAAGGAAAAAAGTTTTATTACTGGATTTATTCTACTGCAAGCCTTGAGCCACCCATCATTTCTTTATATTAAATTTTATGAAATGATGTATGTTAAATTAAAGAAATTAGTGTTTCATTTTTTTAAAAATGTGTAAGGCTGCAAAGTGCTAAAAGATACAGTTTAAACTATATTGATCATGTACGTACTGTAACAACCTCAGCAGCACCCTCACTTCCCCTCTCGTCTGAACAGCCTCAGCAGTATATTACAGTAATCACCGACCTGATCATCTGTCATCATCTGCACCTGTTTCTCACTGCTTCATGCCTTACATTATGTATTTTTTTGAATGTATGTTTGAATAATTCATAGATCACTGTCTAGATTCACAAACAAACAAAAAAAAAGGCCTTTCTCTGAATCTGGTCAGGTTCAGGAACCGGACTGAAAATGAGAGCGAAAAACTTGCCAAAAACGAGATCCAAAAAAAGAAGAACTATTCCTCAAGACTACAGTAAAGGTCTGGCTCTTTGGAAGCAAAATATGAAGAAATGATGGACAGCTCGAGAAGTTTGCGCAGTATTGTACAGTAGTCCTGCAGAAAAAAAATAATTATACTGGCAGGGAAATTCCACTTCTGATATGTTGCGCTATGAGCTGTTGTTCTCAAAAATGGGTGCAAAAAATAAATAAATAAATAAAAAATTGAGTAAATCTGTTATTCTAGGTGTACTTGTGATTAAATCCAAATCATGGTTTGAATTGCATGTTTCAGTTTGATTTGATTCAATAGCAACACAATTCATTCCAAAGTGTGTAAGGAGAATTGAAACAGCATGTAACTTGTGTTGCTGGTTCTTGTTTTTGTGTTAGTTTTTTTCAGAAAGCGACAATCTTTTCTTTCGCCCCTGGTAAGCTTTTGCTCTGCACTCCAGTGTGGTAGGTAGCAGTACCGCGTAGCGACGAATTTGAAAGAAGAAAAGCACTAATCTCACAAAATGAGTGCGTTTTTCAAATACTTTTGATTTTTATTTTATTAAGTTTGCTTAATAAAAATAAGAAAGAAAAAAAGAAAGAAAGAAAAAAAGGAAGCCGAGGTAAAGGATCACCTGAAGTGCTGATCCAGTGAATCCTATCAAGCAGTAAAAGATCAATTCAATTGATTTAATTCCACAGTAATTATTTATTTGCACTGCTCTACTCTGTGACTATGATAGAAATTATTCACTTTCTATTTTTTTAATGAGAAAGTTTAGAGAAAAAAAATATTCATGAACTGTTCATGATTCATGATTCATTTTTCATTTATTATTATTATTATTATTATTATTATTATTTTAAATGGGAAGGTCTTGCTTAAAATAATATCCAAAAATTATTTAAACACAAAACAGTTTGTTAAACAAATAAATTTGAACTACTTTCTAACTAACAAAATTTTTTTAAATATATTTTAAAACCACCATATAGTACATGTTGCAGACTTTATTGACAACTGCTGTCCTCACAGATGCAGCTGTTTGGGCTTAATGGGCCTATATATGAAAAATACTGTAAATAATGAGCATCTGCTGCAATACTTAATACACAATCATTAGTTTCCGCGATGTATGATAATAACACATTCGACTCAAGCTGAAGCATGACTCAAGCCCCTAGTGGTGGACTGCTAAATTTCCACAGTCCCTGCCAACAGCTCAGTAGTAACAGTGCTAACAGAGTCAGGATGCTCACATACATACAGCTGAGCCACTGAGAGGGAGCAGCTGCTGAATGCCTGAAGCTAAGGTCACATGAATACACTAACTACCTCCTCCATCCCCAATCCCTTCTCTTTTCCACTTCATTGGTGAGCCTATCGCAACTCACTCACTCCAGACACACACTCACACACAGGTGGCTAAGGCAAGTCTGGTGCCAGCATGAACCCTGGCAGCAGTGGTGAAGCCTGCATTTACCCCAGCAGCTGGGTTCACCCACCACTCCGATTACTGAAATTAGCAGGAGTAATTAACTGATCCACTAGCATACCGCACCAACAAAGGAGACCCGTTTTTAGCCAGCCACCCATCCTCAGAAATATAAAGCAAGGTGCGCAGTCACATAATTTGTCATAGCCATGTGTTGTACAGTATGGATTGGCCAGAGCAGGGAATCTTTTCAGTACAGACTCTGTTCAAATCTTCCATTCTGTTTTATGACCTCCAGAAGTTACCACTGTAACCATGGACCTCCATGKTTAGGCTTTTGCAGCTTGCTTGTGGTCCTGTGTGAATGGACTTTGCATTTGCTCCCTGTACATGGTGGTTTCCTCTGGGTACTCCGGTTTCCTCCCACAGTACAAAGACACACCCTCTAGTTTGATTGGCGTTTTCAAATAACCYATAGTGATGAGACTGTGTGCAATKATCCCGTGTGATGTGTTGGCACTCCCTTCAGGGTCTACYCTACCTTGTACCCTAAGTTCCCTGGGATAAGCTCCAGGAGCTCTGTGAACCTGTAAAGGATAAGTGGATGGATGGATCTATACAACCACAAGCACACTGTACAAATAAGCATAAAAACATTACATTAGCTTCCTGTAGTATTTCATAGCGTTCTCGACTACAGGTAGCCTAACAATCCCATAACATCACAGATCCTTCATCATAGTTACCAAACAAAGACTGAGGACTTGCATATGGGCATTGCCATCACTGCTAGCAGTGTTAAGATAAGGTTTCATCAATTATCCACCAAAGGTCTACCAAATATATGCAGTAGTGATAAAATGTGGTCCAAACATATTTTTTTTCAGTTCACCCAATTCACAAAGAGGCTTCACAGCAATGCAGAGGTAGACCCTGAACAAGCTAAAGGCAGTTGTGTTCAAAGAACTCTATAAGAACATTTGATAAAAAGAAAAAAAAGAAAAAGTGTCAAAAGAACTCTATAAGGACATTTGAAAAAATAAAGCAGGATAGGAACAAAGACGCCAAAGATGAGCCCTAGACACTAGATAGGGGAACTGCAGGGGAAAGAGTGCAAGCAAGATTAGGAGAGGGATTCGGCTCAAACACAGTATAGATCCTGAGTTATCATCTTAGAAGCGTTTTTAGATATGGGAAAAAAAAAGAAACCTTTTTCATCAATAGAATGATGAATGAATATGAGATGAAGGAACGTATAACTCAAGAGGTATGAGGGTTCAAATATTGTGCAGGGATCGACCATCACGTTAATGTGTAGGTAATTACAAATCATAACGCAGCAGGAGCTTTCAAGATGATAATCATTCACTTATCTAACAAAAAAAAAAAACTTCTCAAGGGTGCTTTTGGATTAACAAGGTCCTAAATAGAGGTGGAAGAGGATTGTATTTCTGAAAAGAAATTCTGCAATTACATTGTTATTCGCGGAGGACGAACAGAAGAACCCTTGATATGGAAGATGAAACTTTTTCACTGGATGTTTTTGAACGTAACCTGGCTTGTTCTTTCACTATAGACTATATAAAACCTTGGCAAACTTACAGTAACTGATGTCACCAGTAGGTTTTTTGAAGAGAGCTTTTTGAAGGTCAACTTCAAAGTCAACTTTGCAGGAGCTGATAAATCTTGGTTTTCCACCTAAATCTTGGTTAATCCATAAATAGGCAAATGTCACAAGCTGGCTAGCTTAGCTTTAGCTAAAGAAAAATGCTAACTTTGCAATTAAATAAACACCTTCATTTATACCCTACTGTCAACCAATGTCAAGTCCTGCATTTCTTGTGGTAAGTTGAACTACAACGTTTCCAGGAAGCTACGCAGCTGTCTCTCTAATCGGCCACGCCCCTAATTATGCATAATTTTACAGCCTAACATCATTTTAACTGATTTATATCTGAAGTTGGATATTTTAGATATTTTAACATGGGGGTCAAAGGGAATCCCCTTTGGACTCAATTTTGGAGCCAGCTCCTAGTGGTCATTCGAGGAACTTCAACTGAAAGTCTTAAAGTTTAAGAAAAAAAAAAAAAAACTGACTGTTTGAAAGTGCTGGTAATCGAGACTCAATCCACATTTCTGCTGTTATCCACATCAATTCAAATGTAATCGCTCCATGTGAGTGTCCTTTACAATCTTGATAATTTACCAAGACATTCTGACCAAACACAATCAAGAATAGCACTATTGTGAATGGACATTATGTCCCTGCCTCCTATAATGGATCAACTTGTTTTTTGCTTGATAATGGCGGCTCTCTGGGCATCATATGGCGATATACAGAAATATTGCAATAAAGACAGAAAAGAAGTGAAACGTTGAGGTCTAGTACTGTCACTTCCCCAATGTGCTCCTCTGCTCTCACCGTTGTTTCTTTATTACGTGATTTCCCGCAGATAAACACTCCCAGTTTTGGTTCCCTCGCCGTGCCTCTCCGGACACCCGTCTCTCATTAGACCCTGGGCAAATGACTTTTTAATGAACTTCAAATAATCTCCTCATGCGAAAGCCATTATACGCGATGGAGATAATTTTAATTACCGAAAGCTCTGTCAGCAGGACGTAAGGCTTTCTGTCAACTTCCACTGTATCTGCCTTGGATATTWATTTCTTTCTTTTTTCTTTTTCTACTGTACCTATAAAGCACTTTTAGATCCACTGGACTGCTACACTAATGCTTTCTCCACCATCTTATTAGATCACCCGAGCTTGTGCAGTTATGGCGAATAACTGGATTGAACAAACAGACCCAGGACGTGAGAGAAGACAGAAAAGCACTTTGCTTCCCTGATGAAAATTCAGTTTGGTGTCATCGGCGTTACTAGAGTTAAATGGAGAGGAAAAAATATTTCCAAGTGCACACGAGGTTAGCTTCGTAGATACAATATCTGGTGGTGCAAAGAAGGGTGAGGAAATAGACGTAGTTAGATATAAATTTAAATAATTTTTAATATAAATTTTTTTTTTGTTTTTTTTTAATGGTGTGTGTGAGAGTGTGTGTGTATGCATGCGGTGTAGTGTGTTTTTCTGCATGGCCAAACACTTGGAAAGCAGATGCGCTGTGTTGTATAGCACTCATCTCATTAAGATGTCATGTGAACAAGCTAAGTGCAAAATGTCTCTCTGTTTCCGTCTCCCTTTATCGCCCCCCTCCCTGCCTGTCGCTCTTTAGCTGTCAATGGTCCTTTACTGCCTGTCAGGAGCTTTTTGTCAAGCTATTACCAAACATATTGTGTTTTTTCGTGTAATTAGGCAGGAGGGATTTCATTAAAGCCGCAGGAGAGCAGGTTCCTGCACTTCTCCACTTGCACCAGCTGCACGAGATCTCCCACTAGGTCTCGGATTCTTCGCCTCCTCTCCTCTCCTTTATTTCACTTTTCGTTTTGTAATTTAGGTTTAACGCTCTGATCATAAAACGCAGCAAGACAATGCAATCCTCAGCGGTCACCGTTCTCGCTTTGACCTAGGGTTWGACGGAACTGCCGGTTAAGATGTCCTACAGTTGTAGACATACATACTGTATAGGCTTTCGTGAATTGAAGGATCACTTACCTCGGTGAAGCTTTTAACAAAACCCTGTGAAGTTTTGCTGCTGCCTGGGTTCTAAGAATTAACTACTGTTTAATGTCACAAAGGTGTTCAGACATCTGGGATTACTTGTTTAATGAAGAAGGCCGATCATTATCCAGAGATGACACAAATGAGGAAGCACATCAAGCACTCACAAAAAAAAAAAAAAAGCACTCACAACCTTGTGGTCCCAGGCCAAGCGACAGCTGGGTTTGCTACAAGTGGATAAGCAGCTAATGAGCCAAACACAGTGCTTGACAATTCACATCTGCTGTCAGTCTCCAGTCTGGGCTACACACACTACTGCCAGTGCACACGGCACTACCAATGGCCAGTACATATGTGTAAGCTCAATCGTTATGGTCCGCTATTCTCCTTAGATGAAAACATCCCATTAAAGGTACAAGAGGAATTCTTTTGACTGTGCGGAACAGCAAAGACAGTCATGAGAGTAAAAACTTGCTTTATGTCTCTATGATTTATCTATCTTTGATTAGTGCTTGGATTCCATTTCAGTCTGCCAGAGCCATGACCGGACAGCCTGCTTTACATCTGAAACGCTGGCCTCCCAGGAACCCCTTTGATGCCCAAAGCGGTGGAAATGGCTTTGAGCCACTGGAGGTCGGGACTGTATGGGGGATGTGGCAATAACTCGTAGCCGAGTTCCTGTAATGAGCAAGTGGTGTTCATAAATGAGTGTGTGTATAGTTCCCACTGACAGATGCGTCTCTGCCACAGGCTGCCAACAAGTTATCAAGGATCAGGCATTCCACTCTGTGAACGTCCTGGGAACGTCTGCATTGGGCTCCGAGCCACATGTACGTTTTACTGTGGCTAAGATTCTCATCCTTGCATTATGCTTGAAGTAAATGTCAAGCGGTAAGATGTCCCGGTTTGACTTGAACACCTCTCATAGAAATAATAATAATAATAATAATAATAATAATAATAATAATAAAAAGTATTGTCTGAGACACTGCAGAACTGTAATCCAGATATGTCTCCATAGAATGCACCAATTGAGCGTACAATAAATAAGGGACTTGAGTAACTGCTCGCTATGTCATCATTTTTTCGAGGGAGATTTTAGAACTTTGGCACTGGCAACTCCCCATCAGCCCGAGTGTAATACTTTTCCACAACATGTGGGCGTTTCAAAAAATCCCTAGCACTTCCATCCAGGTTTCCTCACGGGTGAATTCAAAACTTTGCATAAAAAGAAAGTAGACAGCGCACTACTTACATCGCTCCGGAGAAGAGCCCAGACTCCGGGTATATACTCGTATCACTAAGACTGTTAGTGAGTTGGAAAAGTTTGTAAAGTTATAAATCCTTAAACTACCCAATCATACCTGTAACTGTAGTCATGAAAATCACCACTAGTGTGAAAATGCGACGCATTAAACAGACTTTTTCCGCCTGCGCAGTGTGCATGCAGTCAGTCTTAACCAACCTCACACTTCAAAGCCTGGCGTGTAGAGACATTATCAGCATTTTCAAAAGTGCAATCAGGTTGAGCTGTGTGTGCTGTTACATAAAAAATAATCAATGATGAGGTCATGTTAGAGAAGAGGAGAGACACATGGGCAAGGCTGCGTTCCAATCGGCCAACAGTTCCGTGTGAAGTGGAATGCACGAGGTGTTCAGCCATATTCAATAAAATAAGAGACTGCTCAGACAATGGTTCATCAACAGTTGAATTATGACACATTTTAATTAGCAATGCTAGCACTGTGCAAGGTCATCCCTACTGTCGTGTATGTTTCCAGGGACCTAGGATCCCTAGATTTATATAGCACATAACGGGAACATGATTAATTGTCGTATGTTCCCAGAGCCCCTGTGTTCCACAGTTCTATGGCCATATGTTCCTACAGTATGTACTGTATATATGTCCCTATATATTTGTTCATTTGATGAAATTCTTTCTATAGCCCTCCAAAACTTACATACATGATAACCATTAGTTGTGCAAAGGTTTTTAAAGCCTTGCTCCAATAAAATAAAGTGGATAATGTTGAGTTGAATAGCTTGAAGTGGGTCACGTGTGCCTCGGACAGAATAAGAGGGTCAGTGTTTGTCAGCAGAAAGATGAACTAGAGAACTTAGGACCCTAAGAACATAGGGCACTGGAAACATACTGTAGGATCCTGGGAAACGTGGGGAGCTGGAAACATAGGAACATACTGTAGGGCCCTGTAAACATAGGGTGCTGGGAACATTCAGTAGAACATTGGGAACATAGGATCCTGGCATCATATGGCACTGGGAACATAGGGTATTGGGAACATAGGGCGCTGGGGATATATGACCCTGTGTACATAGGATCCCGGGACTATATAACACTGGGAATATAGGACTCAGGGAACATACAGTATGGCGCTAGGAAAATAGGACCATGAAAACCTAGGACCATGTGCTAAGAATATAGGGCCCTAGGTATGTAGAATGTTGGGAATATGAGACCCTGGGAGTGTAGGGCACTAGGAACATGCAATACAGATAGGTATGATCCCACCCCTAGCTTCTGGAAATGTGGATAGTAAAACAAGTTAGCAAGCTTTATCAGTGGCCAGTAACAATAGTGCTACAACATATATACTGTAAGAAAATTGTTTCTTTCTTTTTTTTTCAGAGACATAGAGAGAGAGAGAGAGAGAGAGAGAGAGGGAGAGAGACAGCACGTCTGGCTAAGCACCACACCTATCTTCCTACACAGCCATCTGCTAATGCAGTGATTCCTCATGCTGTGTGACGTCTTTAGCCGTATCAAGGTTCGGCCTTTAACACATAACTGAAGCATAAAAAGCCATAAATCTTACTTTCAAAACTCACACAAAACACACTCATTACACTTCTCCACAGGGGAACAAACACGCAGTTTTCACATGGATTAACACACGCACACACACAGACACACGCGCGCGCACACACTCAGGCACTCTCAGCTAGCCTGGGGTTTTAGCCTCTCTAAAGTCCTGTCTGTCTGCCTCTAATTGCATTTGATAACAATTTTTGTCGAGCCTCCTCTGGCAGCGTCCACACCCTGCTCCCATCAGCAGCTGCCGCTAATTAGCTGCTATCGCTAGCTCTTTTGGCACGCTCGCCCGCTTCTCCCGGCTCTGCAAACTGTACAGCACAAATTACTGGATCGTGGAGGTAAATAAGCAGGAGGCAAAAAGATTGAGGGGAAAAAAAAAAAAACATGCAAGAAGAAACAAAGAAATGAAAAAAAGAAGAAGAAAAAAAAACTGGGAGGGGATAAAGAGGGAGAATGTGGGCGTAGAGCAGAGGAAGTCAAGGGAGTCAAGTAAAAGRAGGAGGATTGGGTGATGCCGGGATGCGGTAACCTTTGCGTAGCCTTGGAATATATAGCATAATATAGGAAGTGTGTGAACTCCAGCAGTGTGTTCGAATCGTCAGGTTAAGCTACGTTTGACCTCGACAGAAAAGCGGCGCAGACAATGCCGACTCTCTGGATGAAAGCAGGAGTTTAACGCTACAAATTTATAGGCAGTGGCGCATAATAGGACCCGGAGGTGTGTGTTATGTGTTAAGGGAAAGGTGCGTGGGCGGACGTGTATGAAAGGTCCTGGAGATGTTAATTGAGTTGATGCAAACTCGCTTATATTACATACCAACAGATGAGAAAGAGAGTGAGTGAGTGAGTGAGTGAGAGAGAGAGAAGTCAGAGTTCTACTTTTAATTCACACACACACACACACACACACACACACACACACACACACATCCTAGATTCAACAGAATGAAAAACAGGAGCACCCCTTTCTGCTCATAATACATCAGAATTAATAATATCATTTCAGCAGTGTTTTATGAGGCACGCACAACAAACTCCACTCGAGTTGCGTTACCCTCTGGCGAGAAAAGCTCAGCCCCGTACGCCCCATGYTTAAGAAGTTAGAAGATACCTCTCATAACGGTTTAACGGCGCATACAGCTAGCGGACACAGGCCGCCTGTTCCCGGACTAATGGCTCCTCCGGGGGTTTGGAGCACAGCCTCGGGGGAACGTTCCAAATGCAGGGGAAGCGCTCGGCTGTGTCACATTAATAAAGTAGCTGCCTATGAGTAAATAGCAATGCGGCGAAGGGGAAATGAGGGTGTGCAGGAGGAGGAGGAGGAGACGGAGGAGGAAGAGGAGATGGAGGAGGAGGAGGAGGAAGAGGGGGCATCAAACGAAATTCCTCTTTTATTTTCCAAACGGCAGCGCCTTCCGTAAATGTGTTTTTCATCTCGGGTGAAACTTCAAGCCCTGATGAAAAATGGAGCAATTAGTTTCTCGAGTTTCTAGAAGTCTGTGAATTCATTCCGGTGACTTTACATGCAAACTATAATGCATTCCTATGAGGTACTCCTAATGCAGAGATTTTCCCTGGCTGCCACGAAAACGGAATCAATGAGAAGCCAAGAGGTCGACGCTTTTCTTTATGCCACCTTTGTTTAATGTCCTGCGTGTGGTTCTGCCTGGCTCTGTGTGCCAGAGTATCTCAGCAGGCCTTCTAGTGGACACTTCGGGAACTGCAGGTGCTCATGTTCTAGTTTACATGCAGATATGATTTACAGTACAGGGTTAATATAATGGGTTAATATGTTTAAAATGTGTAGACAGTGTGTCATTCAACTTCATGTTCGGTTATAATTAAAGGTCAGAGAGGCATTATTGATGAGGGAATAGAGTATTGAATAAATAAATAAATAAAGCCTGTATTACAACACTCCACACCCCCCCAAAAAAAACACTTTTATTTATTTATTTATTTGTTTATTTTTCTATTCATTCATTTATTCATCTTCTATACTGCTTATCCTGTACTGGGTTGGCTAAGGCCTGGGGCATATCACAGAGGACTCGAGGGCACAGGTAGGGTATACCATGGACAGGGTCAATGCATTACAGGACACACACACACACACACACACACACACACACAAAAACACTTTTATTTATTTATTTATTTATTTGTTTGTTTATTTTTTTATTCATTCATTTATTCATCTTCTATACTGCTTATCCTGTACTGGGTTGGCTAAGGCCTGGGGCATATCACAGAGGACTCAGGGCACGAGGTAGGGTATACCATGGACAGGGTCAATGCATTACAGGACACACACACACACACACACACACACACACACACACACACACACATATTCACACACTATACTAATAGACACACTAATTTTGGGAATGGCAATTACCTTAATCTTCATGTCTTTGGACTGTGGGAGGAAAACAGATCACACGGAGAACTCCATGCACACACACACACACACCCCGTGGCGGGAAACGAACCCTTAACCTGGACATGCAAGGCGACAGTGCTAATAATTATTAGTTTATTTATTTAGCATTTTATATATCCAAACATTGTTTTATTTATGATATAATCATACTCCTAATAATAATCTAWTTAAGATTAGAGTGTGTAACATCAGCCATCTAGATTTAAGAGTTTCTAATTCCCAGGCCTTGAGCTCTACATCATCCCGGCACTGTTTCACGTCCGATCCTCATGTCATATACTGTACTTTGACTCATTGAAGCTCCTCTACTCACGGATAAAGCATGAAACCAAGAGTCTGAAGCAGGTTTMACGCGACGTCTCAATCTACAAAARCTAATCAGCTTGAGATTTACACAACGTGAAGCGCTAACCCRGGCAAACTGTCCTTAGGAAGAGATGAACTTGATTGCCTGTATGACAGATCCCGGCAGCTGACGACGGCGGCTGCTGACGGAGCGTTAGCGAGGGAGATATTGTGTTTGAGCAGAGATTGCCGAGTCTTGTGAGCAGCTTAAGTTGTGCTAACGCACTCGGCGAGCAGGATGAGGGGAGCAGCGCGGCAAGAGAGGATTAGACGCTATAGAAATACAGTTCTGCTGTTCTACACTCCACTAAACTTGCGCACACACACACACGCGCGCGCGCACACGTTTCCTCCCAGGAATATTTTTAACCTAATATGTAAATGTGTTTTCCTAGTTATGCCTCATACATTTCCTCCTATAGGCAGGTTCAGGAACAGCCTCAGGCAAGTCACTCGGAGAGCTATGGTATTGCTGATCCGTGTCTTATTTTGAAACAAGGAGAGCAGCAAAACAGTTACGGCTGGGATTACCTAAAGTTCGGGGTGTGTGTTAAGTATCGCAATTTACTATGTCTACTACTAACTTCCGAATCCTCGCGCCTGCGACAGAACAGAATCTCTGTGTGGGGAAGTTTAAGCATTTTTAAGCTTTTGCTTAGCAAATAATTTATCAAATAATTAGCGAATTAAACGAAGCCGGATTTACCGCGCGACTCCTCGTGCATGCTGTGTGCAACTAATCAGACACGCTATACTCAATTTAATTAATTTACACCATCAGCGCGCATAGCTTAGGGCATCGTARGGCACCAGTTAAATCTTCATTGCATACGAAATACCAAATACAGACCTGCTCCTCAGCTTCATCCCTAGAAAAGATCATCCGCGATGACATCATTGGCATGTGTTTGCCAAGCTTGTTTGCATCTCTCTCCGTGTCTATGTGGGTTTTTCTTGGAGTTCTCCAGTTTCTTCCCACCTTCTGGTAGGTGGATTGGCTACACTAAACTGTCCCTAGTTGTAAACGAGTGTTTGAACGAGGGTTGGGTGTATCCGCCAGCACTCCCAGGATAGACACCAGATCCACCACGAGGTTTGCCAGACCGCACCTTTTTAAACCATACACCGAATTCATAATAACCCGTTACCATTTCAGTCTC
>QMIH01000326.1:191675-207651 GCA_003987875.1 Clarias batrachus | reverse complement strand
GTGTGTGTGTGACTAAGTGGAAAAAGGACAGCGCATACTCAGTACCGACAGACGAAATCATCCGGCGATGTGATCGGGGTTCTAATCAGGACGACTCTTTTGATGTCCTTATTAAAAATTGATGTCCAGGAAAAGGAACAAAATGCACCCAGAAGTCTTTGAACTTCTGAACGATGGCTGATTTCTGCGCGATCTCATTTCTGTGCGTCTAAGAAAGAAGAGGCCTGTTGGAACTGATTTGATTTCCAGCACCCTTTTCTAAATTTAAAAATAAATGATGATGCCGCCTGGACACACACACACACACACACACACACACACACATGCACGCCAAGGCACAAAATCCTGTTATTCAACCACGGGGCTCCGAAACCCCACCAGGCTTTCGTCTAATCAAAAAATATCCCCTAAGGAAGGCGCATCTACCACTAAACCGTC
Organism: Clarias batrachus; assembly: GCA_003987875.1. NCBI lineage: Eukaryota > Metazoa > Chordata > Actinopteri > Siluriformes > Clariidae > Clarias > Clarias batrachus. The sequence continues at coordinate 207,213 of QMIH01000326.1, read as the reverse complement.
GTTTATCTCATCTGCTAATGCTATTTGAAGAAGCGCATGCGTGAGGTAGAGTGAACATCAAGCTTATCTCCCACCGCCATTCAACGCTACCCACCGCGCCATCCACACAACCGCCACCTTAACAGATAAAACGGAATAAAAAGGGACAAATAAATAAATATATTCCACCCGTCCCAATCTGCACATCACCACATCATCCCTACATCTCCTGTACATGGGAGTCTCGTATTTATTTATTTATTTATTTATTTCCTTATGCTTGGGTAATTGGGTGGCAGTCCCTGCATCTGAGGAGAGGTGGATTGTGGGAATGTGGCGGTAATGACCCAATGGGAACAGGTAGGCTTTTGGGTAGCTCTGGTTTGATGAGGTCCCATGAGCACACAGCATCTGTTTATAGTGATAAGCCAACCTGAGGCTCAAGCTAGAAGAAGAAAAAAAAGAAAAAAAGAAAAAAAAAACCCAAAACTCCCCCCATGCTGACTGTCACTGAGAGAGAGAGAGAGGGAGAGAAACTTCTCCCAGACTAATGCATGGAAATCTTTTCCAGTCCCCACTGTCGGAGCTGCACAGGCAAAGACACTAAGGGCTAAGACGAGAATGAAGGACCCTTAATCCCACAATCCCAAGCTCTCTTTCCTCTTCGCAGACTTCACCCAGGCCTTTTTCCTTCTACAAAGACATTTCAAGAAACCAAAAATAAGATGGCACCAAAAGAAGAAGAAAAAAAAAAAGAAAAGAAAAGGAAAAAAAAAAGCCTTTACTTTTCAAAGTAGGACAAAAGACGTTCCGTGTCGGCGCTCGGATATCAAACACGGAGCGTGTTCACGTTTCAGGCAGGATGCCGTGAAAAAGAAACACCATCGGAAGAATCGCAAATTCTATTCTGGCGTTCTGCTTAACAGAAACTTTTGAAGTGTGAGCCGCGTTACTAAGGATTCCTCATTCGATGTGCCGTTTAATATTTAACAGCCTCAGACAGATGTTTGTACTTAATTGGCTGATGTGGTGTTCGACGCTGCTATTTTAAGGCACTTGGATGTGTAAATTGCAACAGGCTACATTTAGATGCATGTAGGAAGGCGGTACAGCTCGGAGATCTGCGTCTAATTTGAAAATAACTAATTCTCACTTTTAATTCGAGTTTCAGTTGTGAAAAATGCTATCATTATGAGTTTATGTGGCTGTTTTTTTTTTTTTTTTTTGCACTGCCATAAATTTAAACACTGTACACTTGAATAATTAGTATTCGCAGAGTACAGCCTTGCATGTTTTACAGTATATACATCACAGCCGGTGCTGGTCTCCTGAACATTGCTGAACAGTACTGTATGCATAGCATATTACTAGCTCTGGTGGAAGGAACAAAAACTTTAAATGAACCTTGCATAGTTTCTAAAAAGTTTATAAAGCATATATTTTTTAGGACTGAATCCCCTCAAGACTAATTATAAACAGTTTTTCCACATTCTTTAAACAAAGGTCAGCACTATATCTGCGTTAATGTTAAGCGTTAAGTCTTAGGTCAGGAATAGATCTTGTATAAGGAATAAAACACACCGTGACATGATGTTCTGAGGAAAGAATCAATGATGGAGTTACTCTTACCAAGCTCATAGAAGTTTGCTTGTGGAATAAAAGTATAACTGGAAATGATTTATTTTTTAAATAGCCACAGTAGGTTGTTTTTATTTAATCAGGAATTACGTCACAAACTGTGTTTTTGATATGTTTACAGTTATATTTAATGTTTGTAGGCATCACCTAACATCTCACTTAAAATTAATGTCACTACCAGGCATGAGTGGTAACAGCTTAACTTCTAATTGTTACACTGAAGTGTTGACTCCTGCCATCAATCAATCAATCAATCAATCAATCAATCAATCAATCAATCAATCAATCAATCAATCAATCGATAAAATCTCTCCTTACAGAAGACTTCAACTATTTTTTTTAAATCTTAAACTAGGGGTTTGATTCCCACCCAGGTGCGATTTCCTCCTTGGTGTGCATGGTGTTTGCATGTTCTCTCCTTGGTTCTCTGCTTGGTGGGTTTCCTCTGGTTTCCTTCCTGCAGGTTAGGCTAGTTGGTGTTCCCAGATTGCTCRTGGTATGTGAATGAGTGTGTGTGTCTGTGCCCTGCGATGGATTAGCACGCTGTCCAGGATGTACCCCGTCTTGTGCCCTAAGCTTCCTGGGATAGGCTCCAGGCCCTCCGTGTCCCTGAATACAGGATTAAGTGGTATAGATGATGAGGGAGTGAGTGAGTGATCTTAAACTAGTCCGTCCCCTGTGTGACTTCTTGTGAAAATTGTGACCCGTCACGTCAATGTTGCAGCATTTTGTTTAGCATATTTTCAGATTTCTGATTTAATAAAATTTTGATTCCAAAGTTTATTACAGTATTCTGTCCAGTTGCTGAGATAAACCCAGTGAGACTCTGCATACAAGGAGGGGCTTGGGTTAAAAAAAAATCCTATTTTTAGAATATTTAAATGAGAATTCTAAAAGGAAACCCTAAGTTTCATTTTTGCACCAGGATTTCTCTGCTACGTCTAAAATTACATTTGGTTTTATAGCCAAACAAAAAAAAATCATGTTTCTATGACAACTGGAGTAACCAGCTTGGACAGTGTTCATTAAGGTGCTTTAAAACAATGGTCAATATTAAAACTTTACTTTCTCAATTCTGCTGAAAAATCAGCAGAAAGATAAGGAAAATCTCAAAAAAAGCCCAAACTGAAGCTTTTATACATTTCACAGGCAGCAATATTGTTCAAAACTATCATGCATGGCTTTATGACTGACTTGATATGACGGGTCACAACTGTTACCACAGATACAATAAAACATTAGAAGTAAATTAGCACTATACATTAACACTATAATCCACACTGGGCTGTTATACAAGACGAATCACCTTTCAACCAATCATTTGTATCAAATCCATAAAAAGCCTCTGAGGCTGTATTATGCAAATGGAGGCCATGCAAAACCAGAGGAAATGAGTGGGCATGTGTCGGGTTGAGGGGGGGAGGGGATCCCGGCACGGGGGAGGGGGGGCTATTGGGTGCGTGGGATGAGGGTGATATTTCAATTTGCATTTTCATAGAAATCAAGATCTTGCTTAGGCGAAATGTGTAGGCACTTCTATAATTGTATTTTTTTTCCCCCATGTTGTCTTGTGATCAAATGGCTGTAAGCGGGTGATTGTTCTAATAATTATTCAATAGGGTCATCAAACCAAGTTAACACATGACGTTGGTAACACTCGACAGATGCTTCTGGATCCCCGAATGAGGCGAAATGCTGTGATCCTTTGCACGCTTTCCAGCATGCATATGCAAACATCATGACGCGCTACACCCAGCACGGTCAAGCGCAGAAACCGATGAAACTGCACGGACAGCTACTGACAGAATAGTACTAGCCAAAAGGGGTTTGGAGGCAACATGTCTGCTTATCCGGCAGCTCGAAGCATCCCCAGATTCCTGTTTGTGTGTGCGCGTGCCATGTCCTTTTGGCCTCTAGCTTGACACTGCGCCAATTAGCTCCATGCCCTCTGGTCACAGAAGAAGGCATGATGGATGCTCATTTATGCCACGGCTGCTATGGTCTGCTCCACCCTCAGCCGGCGAGGCTACATCTGGCACAAGGATTTACACACGGTTTCGTATACAGGCATGCTGTAAACCTTGAGCTGGTATACAGTGCAGTATGTAACACATACGGTACATATGTTAGTCTAGCTTTCCATAAGCCTTGTACGTTCACTGTGTAATACATTAAGGCTTGTAGATTGAATATATTGCATTAAATTACATCACATTTCTGTTGAATGCCATACGTTTATGTTAAGATTCTCATCTTGCACTGACTGTTTTACATGTCTGTAACTCTTTGTATATACTACATAATGCATATATTATGTTACAAGGCTCCATAATGCGATTTCATTGTCAAGGTTCTCTCACTTCAACTCATCGGGCTTTCACTATGTCTGTATACGCTATACCATACAAGCTTCCTTAGACGCATTTAGTTCAACGTACGAGTGGGACGTAGTATTGGACTAATATGTCATGGCGCAGGACTTTATTACTTACCAGACATGCTTTGCGCTTTGTGAGCCACTCGAGACAAACAAGCAGTGCGAAGAAGTCATTGCATGCAGAACAAGGGATTTGACTCATCCTTGCTGCCTCAGTGAAGCTGTGTACGTGCTTAAACACTGACTCGAATACCCGACGTATGCAAAGTCACACACAGGCAGAAAAACATAATGATCCAAACAGGATTAAAAAAAAAAAAAAAAGGTTTGCACCCTGACATTTAATTTAATCATATCAAAATATATTCAGGATTCATCTAATTTAATAAAATCGCTTCTCTGAAAAGTGTACAAACTAGGAACTTTATTCTGTGATCATTTTAAATCCAGAAGCTGCCTTGAGCTGAGGCGAGATGAGCCGATTGTCTCATGTTGTAAGCTGGATACACACTTCCTGTGATAAACTCAATATCACAGCCTGAACATATTGAACACTGTCCGAGTGTGTAATACCACACAAACCCAGGTTATCACAGCACAAGCAACATGATTCATTACCGATAACCGACAAGTTCTTACGTATATCTCCAAATCTGAACAAATTCAGCCGTTTCCCTTCAGTGTTCCACCCCAGAGTCAAGCTGTGTCAGCGTCGACAAGGCAGTTGTAGAAACGCCATCCTGTTCTGATTTGTTGGATGTTCAACAGTTCAAAAAAGAGATATTTTATTATTTACAAAATACGACTTTAAAAAAAAAAAGTAGCTTCAAATGAGCAAATCGCACCTTTAGCCAAAGTGCTACTGTGAAGAAAACTACCCTTCCTTCTTTTTTTCTGCTTCTTATTCCCTCCACTTTGTCATTCTGCCGTCAGAGCTTTTGAGCGACAGGATGCTCGAACCTGCGCTAATCAAAGTGTCAGCGTGCATCGGGGAAAATCGCACGCTTCTGTCTCGCATCTTGTCAGATTTATCAGGAATAGATAGCGGGCGAGAGAGAGAGAGAGAACGAGTGTCAGGATGTCAGAGTGAGGCCTAGAGGAGTCCAAGAGACGGATTCATGCGAGTATATGAAATAGAAATTGGAAATGAAGGTGTGTTTTTTTTATTTTTTGTTTTGGGGCTTTGCTGTAAACGTAATTGTTTACAAGCGTGGCACAACGCTACTCCCAAAATGACTGCTTCATTAAACTTTATCTCAGAGAAACACTCCTCTCGTACACTCGGTAATAAAGCAAAAAAGCGATAATTTGTTCTCTTTACAACTAGCTAGCAGAGATGCTAGCTAGTTGTGAGGTGAATAGTTTGGAGATTTTTATTATTATTATTATTATTATTATTAGTAGTAGTAGTAGTAGTAGTAGTAGTAATGAGGACACAGTATCCATGAGATTCTCTAAGAAGTAACACAACAAACTATAAAAASCTTTTTTTWGCTGTCAATGCTACAGTGAAATCTTAGCCAAACAAGTCTTGCTTTTAGCAATTTGCTAACATATCTGAGGAAAAAGTAATTATACTACCTATTATATTTCATTTTCACTGTCTCTTTATCTGCAGTAACTGCTAAACAAGATAGCTACTAAATTCACATATTAAAGAAAGTTTAAAATATTTTTGCTTAGTCATTCACTAGCTTTCCTACTTTCCTCTATATTTCCTTTATTTTCTGAATATTCAGAAATATGTATTCAACATAAAGACTTCATGTGAACCTTTCGATATATAGTATATTCTGTGCGTGTGTGTGTGTGTGCGTGGTGTGTGTGCGTGTGTGTGTGTGTGTGTGAGGGGGGTGGGGGGTAAATAATAGTCGGTACTGCTAGATGTTAGCACTGCCATTTCAGCCATATCGGGCAATTTTCCAACTATTCTTCTGCACCATAATATTATAACGGAAAACATTATGCGCAGTATAGTGCTACATGGCTCCACAGGACTTCYGATGGTGTGATGTGGCGTCTGGCACCACGATGTTGGCAGTACATCCTTAGGATGCAGTGGGTTGCAGGATGGAACCTCCACAGATCAGACCTGTTTGTCCGGTGCATCCCATGGGTGATTGATCGGATCGGGTCTGGAGAGTTCGCAAGCTCTTTGCCTGCTGCGTCCCGTGCATGGTGGGCTGCGGTACACTGGGTGTCTTGGTGCCTTTCTACTTTGGCCAGCATTCACTTTTTTTCAGCGATTTGTGCTGTATTGGCTTTGGGATCGGACCAGATGAGCTGGCTTTTTATCCCCGTGTGCATAAATGTGCCACCAGTTTACTGGTATATAATTGATAATCACTGTTAATTTGTTAATGGTTTTTGTTGTTCGACTTTCAGCCGCTCCCGTCCAGGGGTCCCCACAGTGGGCCATCTGATCAGCACACAACTTGGCACAGGTTTTTACTCCGGATGCCTTCCTGACACAACCCTCGCGTTTGATCCAGGCTTGCGACTGGAAACTGCCTGCAGTGTCCGGGGGTTTGGACACTGGGTGGGAATTGAACCATGGCCTTCCGCCTGGCAGGCGAGAAACCTACCACTGAGCCACCAACGCCCATTGTTAATGTGTTGATTAATGTTATATGGTGCTAATGTTTTGGCTGATCTACATATCTCTTTATTTACTACTTATTTTACAAAAAAAAAAAAAAAAACATTACAAAAGTTTGCATTAATACACAGTATTTTATAACCCTGACAAGTTTAAACACTTAAGCTCATCTACATTTTTATACCCTTAGGCTTATTATCTTGTAAGTACAGTAAATGTTTCAAAATGAACACACAATTATTGTTTAAAAAAAAAATGTGAAATGTTTGGAGCCATGCACTTTTCTTTTTTTAGAGCGTAAAGTCATTTAGCGATGCAGTATATGTAAAAAGGCTGACCTTAGATACATCATAAATCACTGTAGTGGTACGAGGCGATAGCTAGCTCCTCCATCTGCCACAAGCAGCAGATCAGAGGAACGCAGCCAAGTGGAAAAATTGGTATGAAATATCTCATTTTCCTTCTACTTGTGGTGCAAGCTTCTGTCTAAGCCACCTAATGCACACTATAGCAACCACGCAAGCCTGGATACTCAGGTGTGTGATTGGTACAGAACAGAAGTAAAAACACACAACAGGTTTTTCATTAATCTTGCATGAAACATGATTTCATTAAATATGAGTCATCTGGTCGAAAAAGAACGCACACACACACACACACACACACACACACACACACACACACACACACACACACACACACACACACCACCATCCTCTATATCTCCTTCATGGCAGTGCGATTTGCAGCAATTAGAGTGAAACCCATCACACGGTGTGTTTGATGGGATGAAGACGCCGAATCAGTGCCTCACTTAAAAAGCTTTGGACTCTCAAGAGAGCCGCTTCGTCTAACCGAGGTCACGTCGTAATCTCACTGAGGACGAAAAACAAGTAGTGAGGAACATCATCCCCTCCTTCTGCTCTTTTTTGCCTGTCCCCGAGCGTCTGACACTTCAGTGCTTCAAGAAGGACAAGTCAAGAGGGAGACACTGTCGAGGAAGAGTGATCTCTCTCTCTCTATCTCTCTCGCGCTCTCGCTCAGACTTAAGGCTGAGTAATCAATACTTGATTGTGCATTAAGATAAATTAAGTATAGGACAGACAGGACAAGCCGAAGCAAAACAATGAGAGAGCTGTTGTAGGAAAATAATCAATGAGTAGGTGGTGTGAAGCGGCCCGACACAAAACGGAGTCACTGTTTTCGCATCCGGAAAATGAATTTGTCTTTATTTATCGACACCATATCAGATTGGCAATGCTAACAAGTTTCCATTAATTAACTTTTTACCCCTAACTATGTTGTTACATTTAACGTCATGGAATGGCACTGATACTGTGCAAATCTCAGAGCCTTGTAGAAATTTCACGGCGTACTTTCCGACTTTTAAAAAGTGCGAACGGTAGAGACGGCTTCCAAAGATTTCAGCATGATCTTTGTTCACCTCATCCTCATGCTTATAGGATTTATATCATAGAAGCAATTATACTTTCATGTTATCATTGTTTATTTTACTGTACATCAGTTATGTTTAAGTGGCCTGTGTATTGATTGTTAATAATAAAATCATCAGGGCATCATGCATCAGAAATGCATTCTAGAAGCCAAAGTACGCACACACACTCACACACTCAGCACTGTCCACACACAAGTTTTCAAGGGCAAATGCTCTTTCGTCTGCCTTGAGATTTTTTTTTCTTTCTCACAGATATCCGGGAGAAAAACTAATAATTAAAACGTGGCCATCTGCCGGACCTCTGTCTCGCTCCCTCTCACCTTTTGGCTCTGATGATCTTGCTGGGCGTTAATTGATTACCCACTGAAGCTAAAAGGGCCTGAAAGGTCAGGATACGACACCAGGGAAAGGACACCGAGCAGAAGCTTCTGAAAGGTCACTGACCTACCTGTGAGACAAGAATCCTCCGAGGACACGCTGGGTAGGAGCGGAGCAGACAGATAGAAATTCTCGAAAGTTACATCCAGGCTTATGGGCATCTTTTCGGACATTTCGTTGGTGCAGAAATTCGAAATMGAGCTCAGAACCAACAGGAAAGAACCGAGGCAGGCAGATGAGTAGGGATTTTATGCTTGAAAAGATGCTTTTTTTCCCCTAATATCCTGCACCAACAACTGAATTTATTGCTTTTTATCCCAGCATGCAACGTTTTACAGATGAATTCATTTAGTTCTGCTCTCGAAGATCTAAACAGATAAGTAATTAAAACAGAGTTAAGGGAGTTTCTTTTTAATGAACACAAGGAACAGTGCAATTGATTTCAGATGCAACTTTGAGGCAACTTACTTAGGCTGTGAGCCAGGAGCAGTCAGGCTGAACACAAATAAAATTTGCCTGACGAAAAAGCCAATTCATTTGAATGGGAAAAGACGTGGAGACATGAAAAATAGGATAAAAAAAAAAAAAAAGTTTTGCTTCTTGTGGATTAAATTTTGCTTTGAGTTATCTGGGATGTTGTTAACCCCGTGAATTTAGAAGACATAAAAGAAAGAAAAGAAAAATGTAATTAAAAAAGAATAATAATCAATTTCCTAGAAGGTCGCGAGTGTCTTTTTCATTCCAATGAGTTGCGTAAAACATTGTCCACCACGTCCAGGGTGCATTCGAGCTTTATATATATGTCTTGATTAATAGGAGCCCAATCCACAGCATGTGTGCGCAGTGAGCTGAAGAGCGCCAAGCGGTGTGAATCGTTCAGGTTTAGCCAGAAGGAGGAGAACTTATTCCTCTTTTATATCATCTGGAACACTTTTCATCCCTTAGAATACAACAACAACAACAACAACAACAACAATAACAGACATTCTCAGGCGTATGAATGCATTCCCTGGTCTTTATACAATGCATTGTTTGGTGTGTAGGAATTTTTGGAGTGTTTCAAGGACACAAATTATGACGTCTGGACATTTACCCATAATGCACTGTAAACACCTTGTATCACTAATGTTCACTATGAGGATACATAGTCTTATTCAGCCTAAATTTACTCGTTAGGGTGAATAATAAAAATCAGCCAACTATACGCATATACTGTATAATATAATGCCACTTTCTAGGAGTTGATTTAGTACAGTAGTGGATTTTAATGTGGTCGGTTTTTGAAGCATTTACATGCCTTTCTTCAATGCAATTTGCACATCCCTACCTTAAAGGCTTTATATGTACAGTAATAAATCCTAAGCATTTTGATAAACTGCTTAAAATGCCATAAACCATTTGCCATTTATTATAATTTTTTTCTACATATTATTCTAAATACAGAAATGCCACAAATGTCAACCTCAAAAGAATTCTTTATTCATCGTCTATAATGCTTATCATGTGTACAGGGTGGCGGAGCCTATCCTAGGAGACGTACTGTAGAGCACGAGGCCTGGTACTCCCTGGACACACTGCTACTTCATCCATGCACACACACACTTACACACACACACACACACACACACACACACACACACTAAGGGCAATTTGCGAATGGCAGTTAAACTAATCTGCATGTGTGTCGACTGTGGGAGGAAACCGGAGTACCTGGAGGAAACCCACTAAGCATGTGGAGAACATGCAAACTACTCGCCCACAGACCCGAGGCGGGAATCAATTGTCACAGTGTGTACTGTATATCTGTGTTTGTACCGTGTGATGGATTGGCACTCCATCCATGGTGCACAAAATCTCCTGGCAACCGCCGCGACCCTGTGTACAGGAAAAGCAGTGCACAAAGATGAATAAACGCTTCCCCGATATATACAGTGCTCTATAAAGCGTGATTGATGATATAAAAACGGTGAACTAGTTCGTGACAAAGTAAACAAACAAACTGAAGTCAATTAAATCACATTTTAAAAAGGAGGAAGTACAATGGAGAATCACACAGGCTCGATCTACAAGCGTTCTCTCTTCGTCCTATGGCCTTTTGATTGCTTTCTCCTAACAAAATCAAAGCAAGAGGTTTTTTTTTTTTTTTTTCTTTTCCGTTCCTTTTTTCTTCCCAAACGCCTACCTCTACAGAGTGTTTCTCCTGGCTACATCATTTACAAAACCCCAGGTAACTGTAGAGGAGAATTTTATAAGTACATCAAATAACTGGAAAACAGAAGCAGAACACACACACACACACACTGCACACACACACACACACACACACACACACACACACTTACACTTTCCTCAGAAACAAAATCGAATTCGGTTCATAGAATACAAATCTAATTATTAAGCTCCGTGAATGCATTTCTGAGAGAAATTAGTCCATTTGCCGGTGTTTCCTCCATAAATATTATTGTTGCCTGGTTTCTAGCTGATGCCAGCAAGTGCTTCATTTGTCTCTGTCTTTCCCTCTCTTTTACTCCCTTGCCACCTGAAAAGTACAAACTGAAAACCCTGTGAGTAATTAAAGACAGTCTGCACTGTTTCGTCAATTATAGTACTTTTCCTGAAACCCCCCCAAACACACCAACCTCCTCTCTCTCTCTCTCTCTCTCTCTCTCTTTGTCTCTCACTGTCTCTCTTTCTCGCCGCCCCATCAGCGGCTCCTTTTCAGCTAAAACCCTGCACACAGTTCGAATTCGGCCCCTGAAGGCCGTAGAGGATTCCAGCTCCCTCTGCATCCTGAAATAGACATTTTTACCCGCACACACAACGGCGCACTGAATAACTACCGCTGGAAACAAAATRTCCTCGAAACTTCTGTTTTAATCAAATCTGTGTCGCTGCGTCCACACTTCCAGGCGACATTGACACATTCCGCCGCACCCTCTCCCAGGAGTGCAGACACGCCGATAATGAGTCTGCTTTAGGAAATCAACATGATTTATATTTACGACTGGGAGTCTTGTTACTGAATCCGTTAGTGTCTTCCTGAGGGTGAAGTCTCGCTTTAAACAAACAAGTTGTCTTCGAGGAAAAACAAGTCACAAAATGATCAAGGTGCGGAGGAAAAAAGTTGGAGAAATGCATTAGGGGAAGAAAAAAAAAACAAAAAAAAACAACTATTAGTAGTGTTGATTACGTTTCTTAATGTTGAGCTGTAAATTGAAAAAGGCAGATGGAAAGACTATAAAAATAGAGACGGCGCCCTGCTCAGTGCATGCATGGTAGCCGGATTACTACGACTGATGTCCCGCCCACCAGGAAAAAAAGAGCCGTTCATTATTTGTGCAACTTGGGTCCAGAATTTCAAATCCACGTTTAATTAAGGATACAATTCTATCCTTATTTAAGTAGAGAGGACCTAGGAATTGTTCAAGCTTGGACAAATAATTCCCTGGGAATGCGGCCAGTTTGACAGTCGTGTGGACTTTATTTAATTTAATTTCAAATATTTTTTTTAGTACAGAGTTCCCAACATGTTGTAGATTTAGAGAGAACTGCAGGAGTGTTACAAGCGCACTTTCATCCAACATGACCCCTGTGGATTGTGTGTGTGTGTGTGTGTGTGTGTGTGTGTGTGTGTGTGTGTGTGTGTGTGTGTGTGTGTGTGTGTGTGTGTGTGTGTGTCACCATTTCAAATAGCTAGCAGTCCAGATCACCAGGAGCTCTAATTGTCTCATGTGTGTATTATTATCATAGACTGAGGAAGGCTGAGAGTGTTCTGTCTCCTTCTTAACTCCTTCCACAAGAAAGAGCACCATCGAAAGCATCGTGCTTAGGGCCATCGATCAGGCATAATCTCCTTTCATGGACACACACTCGCACAAAATCGAATAAATCTATGTGTAGCTGGACTGTTCAGATCACTCACTGCCTAACCGATTATCACAGCTACTATGAAATGTAAACCTTCTTTACTACTTAATTACTTAATTATTATTGCAGTCTATTGTTCTGCCCTCTTGTACACTKTAGGTCATACTGTATATACAGTAATGTCTGCCTATTTATCTCACTGACACTGTTATACGCTATACAACTCTTGGTACAACTGACTTGATTGACATTACATAATTACATACATAATAGCTGAACTAATCTACCTTGTGCCATCTGTTAGTCAGTTTTACCCTGCATGGCCCAGGCCACAAATTGGCATTTAAAACCTGGCCTGCATTTCCACTAATCTCCACTAGTCTATTATACAAGTCCCATTCAAGTCAAACCGGGACCTTCGATGACATTTCTTGTGAATGATGGCATAACACTGATTTAGGTTTGCAGAAGACTTCAAGCACAGTACGGCGATGAGACTCGTAGCTGCAGCAAACAGTATATATATTTATAATGTCCTAAATAATAGTTATTATCTCATGATATCTTTGCAATATTATATTACCTAGTGCAATTTGATTTGATTGAAAGTGTAAATACAGAGTTATATTGCTTTTTCCCCTTCCTTTGTACTTACTATTATGTACTGTTTCTTTATTTTTGATTATGTATCTTATAATCAAATCTGTTTATACTACTTGGTTTATATGTTGGCATATTGTTCGTTGCTGGTGTAACGTTAAAATTTAGGTATATAAAGGTATATCTTATCGTATCTTATCGTATCCTATCGTATCTTATCGTATCCTATCGTATCTTATCTTATCGTTTCGTATCTTATCGTTTCGTATCTTATCTTATCTTATCGTATCGTATCGTATCGTATCGTATCATATCTTATCGTATCTTATCTTATAGTATCGTATCCTATCGTATCTTATCTTATCCTATCGTATCTTATCTTATTGTATCTTATCGTTTCATATCGTATTGTATCTTATCTTATCGTATCATATCTTATCGTTTCATATCGTATTGTATCGTATCTTATTGTATCGTATCTTATCTTATAGTATCGTATCTTATCGTATCGTATCTTATTGTATCCTATCGTATCTTATCGTATCTTATCGTTTCATATCGTATTGTATCGTATCTTATCTTATCGTATCGTATCGTATCGCATCATATCTTATCGTATCTTATCTTATAGTATTGTATCTTATCGTATCTTATCGTATCTTATCGTATCTTATCGTATCGTATCGTATCTTATCGTATCTTATCGTATCTTACCATATCGTTTCTTATCGTATCTTATCTTAAAACATTTGAATGGTGCAAACATTTTTAATGTGAGTGACAGGGAGTAACGATTCTAGCCGAGTTTATTCTGCTTTGTGCCAGTTTGAGTTGAACACCTCTGGTATAATAAAATGTGGATTTTAGGTGTTTGCAAGTCAGAAACAGTACTACAGTATAAACACATCACTTATTCTTTGTTTCCTCACCCCAACAAATGAAGTTTGTCAGCGAACAAAAATTATGCACCATATTTGGCAAACAAAAAAGAAAAAATATAAAAGTATAAAAATACTTTTTATTTTGTGATTTCTTTTTCTTTCTGTTGCAACGCTCTACCTTTTATTCTCTCCTAACAGTTCGAGCTTAATACGGCCATGAGACGCCAGTTCACGTGCTGTCGGTTTCGCCTTGATTTACACACCTGAGCCCAGACAACACTTAGTAATACCAAGTGAAGTGTTTCCTTCCCAGCTCCAGTCATGGACAATCCAATACACTTTTATGATTCAAATCGATAAACAGGTATTCAAATGACAGATGATGCAGTGTAGGGAAATCAAGAGCCTGTGCTGGACTCCGGCCCTCCAGGACTGGAATTGACACCTCTGGACTAAAGAGATAACAAGTGTGTGTGACACCTTCTTGGTGGGACGCCAATTACCCCGAGAGCTTCCTTAGGTTTGTGGGGTGCACGAAAAAATAGCACCTTTTAATCTGCCATAATAAGAGAAGCAGAAGCGGGGAAAAAAGAGCGCCTGAGGGGATGAACAGGGCAAGTGGATGTTGGGATGAAACAAAAGATTGTAGAGAAAAGAAAAGAGAAAAAGGAGAGAGAGAGAGAGAGAGAGGGGAAAAGTGCTGACTCTTCGACAGCTACAACACACACACTTACACACGCTGCAGCCCTGTCAAATCCTCCCTGAGGTTTGGTATTGTTCCATCTTACCGTTTATTACTCAGAGCTCTGCTTAAGTGCGCACTGACACCTTGTGCTTGGCTTGGCACTTTTTTCCCTCCTGTCTGTATCTCTTTGCATTTAGGCTTAAGGTTTGCGAAGGGGCTCGCATCAGGCCCATGACCAGACACGCTGACGCATCAAAATCGTCCTTTATGCTTCATGTTGAAAATGAGACAGAAGTGTGTGTGTGTGTGTGTGTGTGTGTGTGTGTGTGTGTGTGCCTAATTTGCTGCAGTGCTACAGATATCACAGGTGCTCTTGGGTAGGACACAAGTCATCTGTGCTCTACAACAGGAGATAAGTGTTGCTGACAAAAATGGCTTGCAACGTTGATCCTAGGCTAAATTTACCGAGCTGATAAATGGAAAAGAAAAAAAAACATTAACAGATTAACATGGGAGCATCGACATTTTATAGATCCAGGTGGTTCCTGGGTGCGACCCTGAGCTCAGGTGTTACAGTCCTACATGTTCTCCAACCAAGTTATCTCTGGGTTCTACCGTTTTTGTATGTACAGTACAGTACTGTATGTATGTGGACTGGCTTGGCTGAAATTCCTCTGTGTGAACGCCTTGCAATGAACCGGTATATGGTATCGCTAGATTCTGTTGCTTTGCACCCGTAATCAGCTACGGATCCACAGCAACCCTGACTAAGGTAAGGTACTGTAAAGCGCATACTGAAGATGAATGACTCGATTTGGAAATRCTTATAGCAAGGTAGATATATACAGTATATACGATTCAGAAAAGAAATTCTCCTTAAGAATAATCTGGATGGTAATGGACTGAGGCTTATAATAAAAGTGCTATCTTTCATTTTCAGGAATGGAAAAATCCTCCATTATAGGGTTAGATAAAGAAAAGCTCTCCAAAAATGGATGCAAATACACAGAAAATCATTGGTGTTCCTTTTCTTCCTCCCTCCCTCACATCCTTAAGAGACCTTTAATTTATATATATA
>QMIH01000326.1:54090-61590 GCA_003987875.1 Clarias batrachus | reverse complement strand
CTTCAGCCTAATGACGTGTCAATTCAAATATCGATCACGCTGTCCTTGAGCCGGAGGAATGTGAGGAATAGTGAATTCTCAGCTGCATAATGCTACAGTAATGCTACAAAACATAGGAGTTTTTATCAGGACCATGATCATTATGATTCATGCTCTTAGTAATGATGCACTTACTGTATTTGCAGCTTTTCTTTTCTTTTTGTAATTTAATGAAAACAAATCATCCATCTAACTCAAATTATGCTCTCTAGGCAGCACAGTTGGACACAGACAGAACATACTGTATATAAGTGTAATATAGACGGTCTGTATAGCATATGGATGTAAGAAGTAAAACATAATAGTGCACGCTGTTACAATAAAATAATTAATAACATCATCATTTGTTGCAGCTTCATGGGAAGTAAAATTACTGTTAGCTACTGTTATCACCTTAAGGTTATGGTTACTTAAGGTTTTGTATTGAAGCATAGCACAAAGTGTTCGATTGCTTTTATACGACATTAAGTTTTTGGAAAATGCAATGAATGGATGGATGGATGGATGGATAGATAGATTTGACTCTAGAGACTCCTTCCCTATAAAAAACTTTTTTTGCATTGAATATTTCTTTTTCTTTCTTTCTTTCTTTCTTTCTTTCTTTCTTTCTTTCTTTCTTTCTTCCGTTCTTTTTTTCTTTCTTTCTTTCCTTCTTTCTTTCTTTCCTTCTTCTTTCTTTCCTTCTTTCTTTCTTTCTTTCTTTCTTTTGTTCTTTCTTTCTTTCCTTCTTTCTTTCTTTCTTTCTTTCTTTCGTTCTTTCTTTCTTTCCTTCTTTCCTTCTTCTTTCTTTCTTTCTTTTTTCCCTTCTTTCTTTCTTTCCTTCTTTCTTTCTTTCTTTCTTTCTTTCTTCCCTTCTTTCTTTCTTGAAAAAAGACAAAAAAGATTAAGTTTTTTCTTAAAAGCTTTTCTAATTAATCTCTATTGGTACAGGTCTTTGCATTTTGATTTCGCTTATCGTGTTAAACTTCAGACAGATATCTAAGTACGGCACAAGTTTCAAATTCTGCCCAGCGATTGCTTTAAAACGCACCAACAGCATGCTCAGTACACTGTCAAAACTTGTGCTTTGTAATCTTGCACATAACTGCTCATAACTTCGCTTCTCCTCAACAATTTGATTTCATTTATGATGGAGGTTAAACTTCAGGCAAATAACAAAGTACTGCCAAAGTAACATTAAATTCTGTCCAACTAGTTGTGTGTGATGCTGTGACAGCGTCTGACCAGACAGACAGACCTAAAGACAGACAAACAGACAGAACATTTTCAGAGACTGGTTTCAGGTCTGAAAATGAATGAAATGTAAATATATAATTGAAAGAGCAAGATATGACCAATGTGCAGAGAAACACTTTCTTTTATTTATATAAATACATCAACATATCAGAGCAGTCATAATACAAACAATGGAACGAAAACTATTACATCAATATACAACAATATAAACAGAAATTAATTTGATTCTGTTGCTTTAAACAGAATAGTTCCTAACTATATAATATGCGAGGGGCATTCAAGTCAATCTGGGACTTTCGATTGTGCAAAATAACAAAACACAGTTCTGAGGAACAAGAGAAAATAAAATCCCTTTATTTCTCTCTGTAATGTCCTGCTACACTAATGCACCTATGCACAGACTGCTAGTTTCATGTCTTAAACTCTGACCTAGCAGAAGTTCCTGTAACGCGCAAGTGGTGCTGGAGAATGGCTGTGTATACAGTACAGTTCTCACAGACAGATGCGTCTCTCGCAAGTTAGTGACAAGTTTTCCTTCAATTTTCAAGGATCATGCATTCTACTCTCTGATTCTTAATGGAAACGACTGCAGTGGGCACCGAGTCACCTCGGCTGGGATCGTCATTCAAAATCATTCTTTAAAACATTTGTACCATTCAAATGTGCTACTAAGGCTAAGAGTCTTATCACCGTACTGTGTTTCTCACTGAAAGTCTTCTGTAAATGTCAATGGTTTTTATGCCTTCATTCATGAGAAATTTCCTTACAAGTCCCACTTTGATTTGAACAGCATACATCACCAAGAAGTCCAATGGCATGGAGAAGATTAGGAAATTAAATTAATATAATTATGTTTGAGTAATACATTAAAATCTATAAAAAATATTAAGATTGAAATGAAAATAATCAAAATATCAATGTCAAACACTTTGTAAAAATTGTGATTGAATAAATAGTCACCTCCTGTTGTGACCAAATTACTTAATTAGATCAGGTGCAAACAGCTGCCATCAAAAGTCACATAATAAGTTGAGTGGAGTTGACTTGAGCACAAATTAATGTGTCATGCGATCGCAAAATTAATAAGTCTATTCCTGGTGTTTGAAGACCACATCATGAAAACCAATGAGCTATAGAACTAATTAATTATTCTGTTATATATATATAAAGAGTTTGAATTTGTATTATGGCAAGAAAAGTAAAGAAAATCGAGTGGCCATCAGTTAGTCCAAAAAGTTGGCAAAACTTTGAAAGTGTCCCCAAATGCAGTCACAAAAACCATCAAGTGCTACAAAGAAACTGGCTGACATGYGGAMCGSCCCAGGAAAGGRAGACCGAGAGTCACCTCTGCTGCGGAGGAGAAGTTCATCCGAGTCACCAGCCTCAGAAATCGGCGGTTAACAGCAGCTCAGATCAGAGAGCAGGTCAATGCCACACAGAGTTCTAGCAGCAGACACATCTCTAGAACAACTGTTAAGAGGAGACTGTGTGAATCAGGCCTTCATGCTAGAATATCTGCTAGGAAACCACTGCTAAGGACAGACAACAAGCAGAAGAGACACGTTTGGGCTAAAGAACACAATAAAGAACACAATAAAGAAAACTCGCTGAATGAGAAGGTGTGTCTGTACTGTGTATATGTGAGAGGAGGCCTACAAAGTGTGAGTGACAGAGTAAATAAGACATTAGACAGAAATGTACCCATTGGTCCAAGAGGGTTGAAACTTATTGTATGCTAACTAGGACATAATGAACAAACGAGAGAGAAGTGTTGGCACGTTGTACTCTATATAACAACAGATGGGCCACACTTGCTCATTCATCACTTACTCACTCACATCACTTTCAATAACTACCTTATCCAGGCCAGGGATGAGGTGGGACTGGAGATGACCTTGAATGGGATGCCTGTCCCTCACAAGTCATCCAAATGGTAGTAAATGTACCTGATAAGTAAAAATGTACAAGGTACTGTAGGCGTATGCAGTATAATGTGTCAGCCTAAAACATACAGTAAATYTGATCWTTGATTAGCCCAGTATAACATGGCAGACATAAAAACCTGTTAGATGAGATCAGCGCACACAATGGCATGCTGAAATAACCCTCCTACTGTAGGTACAGAGACACCAAATGGCTTGGGTTAGCAACTTATTGATTTCAACACAGCTCAGGACTCAATAGAAAGCCATCTTTCGCTGTAATGGTGAGAGAAAGAAACAGAAAAAGAGTCCGCCATGTTCGGCGAGCTTTTGTCTCTTTAATTTGCATCATTTTTTTTTTCTGTTCAGACAATTTAGCATATTACAGGCCAGCACCTTTTTTATTAGACAGCACCATCTCATTAGTCCTTTATGTCTGTGTTTTTCAGGAGGCACGGTATCCAAACATGCACAGACTGATCTGCACGAATCCACACAAATGAACCCTGGCATCTATTTATAAAATTGCCCCAGCCGACGCTGCCACGCTGTGCTCTGAGTGGCACCACAAACCAGCATGCTCTCTTTCTAGTTGCTTTCAACAGCCAAATGTCTTCTAGTGGCTTAATTAGACCCGAAACCAGTGCATGTGTATTGTTTTTGCACACAATCCCAACGCTCGGTAGCCAGTCTGCAGTGGTTGGGTCACACACTTAGACAATCAGAGTGAGTGAAGAGGCCAAGACGTGGATGGATGAGAACTTTTTACCCCCCACTGTCCCAGACGTGAGAAACACTCACTGCTCCTGAATGACAACAAGCCTGGGGTTTCAGGCGGACACAATAGCGGCATTGTGCTATACAAGGCCTCATCCCTGACACTGAGGGAGCTGCCAATTAGGTCAACACTGTGAGTGAGCTGCTCCATCACTATTAGAAGGCCAGACTAGCTTCAAGTAGAGGTTTAGAAATGAACACTTTGCATATATTTAATATTGTTAGCTGTGGGATTTTGTGTATTTAGTTATTTAAACACTCTTAGTTGAGAAAATGTGATTGATGGACATCACTATCATTTTTAACAATTTCAGTAATTTTGTTTAAAAAATATCAGTATTTTTTATTTATTTATTGGTTTAAATGTAAAAAAAAATCATTAAAAATTTGCTCAATAAAACGATTAAAACAAAAGATAAATACATTAGTTTTTGTTACACATTTTTATATATATTTATTATTATATAATAATTATTAGTAATAATAATTATATTATTAGTAATAATTATTACTATTATTACTACTACTATTACTAGTACTACTACTCATAATAATAATAATAATACTCATAATAATAATAATAATAAATTAAGCCAATTGAGTGCATTATTGTAATGTATATGCCATCAGAAAATTCACATAACACAATGATTCACTCTTTTTCAGAGCTCAGAAATAAAATGAGAATGCCTTTGAAATGTAGACAAAAAAAAATGCCTTGTGAGTGACAATACATTATGTGGTATAACACATCGTTCATAACAAAAGGCTGTATTGTGAACATGTTTGTAATTTGTGATAAATTTTTCTCATTCTCTGGAAATAACTATCTATCATGGGAATATATATTAAAAAAAAAATCTGGTCATGAGCAAAGGTCAAAGCTTAAGCAAAAAATAAATAAATAAATAAATAAATAAATAAATAAATAAATAAATAAATAAATAAGTTTAGGGGAAGGTTTGCACACCAAAACATGACAGCAATCACGGCTAGGTGTAGTCCAGAGTAACTCACAAGAGCGTATACTTCCCAGTGATCTGAGCTTCTCTTATACCCACATGGAGATTGGGAGACTGGGGTGAAAGTAAGTTTAAATTCTTACTGGTACTATGTAGCCAAAAGATGAGGAAAATAAACAATAGAGGTAATCTACAATCCTGAGATTGTATATTATGAGATTTACTTTATATTTCCACTTATTTTGCTTCAGAATATCAGATAACTTCCATGCCCTGAGATTAAATCCCAAATAGTCTTGACTGGAGAGCTAGTGCACTATATACAGTAGGTCATAAAATCTCCAAGCAACGACCTTGAACAGGGGTTAAAATGGGATTTGGGATTCAGCCTTGTAACTCATAACACGGATGGTTCAGAGGCAATTCGGAAAAACTGAGAAGCAATTACTAAAGAGACAAAAAGTTGTTTAAGATGACAAAACATGATCAGATGTGGATTTTGGCAGGCAGCTGCTCTTCCATTTTTTTTTCCAATACAGCGGACCTAATTTCATGCATGCTGTGATTGACTGTTAGTGTAATTAAGGATTTTTTTTAAGGAACACCTGCGACATGGACTGATGCATAGAGTTAAACGTTTCAGTGCTGTTGTGTTTTATTTCAGAGCTCATGGAATCACATTATTCAGTCAGACCTAGATGGTCTATAATTCTTTAATTAATCGATCATTTTCACAAAATGTTTATCCCTTACACATATTCATCATTGATGGTTTTTATGAAAGGTTTCAATAATTATATACTATAAAAGTAAATTTGTGATTTTTTTTTTTATCAGAGTGTATACATATATATTAGCTTGAGTTTATAGAAAATAGTAACAGAATTTTATGATTTATAGTCTCAGTGTGTCTTTTCTTTTTCTTTTTTAATGAATAGAAAATGTTGTTGAAAATGCACCTTTACTTTCAGACTCACTCCTTATGAGTCAGTATGGTTGCTTCTCTTGGTATAAATCAGCGCAATCAGACCCAAAATGACTAATGCACCTAAATGAATAAAAAATCAAAGCCATGAGCAGCGCAAATAAAGCTATAATGAGTTGACCTGGATTATTGACTGCAAATCTTTAAATACCCCTTTTTTTGTTCCCATCACCCATTTTAATTAATCACAGTTCAGAGAAGAGACAGAAATCAGTGCTTAAATAACCAGCAGCTGCTTCGCAAAGAACATTAGATTAATTTTCTGCTGAGAGCAATCAGGGTGATTAGAACTGATTACTTCCTGGGAATGCTTTTGAAGAAACGATGCTCCTTGTAGGTTTTAATTGGTAAAATATACCGTGCTGTGCCACGTTTACATCCGTAAGTCAACATTGTTTCAGTGATTTATTTTCATTTTCCGATACTGTACATCAACTCCGATTATAATTCCTTATAATCTGTTGTTGGATTTTCAGGATGTAATTGAATGCCTTATTAATGCCTAATTTTCAGAGGATTCAAAGTGAGTGCATGAAAGTGAGAAAACAGTCAAAGTAGACTGGTTCAACTGTGAAGTTATATAGTATAGTGTAAAGATTTAGAAATTAACCATATGTTATCTTTAAACGTTACTCATAATGTACTGTATTTAAAACATTCAGAACTTACACTCACCTGCATACCTGCGCATTCATGCAGTTCTCTAATCATGTGACAAATGGACCAACACTCAATATTTTTGCCAAGTATGTCGAATCTTTAACTGCCCAGATTTGGTGAACCTTAATTTTATTTTATTTTAGTTATTTATTTATTTATTTATTTTTTACCCAGTAGTAGTAGACCCCATGYCGCTGGACRTTTGACGTKTKGTGCTTTCTGAGCTGTTTTCTGCTCAGCATGATTGTAATGCCTGGTTATTATACAAAATAGTAGTTACTGGTCTTTCTGTCAGCTCAAACTAGTCCTGGCATTCATCTCTGAACACTCTTATTAACATCACCAGAACTTTCACTCACAGGATGTTTTTAGATTTTGCCACCATGCTGCGTAATTACTAGAGTGTGTGAAAATCCCAGGACATCAGCACAAAAAAAATAAAATAAATAAATAAATAAATAAAAAGCATCTGGCACCATCAACCATCACATGGCAATGTACAAGTCACTACTGAATAATTAAATAAATAAAATAATGAATCTGATGGTTTATATAAACTTTAATGGAGGCTCTTGATCTGTACCTGCATCAGTATATACTTTGCTCTGACTGATGGTGTGTTCCTATTTAAATGGTCAGTGATCACATTTACTTTATTGTTACAATTACTCAATTGTTAAAAGCACTATACAAATAAAACTGAATTGAATAGTAAAAATTACGGTGGCCGTGAAGTGCAAAACAAATTAACAAAACTGAAAACAAAATAACATTCAAAGACAAAATAATAAATTCAAAACCAAATTAACAAATCCGAAAACTAAATAACAAAACCCGAAACTAATTGTTAATTTGGTTTTGAATTTGTTATTTTGTTTTGGGTTTTGTTAATTTGTATTGCACTTCTCGGCCAGTCAGA
>QMIH01000326.1:12870-37672 GCA_003987875.1 Clarias batrachus | reverse complement strand
TATATATTGCGGTCAGTACAGCATCAATCTTTCTTGGGAATGACAGATACAAGTCCTGCACAGTGGCCAGAGGAATTTTGAGCCGTTCTTCTTGCAAAATAGTGGCCAGCTCACTATGTGATGCTGGTGGAGGAAAACGTTTCCTCACTCGCTCTTCCAAAACATACCAAAGTGGCTCAATAATATTTAGATCTGATGACTGTGCAGGCCATGGGAGATGTTCAACTTCACTTTCATGTTCATCAAACCAGTCTTGCTGTGTGTATTTGTGCATTATCATTACGATACATGGCACTGCATTCAGGATATGTTGTTTGAACCACTGGGTGCACACGGTCCTCCAGAATGGTTCGGTAGTCTTTGGCAGTGACGCGCCCATCTAGGAAAAACGTTGGGCCTAGGGAATGCCATGATATCGCAGCCCAAACCATCACTGATCCACCCTCATGCTTCACTCTGGACATGCAGCAGTCTGGGTGGTAATTTACGCTTCTTTGGGGCTTCTTCACACCGTAACTCTCCCGGATGTGGGAAAGACATTGAAGGTGGACTCATCAGAGAACAATACATGTTTCACATTGTCCACAGGCCAAGAGTTTCACTGCTGGCACCATTGAAACGATTTTTGGTATTGGCAAGAGTGACCAAAGGTTTGGCTATAGCAGCCCGGCCATGTACAGTACACCGACCCTGTGGAACTCCCAACTAACAGTTTTGGAGGAAACAGGAGAGTTGAGGTGCACATTTAATTCTGCAGTGAGTTGGGCAGCTGTGGTTTTATGTTTTTGGGATACAGTGCAGGTTAGCACCCGGACATCCCTTTCAGACAGCTTCCTCTTGCATCCACAGATACTCCTGTTGTATGTGGTTCATCCTTCTTGGTTTTGTGCTGACATTACCCTGGATACCGTGGTTCTTGATACTTCACAAAGACTTGCTGTCTTGGTCACAGATGCGCCGGCGAGACACGCACCAGCTACTTGTCCTCTTTTGAACTCTGATATGTCACCCATAATGTTGTGTGCATTGCAATATTTTAAGCAAAACTGTGCTATTACTCTGCTAATTAAACCTTCACACTCCGCTCTTACTGGTGGAATGTGCAATCAATGAAGGTTGGCTCTAAAACTGTATTAAACATTATAAAATGGTTTGAGTCAGTTAGATCACAATCAGCAATAGATGTTGGATTTTAATACATTTATAATTCTTTCTGTGCTTCCATGTTGTGCATGGCAGTTCACCCACACATTAGATGACAGTGCATTCAGCTTGACAGATGCATTATTACATGCAAAATATTTTCAGACCATAAAGAAATCCTGAGAGGTAGGAAGATGATTTGCTCATTTAACATGCTAACCTTTACAGAAGTACAGAATACAGAACAGGGATCACAAATGAATTACCAATTTCATTTTCAAACCCATAATGTTACAAGTTCATCAGATGATACTGACACAAGACAGCTGCTTAATACTTTCACGTTTCCAGAATATTAAATATAACTCACTGTATGTTTCATTTCAGGTGTTTAGAAAAGGAAACAAATGGAGTGTTACCACATGCACGCCCCTGAAGGGCTATGACCATAAAACCTTTTGCAGGTGCTTGTCTCCTGCAGCTGGTGCTATGCAAGAAGGAAAGGAGGGTACTTTTGTCACGTTTAGTGAAATGTACAAGTGTGTGTTTTGCGTGTTGAACACGTCAGCCCTCCTATTGTTTGTTTCTGCCATCCACCCATATGACAGTAGCATCGTGTTTCAGCACAATCTCACGACTGTGCCATCTGTCATAAACTTACTCATGCTGAATGTTTAGAATTAGAAGTATTCTTATCTTATTCATATTCTGAAAATGGAGATATGGAGATCTATCTAACCCAGGAGATAGGGTTTCGACTAAAGTGTACTGTATACTGATGGTTATCAACCATTCACCTTTAATCTTGGTCATGATGTTATATACAATGATGGTTTCCTTTAAATATGACTGATCAAGGACATGTAATGTTAATGATGTTTAATAAAATGTGTAATATGTCACACAGTTGACTATGCTGTATTAATAAAAACAAAAAAGAAGCAAAAGATTTKAATTGAGAGTGTATGGATTAGCTCATAGACAACAGCAGCTTTAGAGTTGATAATCCAAAATCCAAATTTGGAAAGAAAAATGAAATCTATATAATCAGCAAATCAGCATAAGATCAAAACCACAAGTAGATCAACTGAAGAACATTGGTCACCAATTTACAACAGTAAACTGGTGAAATCATCATGGGCTCATCATCACCCAAGGCTCACCTACAGCATGACCAAAGACCAAAGTCCAAATCCATCTGATCCCCCCCAAAAAACATGCAGCACAAATCTCAGAAAAGGTCAGGAAATGCAGCAGGAACACACAAAAAACAGCCAAAGTGACTATCAAATCTTTGAGGCTCCACCCAGCAGCCTAGAGCGCCCAAAGGATCCCCTGCCAATGTCCTGGTCCAGACACCACAGCACGTTCCAGAGGCCCTGAGAGAGACCAGAGCTGCCCTGGTGGCTTGTAAAAGTCTGCAGAGGATTTGTTGTCTAGAACCATGGATAGTTGCTAGAATCAAATATTCTGAACCTTAAATTTTGTACCTCAAAGACTTTCAATTTCAAAACCTATTACCAGCTGCAGTAACTCACAAAAAGGATTTCAAATTAAACTGAAGACTGCTATTTCAATCCATTCTAACACATTTCTCAGGTCCAGATGTCAATAAGAATGAGGTATTGAATCATTTCAGATCTCACTCTTAAATTCAGTTTGGATTAGCAAAGAGAAATATGAATACTTTTATCGATTCACTGTATGTGTGTGTACAGTGTTAGACATGCTTTTCAACAGCAAACCTAAAGTCTGAAGTCCAGGTCCTAATGCTTTTTTTTTTTTTTTTTTTACTTTCTTGTCTGAAGAAAATCCCTTTCTTTTGACAGGCCACTGAAGATGCATGTCGTCTGATTCGTTTAGGTCTATTTTATTTTATAGAGCTTTTCACATAACAGTTTAATATAAATCTAACTGCAGATCTAGATCCATAATGATCTAGCAAAAGTCATAGAGCTAAGCAGCTGGACTCAAAAGAGACCTCATCCTCTGATAACGTCATGGTAAATAATTACAGTAAAAAACAAATGGCAAAAAAAAAAAGTGTATTGAAAGGAAGTTTGGATGAACAGAGATCTACAGTAGGATGAGCACAGGACAGGTTTTGTGATTAGTGACGTCGCTCTTAGATAATAGGCTAGGTAAGATTATCCACTAAAGCAAGGGGTGAAGCTGTGGTGTAAATTATTTTTCAGGGAAGTGCAATCCATGTGAGACATCTGCAACAGCAGTAGTGAGTCACGAGCACAGAAGCTCATTGCTCAGAGCAGAAGCATGAATCAGGATGAATCAGGATGAATCAGGTTAATCTGGAGGGTGAGAAAAGCCAAGGAGGTTTAAAACAGAGAACACTGTAATCAGATGGCAAGTGGCCCAGGTCTAGATATAACAATAAAACTAAAAGAGAGAGCCAGAATTTAACTTCGGCATGTAATTACCAACAACAATCCCTGTCACCTACATTTAAAATGTCAATAAGTGCACATTCATTGACATGATATCAATGGTTATGAAGACATTTAAGAGATTTCTGTTGGCCAATCTAAAGGAGTTTCCAGAGCCCTGGCTGAGCCCCTAGAATAATGGATTCGATGAAATGGTTAATACTGCATGTGGATACATTAACTGATCAGCTTGATTTCTCAGTTGTAACCCAATGGGAATAATGTGAAGAGCCTTACCCCATTAGAATTGGCTTGATAGGTCAGTTGACCATCCAGGATATACTGGGGTATGATTATTTTCTCTAGCACCATGGCCAGTCCACTTGTGGGTTGTGCTGGTGTTCTGCCTGTGAACTCTAATTCACACTGTCCCGGATTAGGGTTCCTGCCTTGAGCCATACCTGGACATCTAACAACTTTTTGAATAGATTTGAATAAGACTCAGCACAAGACATTGAAGGTACAGTAATAGACATCACCAACTCACCATCTCTCAGAACACGAAGCAGTACTGAACAATAACAAGAGCAAATAGAGCAGGTAAATCTATGAACAGCTGAGGAAGCTCATGTTACTTCAGGACATGTCCTTCTACAAAGCTACTGTTGCCATTACCTCAATAATATGCTTTTTTTCTTTCTTGCAACCAACAATTATTTTGTGGTTTGGAAGATCACAAGATGAAATGTGGCCAAGCTGAGCAATGGAGCAAGTAGAAAAAAATCAATGCTGACCCCAATCACTAAAGATGACACATAGTTGAACTCCTTAACTTTTTCACTCTAAAATGCACTTTAAACAAATGTACCTTTGGCGAGACGGATTATAATTAATTATCGAGAAGTAATTATCTACAGTTTAACCACAATTATGTAAAGAAAACTAACACAGAACGTGTGAGGGAGTGTTGTACATCTTATGCTTGTAATCTGGTTAAGAAGGGCTGTTTATGAATTTAATTTCAGATGTCTCRCACTGTGAAATTGCACTTTACCAGTTTAAAGTTTAATTTACACTTTTGGCTTTATTTCCTAAGCAAAATCTATTTTTAAATAAATTCCATTTATAAAATTGCTAAAGCTATACTAGGCCTTGAACTTGAATTCTGTATGTCAATTACTCTCTGCTACTTTTTCGTGTTTTGATGCTGCCTGTTTTTTTTTTGTTTGTTTTTTCCCCACTGAATAAAGGTCCAAGGATTCCGTAACCCTTCAACTGATGAGACTGATTATTTTCACCAAGTGATTTCTTTTATTGGTGGTAACTTTTGCTCTCATGATCTTAGAACATTGTTGGCATTAGACTGTGTAATAATGTCAAGAATAGTCATATACTTTAAGCAATGACTAAAGTATATGATTTCATGTTAGAATTTATGTCACGCTCATTTTTTCACATGTAGTGCATGCATATTAATTGCCCCATTTGATTGTGATCTCTTTTTTTTTTTCTCACTTGTGTAACAGTTTTAGCAGAGGTGGACCCATATGCAAGGACACCAAGTAAGATTTACTCATGTTTGTTGTACAGTAATAAATTAAACGAATGAGAGGTACAGTATAAGGCTGAGACTGTAGACACATTTGGGGCTGGGAAAATTGATGAGGTTGTAGGGAGGCTGTAGCAGTTCACGGTGATCTGGTAAAAGCTGCATGTAGGTAAAGCAGACAGCAGGAATACAGGTGGGTACTGGGTGCATAGACACAAACAGAGTCCACCAGGAAAAAACAACAATGGTCAACCGGTTGAAACAGAATCCTATTTTGATAACAGGCCAAATATTCTGATATCTGGTAGAGGCACATACTGTAAAAGGGAAAACAAGGAGCGACAGAGCGTAAACTTCGCTTGACAGGAGATGTGGCTGATGGGAACAAGCGGAGAGATTTGCAGAGTTACCGACTAGATGCAGGCTGAAAACAAGCAGATTCAGGAAAAGGATGAAGGCAGCATTGCTGAAAAATGCCAAAAAGACACGATCTGGGGAGGGTAGGCTGCGGTACCTACTGTGGGATAAGCAGGTTAATTAGAGAGAGGTGATGCTAATTGGGAATGGCGGCCAATCTAACTGCAAAAGTGTCAAAAGTGCACCGAAACTGAGGAGTGAATCTTAATTCAGAGTGGGCATCCTTTGAAGGATGTGCTTGAAGGATGATTATTCATAGCATTGGGACAAAGGCTGTCTCATTTCAAAGGCAGGCAACAAATGTGTCCTTCTTTCCCCCCAATAATGAAGGATGTAATGGTGTATATGTTGGGGCTCATATACTATCTGGCAGTGGTGGACAAAGGACACAAAGGTATTAAAACTAAAAAATATTCAGAAAACATCATAATAAAATATAATATATACAAAGAACATCATTAAAAATGATAAAAACAAAATCCCATCCTTAAGAAACACTTTTTTGTCTTAACCAATGGCTGCATCTGATATACACCACAGTTATTTCTTTTCTTCTTTTTTTTTTTTTAAACCATGATCATTGTGATTTTATAGATACTATATACTTCATATCACATTGACTTGAGGGTAAGTCCAGAAAGAGCCGGTGATACAAGTAAAAAGTTCTCCGTAATCTCATTTCGGTTCAGCGTTTGTGGTCTCCACAGTCAGTAAAAGCCACAAGCCTACGAAGACACCATAGACCATATATGTCGAAGGCTGTGGCACCGGAAATTAAACACACACACAAGGTGAGGAAACAGTAATACCAGCAATGGA
The DNA here is from genome assembly GCA_003987875.1 of Clarias batrachus. Classification (NCBI taxonomy): domain Eukaryota; kingdom Metazoa; phylum Chordata; class Actinopteri; order Siluriformes; family Clariidae; genus Clarias; species Clarias batrachus. The sequence continues at coordinate 31,360 of QMIH01000326.1, read as the reverse complement.
TCAGGACACATGGTGGAACATGTGATTTCATCCTTCGTTTCCCAACAACTGTGTGAACACAAAACTACAGTATGTGCAACCAATGACAAAGCAGGGCTGGAGGCAGGACAAGAAAAGAAATCCAAACAAAGACAAGTAGAAGGTGTTGGTTACTATGGTAACTGTGATGTGACAGGGAAACATATAATACTTCCCGCATGTACAGTATGATGAGAAAAATTAAGTTTTTATTTTTTCATTTTTATGAAGTTAAACAAAACTGACAAAGTATTATAATCTAGAACTGTGGTTAATCTTACTTAGCCTAATTTTTGTCTGGATAGATTAATGACAAGCTAATTAAGTTCTTTTATAAGACAGAGAGCCAAGCACATATGAACAGGAAATGCCATCAGTATAATGTTAATGAGATGTCTTTCCTGAGAGGGGAAAAAAAAAAATAGACCATAAGAACAGCATGCTCGACATGATCTGTACAAGACTCGCCTTCTAATGTCTAATAGGCTGAGTGACTCTGAGTGATAATAACAGACCTTATTTGAATAAAATGAATGAAAAACATCTATGAGTTAGAAAATCTTGGATATAAAACATAAAATAAAGAATAACACACATGTATGTAGGCATTCAAACATAACTGCATAGCAGGAAACTACACCTTAAAGGTGCTTTCACAATCCCATCAGGTATCAGGCCCAGACAAGGGCACACTTGACCCCAAATGTCTGTACGCTCATGTAATATGAACGCTCTGTAACGTGTCTGGGAATAGATCAGGATACAGAACATAGTGGACCTCTGTTTAGAACACAATGCCACCAGTGCTACCAGTCTCCTGTGTGCACGTGACGCATAGTGATGTCATCCTATGACCTACACAGCCGTAGCTGAAGAAGTAAGAAGGTATACCAGAGGGGCGATCTTAACATTTTTTCCCCCCAAAATATCAATAATATTCAGCATAGCACAAAGATTTACTTCCTTGTTCTTTTCTTTTCTTTGTGTTACGACAAACTAACTAGGTGCATACTGCCACCTGCTCTATCAGAGGATCTAAAAAACCTCAAGTGGACTCRAGTACGGACAATAATAATATGAATGCTGGCTAGCAGTTGATTGGAGAGTTGTGAGCAATCATTCCCAGACACAGTATGAATCAATCGTGCCTAGTATGAAAGCAACCTAAGATTTCTGTTTGCTTGTGTGTTGTCTATCTTTCTGTATTTTCCTCATCTCAGTAACTTTCCTTTGCTTCTGTGGAGTCCTCAATGATAGATTAGGAGTGGTCATTGTATCGTGGATCCGGTCTTGTGTACTGTAATTACCTGCATGTTTTTTTTTGTTTTGTTTTGTTTTTCTGATTTTGAATTTTGTAAGAGCAAAGTGATGGGGAAAACAAATGTACAGTAAATGTTAATATTATATTAATATAACACACATTATACTATTTTTTTTTATCCCTGAACTGTGTGTGCATTTTTCAGTTATATATTTACAAATGTCCCAGGAGTACAAATGAGGGAGGAATGGCGCACTCTTCCCTAGCCAGTTGTGCGGAAGCAGTTGTCTAGTGGGTGATAAGCTACATTCTCATTATCAGCCTAAAGTGACTTAAATCAGATTGTTTTTTCTCTCCCTAATGTGACACAGAACTGATGTTTTAGGGCTGTCTCAATGGACAAAGCTGATGTTTTTCCTGATATATGCTGGTTTTAATGTGTCGCTATGGGACATAAATGAGATGGCCAGATGAGAATTCATATGACTTTTTTTTTTTTTATTTCATCTAGCTTTCTTCTATGTTCTGAACCTTAACAAATGCAGGAGAGTACCTGCATGACATCCTCAAGAGCAAAACCCTGAACTTTCTGACTTTCTTTTAAAAAAAAAAATTCTTAAATCACAAACATGTTTTAACACAGATGGTGCAGAAAACACATATCGGTCAGATAAAAGTCACTTGTAATTATAAATGTGAACCATCATGCAAAAAAGAAGAAGAAAGAAAAATGTGACTTGTAATGTAATTGTACCCTTAACCACCTGACAGACTGTGGAGAGTCTATAGCTGTATAGCATCTAAAGTGCTAATCCTCGAGTTTAAGTGGACCCCTTGAAATCTCGCCTTTATTTTGTAGATGTCTGTGTATCCTCATGATTGATATGCTTACAATCAAGTAGTTTATCACACCACGGTATACACAAGCACTTAATTTGGCCATCCATTTTAATAAAAGCGAAGATTATAATAAATGAGGTTTAAACTTTGATTGGCGGAKAATTTATTGCAAAAATTGAAGCTTAAACTCCAGCTCCAGCTATGCATCTTGCAAAAAGGTTTAGTACTGTAGTAAGTTAGAAAAACAGCAGTTATGTCAGGTCATAGTGTTAAAAATATTATAATAAAAAACGTCTATATAAAGAGAAGAATTTCTTTTTTTTTCTGTACATGGGTCATAACACACTCTTTCAATTATAACTTTACTTTTCAAAATGGAAAACCAGAAACCAATATCAGAAAAATGCCTGTCTGTCTGTATGTATGTATGTCTGTCTGTCTCGCCAGCTTTTGTCACAGGGTCATGCAAAAGAAAAAATCTTTAGTTGGGTATTATGAGCAGTTCTGTGTCAGATTATAAACGGCATGTTTCGACAGCATACCTTACATGTGTCAAACTGTCGGCGCGTCTTAAATTATAAACCACATATTTTTAACAGCATACGATGCATGCATCAAACAGTGGGCAAACAGTGTCTTAAATCGACAGCTGGACAATATTTGTACTGAAACTTTGGCAGCACTGTACTTAGATATCTGTCTAAGTTGAACCTGCACCATAATGAAATCTAAATGTTGTGTAAAAGTGATGTCATGAACAGCTACAGTACGTGCCGGATTTTATAACAAACCAATAGATATTAATTAGAAAAGCTAAACTGCATATTTTTACAGGGATTAGTCCCGATTTTATCCCTGAAATAACAGTGCTGAAGGGGTATAAGTGAAATTTAACGCACAGGAGGCATTTTAGGACAAAACTAAATCTTTATCTGATCTGCTTTTTAGATTTTTCATCGATTTGGCTGACAACAAAAAAAGTACAGCTTAGCATAATATATACAGACAGGCAGAAATGTTTGTGTGCTTCAATCTGAAACAATAATATTACTGACTACATTAACGCTGATCAGCTTATTTTTAGTTTTATTTCAATTTTTTTTTTCCCGTCATCGACAGGTACTAACACTAGTCTTAAATAATAAGCGTTAAATATTTAGTTAGCTGACTTGAACATTGTTGAACACTTGTGAATTCTCTGATCGACACAGTGTGCCTTCCACCTAATGCTCAAAGGCACACACACACACACGCACGCACACGCACACACACACACACGCACGCACACGCACGCACACACGCACACACACACACACACACACACACACACATAAACACACACACACACACGCACACGCGCACACACACACACACCATACACACACACCACACACACACACACACATACACACACACAGAGTCAGACAGTGAAAAGGAGAAAAAAAAACAGACAGAGAGACATGTGCTGTATGGACATGGACAGACCACATGCCTATCAATGCAAAAAGAGAAAGACTAGTTTAGAGCTACTGTAGTTAGAGTTAAATAATTATGCATCACATGCACCGGTTATAGAGACTTATTCTGGCAGACAGGTGGGATTTCAAAACCATTTCAACATAATACTATTCTAAACGTTAAAATATGCAGTATGCATGACTGTATGAATAATCACTAGCTCTTTCTTTCTTTCTTTCTTTCTTTCTTTTGTGCTTTCCTTGTACATCAAGCTCATTGTGTTATCCTGTGATTACCATTTAGGATAGTCTTCTACTGCAATCCAAGATAAGGACCAATTTACGTATAAGCTAATGCTCTAATTCGCCAACTTTTTACTTGTTACTACAGTAGTTCCAACTAGTTTGAAAATAACCTTGGATTGTAAATGTATTTTTATGTTACATTCTTGATTCTACAGTAATTTCTAGAACAGCAGATCTGACCGGAATTGTGGCTATAATTAACCTCCCGAGACCCAGACTCATCTATTGTGTACTGTACACTGCAAGTTTCTTCTTACTTTCTCTYTTTATCAGCACATAATCATTATGAACATAATGAATGTCTTCAAACAGGAAGATGTTTTGCAGAAGGAGTTATATCTACTGTAACAGTTTTCTCATAAGATCTCATAAGGATATATACAGTAGTACAGTACACTCCCTGGCCACTTCATTAGGTACTGTACATCTTTATAGTATTGGGTTGGGCTCTTTTTTTGCTTGCAGGAGTGCATTAATTAATCATGGCATCGATTTGACAAGATGCTGATTAGAGTTTGTTAAAAAATGAGTACATAGGTCTCATTGTCATAATTAGAAAACCAGCTTAAATTGATCATATCTTGGTAACGTGGCACGTTATCTTGTGGTCATCAAGGGATGGACATGGTCAGCAACAACATTTAGGTAACCTGTGGCATTGCCCAATTGGTAGTAAGTAGTCTCAAGTCTGGATAAATGCAGAGGGTTGTGGCAGTAAGGTCATCCAACATAAAACATTTGCCAAATCAATAATGGGAATCATTAACAGGACTTTCATACCGGAGCAGTCATGGCCTGACCTGACCTACAGGKCGCTGGTGGAAATTGGGCTACTGTTAGTTAAAGAAGGAGAAGAGGAAKGTGTGTTTGCAGGCAGAGAGAAAAAAGGAAAGGCAAGAGCTTAGGAGTGAAAGTAGGAACTTTGAATGTTGGGACTATGACAGGGAAAGCAGGAGAGTTGGCTGACATGGAGAGAAGGAAGGTGGATATACTGTTTGTACAGGAGAACAGGTGGGAAGGTAACAAGGCTAGGAGCTTAGGAGCAGGGTTCAAGTGGTTTAACCATGGCATGGRTAGGAAAAGAAATGGAGTAGGAGTTATCCTGAAAGAAGAGTTTGTAAGGAATGTTTTGGAGGGGAAAAGATTATCAGATAGGTTGATGAGTCTGAAGCTGGAAATCGAAGGTGTGATGTRCAATGTTGTTACTGATTATGCTCCACAGGTAGAATGTGAGTTAGAAGAAAAGGAGAAATTCTGGAATGAGGTGAGAGACTGGTGATTGGTGCAGATTTTAGTGGACATGTTGGGGAAGGGAACAGAGCTGATGAGAAYGTGATGGGCAGGTTTGGTCTTGGACCGGTCTTTGCCAACATGTTGCTTGGTCTGTGCTTTTGGGCAGGATAGCAGAAGGGGAGATGGTGGTGGACTTTGCGAAGTGAATAGAAATGACGTTTATGAATACTGTCTTTCAGAAGAGGCGGGAACATAGGGTGACACATAAGTGCGAAGACAGGCAGACTCAGGTGGACTACATCTTGTGTCGACGTTGTAATCTATAAGAGATCAGTGACTGCAAAGTATTGGTAGGGGAGAGTGTAGCCAGACAACACAGGCTGGTGGTTTGTAAAATGATCCTGGTGGTGAGGAAGGTGAAGAGGACAAAGCCAGAGCAGAGGACAAAGTGGTGGAAGTTGRAMAATGAAGAATGTTATCTAGTTTTCAGGGAGGGGTTGAGTCAGGCTTTGTGTGGTCAGGAGGTGCTTCCAGTTGACTGGACAACTACAGCTAAGGTGATCAGAGAGACAGAGATCTGGGAGGGTGGGAGGAGACTTGGTGGTGGAACAAGCAAGTCCAGGAGTGTATACAGAGGAAGAGGCTAGCTAAGAAGTAGTGGGACACTGGAGGACCGAAGAGAGTAGACAAGAGTGCGGGGAGATGCAAGTCTAAGGTGAAGGTAGAAGTGGCAAAGGATRGMGCATATGAGGACTTGTATGCTAGTTTGGACAGTAAGGAGAAAGAGAGGAATCTGTMCAGGTTGGYGAGGYARAGAGATCGAGATGGAAAGTATGTGCAGCAGGTTAGAGTGATTAAAGATAGAAAGACGTGCTTAGGACWGCTGGCAGTAGAGTTTCTGCCTAGTCTGTTTAACAAGATCTTGGAGAATGAAATATATTGGTGCCGATCTTTAAGAACAAGGGARATGTGCAGAGTGCAGGGCCTGTGCTAACTAAGCATCTCAGAATCACTTGTAGGAATCAAACTTAAAGTTCATTTACTGTAGGACTGAATATCTTCCTACATCAGGGTAGGACATAGTTATTTATAAGGCGTCCTACTCTTTTTGAGCGTGTGACCTCACTTTCTTACGACATTGAGAAAAGTAAAGTGGGTTGCACATTAGGTTTGGCAGGTTTTTGTAGTTTTAAACAGTGAAAAAGTGAATTGGTGAAATCAGCGGCAGTTGGGTGAAAGTTTATGCACACAGACAACACTTATCAGTGTTGGGGGACATTTTTAAAGTAACTAATTACATCGCAAAATTACTGTCATTAAAAAGTRATCAGTTACATTACAGCGTTACCTTCTGATAGGCAAGAGCTTTATAATTATTCTACCATCATCACTCAGCGAAGTTTGGCCCATAACCTGGAAACTACTAACAGCAGGAATAACAAGGGGGGCTGTGTAGGTCTTTCATAATCTGTTCAAAWTTTTTTAGAAAAGAAAGCAAAACTGGAGGSAGAATGAGAGGATTTTGCTTGTGGAGGATGTAGTAAGATGTAAAAAAAAGAATTAAAGCAAAATTCTGCCCTACTCTTACTTCTTAAGATAAAAAGTGAGTGGAGGCCATTTCAAAAAGCATCAATGCCACGTGTGAGTTTGCTTCACATACCCCTGAGGAGTGTGAAATATGAGTATGGCGTGTTAATGAAGTGATGAAGTGCCGCTCAAAAAAATTCTATTTAAATAATTTACTATAAATGTATCAAATGTATATTTAAATATGTTTTATTTAATGTGTGAGCATTTATTCCATGAATGCAGCTTGTCTTTGGTTGATTTCAGGCTGCGTGGTGGGAAATGTATGAATCTGAGTAAGAAAAAAAAGTCATTTATTATTTCCGATTCTGCGTCTCTGAGACGCTTAGTAAACTCTTTTTCCAATCTCCTATWGTCCTATTTTGGTGAGCCCATGAAAAATGTAGCCTTAGTTTTCTGTTTTTAACCGACTGGAGTGTCACATGGTGAGATCATCTGCTGTTGTAGCCCATATGCTTCAACGTGTGACAAAGTTTGCATTCAGAGATGCTCTTCGGCATTCTTCAGTTGTAGTGAGATGTAATTTTAGTTACTGTTGACCTATGAGCTTGAGTCAGCCTGGTCATTCTCCTTAGACCTCCGGCGTCAACAAGGCATTGTTGCCCACGGAACAGCGGACCACTGGGTGTTTTTTTTTCTTTTTCAGACTATTCTCTGCAAAYCCTAGAGATGGTTGTACGTGAAAACCCCAGTATATCAACAGTTTCAGAAATACCCAGACTTAGTCTTTCTGGCACCAACACTTAGTCATTCATCATCTACACCGCTTTATCCTGTATTCAGGGTTGTGGGGGACCTGGAGCCTATCCCTGGAGATAGGGCACAARGGTACAAGACAGGATACACCCTGGACAGGGTGCCAATCCATCACAAGGCACACACACACATTGACACACTACAGCCAATTAGCCTAATCTGCAGATTTTTAGACTGTGGGAGGAAACCAGAGTACCAGGAGGAAACCCACCAAGCATGGGGAGAACATGCAAACTCCATGCACACAGAGACGAGAATCGAGCCTGTCCGGGAATCAAACCCGGACCCTGGAGGTGCAACGCCTCTGTCTACATGTGCATATGCCTAAATGCATTGAGTTTYTGCCATTGACTGATTTTTGCATTAAAGAGCAATTGAACGGTGGTATTATATATCTAACCACTATTATGTTTGTTCTTGAATATTTTACTACAACAAAATTATTCCTATTTCTTTTCCCCAAACACAAGWTAACATGATACTGAGAAAGGTAACAATAAGAGCTTACACATTTTTYGTTGATTTGTTTTAAATTTCAGTCTGACCTTTTAACAGACCTTCATGACCTGTTAAATAACTGGCCYCGTCCTCATTAGAAATAATGAACACATGGTCACCTTCAACCCATGATATGTATTTTATGAACCACAAATATCTGCTATGTTAATTATTTCACTGAGGTTTGGATTATTAGTACCACATTATTTGGTGGGGGAATACTATTTTTATACAATGACCTGTGCTATTCAGCATCAGAATCACTTATTGAGTCTCCACAGTTGTGCACCGTTTTGACCTTAAATCCATTTCCCTGCTCTGTATCGACTTAAAAGGCAAACAAACACACTACAGTTTATGCTTTGGGCTTTATATACACTCAAAGTACGCAATACAAGTTTAAGCCCAAAATAAATACAAAAATATCACATTGTCGATTAATTTTAATAATGCACAATAATGCACTTAAAAAAAAAAAATACTGTGGACGTTCAGATGAGTCTGGAGGTTGGCATAATCAAACAAAAATTAATGAAAAAGCACCTACTTTTTGCCCCCCCCCCTTATTTTAAACAAGCTAATTAGACTTTCTATTAATGCAACCTCKTAAAAGAAGATTCCCTCCTCCAGTTTGTTGCTCAGTAACTCATTTACATAGACACTGAATTGGAGAAGGAGTGAAATAAAGGGAGTTTGAGCTATGAAAAACTATTGTTCRAGGGGTATTTCATAATGGCGTAACAGACACAATGTAAATATGTGTAAACTTTTTCAGTTGTAGCAGATACGTGCTTTGTAATCTTTTACCTTTGAACTACATCATATGGACAAAAGTAGTTGGCCAAAGCTGAAATCGCATTGTATCCAAAAACATATACTTCAATAAGGAGTTGGTCCTCCTTTTGCAGCAGTTTTCACATTTCTTGAAAGGCTGTCCAAAAGATTTTGGAGTGTTTCTATGGGAATTTGTGGCCATTAATTCTGGAGAGCATTTATGAGATCAGGCACTGATGTTGGACGAGAAGGCCTGGCTGACATTCTCGGTTGCAGTTTATCCCAAAGGTGCTAGATGGGTTTGAGGTCAGGGCTCTGTGCGGGCCAGTCAAGTTCTTCCACTCGGAAATCATCAAAATATAGTCATGTTGGAATAGAAAACAAAGTTGTAAAAGAACGCAACACTAAGCACATAAMTGGCTTAAAGGCAATTGATGGTGTTCGGGTTTGTGCTTTGGCTCAACTGGGTTACTGATTAGAAGGTTGGGGATTCAAGCTTCAGCACCAACAAGCTGCCACAGTCGGGCTCTTGAGCAAGGCCCTTAACTCTCTCTGCTGCAATGGTGCTGTATCATGACTGACCCYGTGCTCTGACTCCAGCTTTCTAACAAGCTATCAAATGTGAAAAAAAAAAAAAAAATTTCACAGCGGTGTAATGTATATGTGASAAATAAAGGTCAGTCTAGATGTTACTGAAACCGCATTTAGGATACCTTTAGTCAAGAAAAATCGTATCAATCTTACAAACATGAGCAAGTAATTTAATCTTAATGGAATTCCCAGAATATGAACAACATGGCATGTACTGTACTGTAAACTGACTCTTAATGAGGAAKTTTCAGTGTAGATAACTTTTCAAATTGAATTGAAGCTAAATACAATTATTAACTAACTTTCAAAATCCAAAGCCAAAAATGTAGGTTTAAAACATTGGAAGTGCATCCTGGAGRCCCAGAGGTGTTGTTTTAAGATGAAAGAGAGAAAATAGCTATCAGATACACAAGACTCCCTCTGGAGGGAAATCATTGCCTTGGCATGCCTAGTGTACTGAGTCGAGGGTAAGAGGGCACTGAGTCGGGCTGACCCTGCCGAGGACTCTATTTCCAGATCTACTGGCCCAGATGATGGGTTTTTCCACACGGCTGCCCTCAGCCACAAATAGAGAGTGCTGTGTTGGAATCAGCAACCAGTCACCTTCTGTCTATAATTCTTTCATTCTCTCAAACTCTTTCATTTCCATCTCGATTCCTGTCTCACTGTATTTCTCCCAAGCCCYAGACCCTTCCAACGGAAGTGWTGTATGACTATGCACGTATTCAAGTCACTCCCGAGTGAAAGCCATCATGATATGCCCTACACACACATACCTCACTTCTCAACGTGACTAGGGGGTTTCTTATATGATGCAGGYAGGAGATGATGTGTGATAGCAGAGTTTAGCGCTCTAACCAGTGTCAACATTTTGCTGCATGAATGGAGAAGCAATTTCATGCTGGCCCAGAGTTCCCTTCAGACAGGCGCTGGTTAACAGTGTAAAGTCAACATCTGGCTGCATGGCACACAGCCCCTGTTTACCTTGTGATTACTGTAGGGTTATGCCATAACCTTTCTGCACTAAAGTAAATTTATTATGTTCAAGAAGTGTGTTCTTTTTTTTTTTTCAAATGAGTGATGGATTGCATCCAAAAAACAGGAACAGAAGCCTTGAGGATGTGAATATGCAATTATTTCACAAACAGCCCTCACAGAGAGAAAATTAAATTCGCACAATGATGACCAAACAGGTATTGAGATCAAATTTGCTTTAATTTTGCTTTACAGACTTCAACACTCTGAAGGCGTGCTGCTAAAGCCTTTCTGCTCAGCCAAGCAAATCTCACAGAAATTGGATTCAAATGATGATCTTATGATAATTCATTGTGAAGTCTGAAATCAAAATGTTAAAATACTAAATGTACTTATTCACATTACAAATTTCTTTTATTAAACATACATTTAAAATCCTACATTAAAATATCTGTTTTATAAAACAGTTATATCATATTGCAACTACAAAAAATAACATTTGTACCTTTTTTGTTTTTTTATTCCAGCATGGTGTATGGAAGCTTGCTGTGACAGTTCCACAAGCCCCATGAGCCAAGTTCATAATTAGTCTCAATTAAAGATGTACATTGATGCACTTACTATATTTTGTTGAAAATGTGGTCCTATTCCTGTGTTTAAAGGCTAGTAGAAAAGTGCAATACCTTGAAATCCTTTAACATTTTCTCATTAAAAAAAAAAAAAAAAACTGTCACATGCTCTCTTTGGTGTCCTCCAGCTAAACTTGACAAATGCAGGTAATTAAACACGGCTGGCCTTACTCCATGTTAATGTTTTGAGTTTTCTGGGTAATTTGTCTGAGCTAGTGTTTTCCTTTTGTTCCTTCCTGCCCAAATGTCGAGTATATTGTAATGCAACACCACCAAAACATGATCTACAAATAACATTTAGACCAAATTTTGCTTTGATTATGGAATGTATTTGCCATGGTATTGTTTTGATAATCCTATGCAATGTCTCTTCTCTTCAATATCTTGTATGATGATAGGAGAGTTGGTACTCTCCTACATAAAGCCTTTTTCAGAACATTGCAAAGTTCCATCCATGTGTGAAAATACTGCATAAATTGAACCTGATGAATGCTGGTTTTGTCACCTTGGAATATTCTTTTCACAATTTAATTTCACTAAACTTTGATGAGTGATAAAGTGATCTCCCATCATGCCCATTAAGAATGTTTTTTTTTTCTGTTTTTTTTTTTTTTTCAATATACTGTACACTACTCACAATAACTAAGGGATATTGTTATTTATGTGAGTGCTTTTCCTATTTGCTCTGAATTTTAATGAAATAAGTAAAAGTTCCCTTTGATATTACTAATAATGTATGAGAAGAAACACCATTTTCATTAGTTTAATATTTATTACCCCAAAAATGTAGACAATAACAAGGATAGCCCCAAATAACAAAAATTGACAATGTCAGTAGCTGGTGTTTCCTCCTTTTGCCGCAATGACAGCTTGATATGCTCCTCACTAGCCTCATGATGTTGTTCTGAGGCCATGTGTTCCACTCTTCCACAAGTGCTACACACAGTTCTGCCAGGTCAAGTGGGGGTCTCTGCTTCAACTGGTCCCAGGCATGCTCTATGGAATTCAGGTCAGGGGACATTGATGGCCATCCCATATGAGGCATTCCAACTTCCTCAAGTCRARCTGTGACAATTCTGCCACGGTGTGGTGGTTATTGTCCATGAACAGAAAGTTGGGGGGTGTAATGGCGGAWTTGCCATGTCTCTGAGGTAAGAATGTACAGTGACTGAGCCACTACAATAACCAAATCTGTTTTGCGYTGAATGGGGATGCCTGCCCAGACTGTTGCACCTCCTCCACCAAAGCAAACCCWGGGGRCCATGTTGATCTCAGCATATCGCTCACCTYGACTTCTCCAGCAACGGTGACCCRACACTCATCAGTGAACAGGACGGTTGACCACTGCTGCATTGTYYAGGTCACATGATTTTGTGCYCACTGCAAACRTTCACRGTGGTGTCTTGGTGTCAGTGGAGTCACCTGCAATGGTCGCCTGGCATTTRAGCCAAAGTGGTGGAGTCGGTTGCRAATGGTTTGTCTGCAATCTCTAGTACCCCTCACATCTTGTAAACGGGCCTGCAGCTGTGWGGCAGTCGCATGYCTGCATAGGTYCTTAGGTACTGGTCATTGTTGCAGTCTGTCACTCRCAGGGCTCMACTCCTKGSTCTGYCATGAACTCTGCCAKTAGTTCTGTGTCTCTTGATGCAAGTCTGCTCATGACACTTTGAGACACACCAAGTTCCTGAGCTACATCTAACTGCCTACCACTGACCCGTAAGTGCGCCATGGTCAGGTGGCGCTGCTCGTCTGTTAAGTGACATTGCATGTCCATTGGTGTTTGAACGATGAACATGGAATGACTTACTGACAAGACCAGCCAATCCCCGCGTGTCACAGCTTGTCTGGACAGCAAGTCTGCTCTCATATCCATATGCCCTCGACTGTAAATCGCCCTGACGGACAGGAACTTGTTCTGTACCTAAGGCAGAACCTTGTGCGCTAGCTTTCTCCAGTGGCGCAAGCACAGTCTGCCCACGCGATTTATTCATGAGACTACCACCTGCACTAGGACATGGTAGCCTCTTAACTGCTGGAGGGAGTATTTTAGAGCCAGAAATAGAGTCATCATTTCGAGGCAATTAATGTGCCATGCGAGAAGATGACCCCTTCAAATCCCTTCAGCTAGACGGCCTCCCAAGATYGCATCCCAGCCCTTGAGGGAAGCATCTGTCGTTAGCAACTTGCGACAACAACACAGACCTAGAGTGGGACCCAGAATCAAAAACAGGGTTCTGAACCACATAGAAAGGGTACGAAGCCCCTGACCCTTATTTGCCTCTGGGGATTGCCCCTTGTATAAAATCCCCTGGCAATTAGCCACAACTGAAATGATCTCATGCACAGAAGGCCCAAAGGTATCACCATGGATGCAGCTATCATGAGAGCTAAAACACTCTGAAAGTAATGAACAATCACTTTCTGGCCTAAGACTGTAATTTCCGAGTCAGCAGATGCGCTCGTTCCGGTTTTATGGAAGTGGAGACCATGCCATTGAAATGCAAATGACAATGTTTAAAATTAATCCTGTAGCCTCTTTCTAAAGTGCTTTRTACCTACAGAGACATACCTGGCAGCAAGTTCCCCGCTGAAAGGGGGCTCGATGAGGGGGTGTCAAAACATTACGCTGGAGACCGCTGCTCCCTAAAACACCTGTGGTGGCGGAGATTGGACAACGCCCCCCMGAGGGTGCCAAAGAGGAGTCTAGTAAAGTTCTTCCACACTCGCTCATCCTTGTGTTTATGGACCTCGCTTTGTGCACTGGTGTGCAGTCATGTTTGAATTGGTATGGGGTTGTTRTTCAGGAGATGAGCTCAGCCCCTTAGTTCCAGTGAAAGGAACTCTTAATGCTTCAGCGTAGCAAGGCATTTTGAACAATTTCATGCTGCCAACTTTGTGGGAACAGTTTGGGGCGGCTCCTTCCTGTTCCAACATGTCTTYGCACCAGTGCACAAAGAGTTCCAGATCAATGGGAGATGTACATTACTTAAATTCCATGTATAAAAAAGAAGGTAGAATAAGAAGACAGTGTCTAAATACACTGTCTATTTAAAAAAAAAAAAAAAAAAAAAACAGTCCAAGATGAAGATTAGCATTGCTTTTCTGTTCGGTAAGAATTAAAAGAATCATTATATGAACATAGCATATGGTACAACAATRAGAAGAAAAGCCTAGTATAAAGTCTAAAACACGTTCTTGCTTGAAAATTTTCCAGCAGATGAGTCCCAAGTTGGTAACTCACTTCTGAGAAATGGCTGTTACATAACTGCAGCTTCATAAAAATTCCACYATCTTCGAAATGGATAATCAACAACAATTTTGTCCTTGAAAAATTGACAAACCAGGTTTACTAACATGCCAGTGAGCTAAGAAGCTYCTACTATAAGGGCCCTGACACATTCTGACAAAGACCATGAAGTTCCTACGGCATCCTAAAAATATTGGAGAACACAGAAGAAACATCAAAATGGGAAAATGTGCATTTGTCAAGTTCAAAATACTTCCTACTCATGTCCTTTTCAGGTTTTCTGATTTCCTATCATGCACTCATATACTCACCAGGTCCAATTAGATCAAACCGGTTTATTACTATGTCCAATCAGATCTCATCACTTGCTTATCAGGCACKTTTCATGTGCTTTACATTGTCATTGCATCCTGCGGGTTTGTATAATTGCCCCAGCACATGCAGTGCTTTTCATCACAATGTGATGGTATGAGGAATTGGATCCAGTATTGAAACTATACTCTCTGAACATGACATTGACCCAYTGATAACATGATGCATGTGCACCATAAATGTGATAAGCACCTGAAGAATGTAATATGAACTTGGTRCAGTTTTCTACAGCATGGCCATAGCACAGGCCTGAAGAGGTCGTTCTGAGACCTCCACTGATGTGGCAACGGTGCAGTGACATCAATCATTAATGACAATCATCAATGACAGCTCAGTCAGAAATCGTTCCCATCTGGACTATTCTCATAGAATGTGAATGAAGTCCATAAAAGGTTTTAATTATGCCGATAACATTTCAATRCCATTGTTMATGCATTCTTATTAAGTTCTTCCTACATCTTGCATCTCGTCCTCACCAGGCGAGTGCCACGTCCTTGTCAAAAACATGTGACAGCGCCACATYAAGAGAAACAATACTATATCCTTAATGGTTTCTACTGCATTCCTCCGATGGATGCGTGGAAAGTGTGGAGGGGGTGAAGGGGATTGAGAAGTAGCAATTAATTAAAAGATCACGAAATATTAACTAGTTATGGATCATCAACATTTATCATAAGTGATAAATAATAAAATGAAAATGATGAGAATCTCCCAAACTATAATGAATAAATTACTTTTGTATTACCACATTGATGTCTATGACCCGAAGGGACAGGAAGAGAAGCCCTGCAACAAATTTGATTTCAGGGCCACTGTGTAATAGTTTTCACATCTATCTTATTCAATTGATGAGACTTCTTGATATAATGCATTGCTAAACAGTTTTGCTGTCAGACTTTTAATAGATTTTAGCCTCGAATCTAATATTATGACCAGCTGTCATTGGAAGCGAGAATGTATTGTCTGCAAAATCCTTGAGCTGAAAAACAGAAATGTACATAAGAAAGAAAGGCAATGTGAGATAAATGCGAGCGTAACACTCCTACAACACAGTTCTGTCTGCTAGAGGAAAACAGGAAAACTAGTTCCAAAAGCATCGTTGCTAACTCCTCCTTGTGTATGTTATAGGTTTCACTGTGAACTAATGGTTTTTTGGACTATATTCTAACCTTGCCGGTACATGCAGTTGGACAATACACCGTTGACGCACATAAACTACCAATGAGAAATTCAAGTTCATAGTAAAGGAGGTTGATGATGTCATGAACTGAACGTTTTGTATTGTTTTAATGTTTCTTGTCATCTTCAATAATCACTTTTTTGCTGCAAGTGGCTCCTCCAAAACACAATTAAAGCACGAGTTTGTTACGTTTCTACTAAAACTCAACAAACATATTACAGTTTTAATCCTAAATTGAATAACTAAATTACCACAAACACAAGTACAGGCTGATTTACCTATTGTTGCACAACTGTGCCGAAGTGCAGTTGTGCAAAATTACACAAGAATTGTGCTGATATAAACAAAAATTGTTCAACATAATATTTTAGCATCTGCGCTTTTATCACCTCTTGACTCAAAGAAAACATGCACAAAATATTCTACTATCAATTTTTAGCATCTTTTGCAGGACCTGCCGAATTGGGTTTACCTTATTTTGGATTAAAACTCTTTACATACACTATTTATGGTACATCCAGGTAGGTTGGTATGTGGATGTTTGGGACTGTCTGCATATACTGTAATAACTGACCATCCTCACAGGCACAGACACAGAATTATAAATCAGACAATAATATCTTTGCCAATAAAGTGTGTATGCGTTACATAACCTGAAGCAATGTCAGAGGTGGAGAATCACAATCYACCTACCTACATTTCAATATGGGTCTAACATGCTAGCAGAAATCTTTCACAAGCAATGTGCAGTGAGGGGGGCCTATGATACCTCCGAGCATTGTCTTTGTGCTTGATTTACCAACCCCAAACAACACATGTTAGTAGATACGCCTTCTTGTGTTTTTAAAGTGGATAAATTAATGTAATTACCAGAGTATACAGATTAGCGAGTTCTGAGAGCCCAGCAGTGGGGCTAATTAATTTACCTGCCGTGATTACTGTTCATTTCTTTGCATGCCTTGGGATATAGGAAGCTGTCTTGCAAAAAAGCTCTATGTATCAGTTTTTATATGCTTATGCGGWGCTTCTATTATGTAGATTATGCAGGCAATCTTTTTTCATGTGTCATGTGTCAATGTATGGTTGGATGAAGCATTTTTTTTTGTCCTCCATCTATTGACGCTTCTGTTTTGAGGCATTAATTAAAGTTTACCTGCCTAGTTAGGCATTGGTATCCTACCCCCCCCCCCAAAAAAAAAAAGACCATCTGACACTTTGACACACAAGTGACATTATCAAGCGCTCATTGTCAAAGTGAACAGTGACGTGCTTAGGGCATATTGGTACCATTATTTACCAGTGTCAACCTCGTGATTATCTGATTTACCAGCCTGTTATTTTACCAATAAAACTGAAATCGAGATCATTTTGTTGGTTTAGACCAACAAAAAAGTCTAATCAGACTTTATATTAAAATATGTTTAAGTTTTAACAGACTTGTTAATCTCATGCCATCAGCAAAAGTTCACCACATACCAATGGCCATGTCAGAACTCTTTAAATCCTTAGCAGAAAACCTTTGAGAGACATGGAGAGAAAGAAAATGTTTAGAGCTGTCTACTGATAAGGAACCAATTAAACAGAGTCGCAGACTTGCTGAACTGCGTCGTGAGTGTTGGCTAAATCAATGAGTTTTATGGGGTGAGAGGATGCCAAGGAAGACAATTCATTCCATGGTAAAAAGAGTCTTAATTGACTGAGCTATCTAACACTTTGACCCAGGTTCGAGAGAACTTGAGGAATTCTATCCACAGAACAGCAATAGATCTTTCAATTGATTTGGATTTCAGTTTAGGTTTGAAGTTTTTAGTCAAGGTTCAATGCTTCCTTCAATTCAAATGCATGTTACAGCATTCAAGTTCAGATGTGGCAGCAGCATTGCATCCTCATATCTTGAGTTTCTGGTTCAAATCCTCGGGGTTCTAATATTCTTAATTCTTTCCAAACACATGGTTTGGGTTTTAGGTTGGTTGCCATGGTGGTGCAGTATTTAGAATTGCTGCTTGGTTGATCTTTGGTTGCTGGTTCAATCCTTGGGTTGGGTTACCCCAGGTTAGAATGATGCGACTTGTTCAGTTTTCTCCTGTTAACCAAAGCACTGAAGAAAATAAAATCATGTATCAGATTCATGTATCAATATGATCCAATTAAGAGCAGAATTTCTATTTTGGTAAAAAATGTGTAAGTTGAACAAAAATGGTAAAACCTGGTTGACTTATTAAATAAAATTAAGTACTGTACATTGCAAATTTAATTTCTTTTATTAAAATAGGCATTATATTGATATGTGGGGGCAGTGGTGACTCAGGAGTTTGAGGCTCTGGGTTGTTGATTGGAAGGTGAGGTGTGCAATCACTGCCACCATCAAAGACTTCAACTTTATCCCCATTTTCAAATACCCAGCCACTGGAGTTACAGAGCATCGTCAATGCCAATCCCATGCCTGGAGAATTGGATGGGTTGCGCATGAGCAGCAAAACCTTGGCAAACCCATGATGCAATGTGGTGACTCCAAGGAAGGGTAGAAAGACAAAATAAAAATATGCAAAATCCAAAATTATCTTTTGAGTCCACCAAGGCAAGCCACAATACAGTACAAGCCAAGCCAGTAGTGCCCCCATTCCCTGAGTTATGAATTGTTTATTGTTCTTTGTTTTCCATTATCATATCCTTTTTGGGTTATAAAAAAACATTCTTGATCACATACTAATTGCTAGGTCTACTTGTACTCCAAGTTTGTAACGCCTCACCCAATGGTGTCTGAGC
>QMIH01000325.1:498151-513866 GCA_003987875.1 Clarias batrachus | reverse complement strand
AATAATAATCCTTAGAAGAACAAGAGGGCCCTGCGCACTCTGTGCTTGGGCCCTAATAATTATCCTAACGAAAACAATAGGGCCCTGCGCACTCAGTGCTTGGGCCCTAAAAACATGTTCAAGCAATTAAATACACGAAATGTATTGTGACCAGACAAACTTCTACTTATTCCCCCAGCTATTGAATGCGTGGAGGCGTCAGGAGACTGAAATGAGATTTGGGTTTCCGAGTGTCTGAGTGAGTTTTGGGTGTAACTCCTCCTTTTGTGCCCAGTCCTCTTAACTGTTGCCACAGAAGGTCTCCTGATTCACCCTCGACACCTGGTTGACGGCTTGAGGATGAAATCCAGATCATTAAAAGCTCATTGAAAGTTTTCACAGACAGCCTCTTCGAAGACTTGATGTAAACCGGGATCCCGCACACTCGCCGAAGTAGAAATAGAAACTTCTACATTTACTCGAGTAATATTGTACTTAGGATGTCTCTAATATTACTCACGCAAACAATCTGTGTACTTTGTTCTCTGGTGTTTAGCTTGAAGCTAGCATCTGTTTCATTGATGCACAGCGTCTAGTTTTGTTTGTCTGTGGCATTCTGTATTTTCAAAACCACAACACAACTTCAGAGGTGGAACGTGACGAATTACATTTACTTACTGTTACTGTGATTGAGTAGTTTGTTTTTAAAGTAGTTTTTTTTTATCTGTAATTAAATTTTTACTTAAGTATGTTTCGTTTGAAGTATTGTACTTCGCTACATTTGAAATTCGCTACTGAGTAAAAAAATAAAGGAATGAAATGTAAAAACAGGGAAGGAAAAAAAAACTGCACTGATTGATTGATGGAGAACAAACGCGCTAAACTCACAAGAACGATGGCGACGGACTAAACACATGGCAGTGATGCAGACGCAGCTGAAAGCGAAATGCCATCAAATTCTTCTGAAGCAAACCCCTGGCCAGTGTAACAGACACTACTATGTTGTAAAACATTATATATATACTGTATGTTGCCCTTTTATGCGTTGCCGCCCCCTAGTGATGGGAAGTTTGAATCATTTTAGTGACTCGGTTCTTTGAATCAAAATGAATGAATCTTTTTTTGAGTCATTTAGTTCATTTCGTTCTTTTTCATCATAAATAAAATAAAATGTTACATTTCAAGGCGGCGTGGTGGTGTAGTGGTTAGCACTGTCGCCTTGCACCGCCAGGGTCCGGGTTCGATCCCCGGCCAGGCTCGATYCCCGACTCTGTGTGCATGGAGTTTGCATGTTCTCCCCGTGCTTGGTGGGTTTCCTCCCACAGTCCAAAGACATGTAGGTTAGGCTAATTGGCGTTTCCAAATTGCCCGTAGTGTGTGAATGAGTGTGTGTATGTCTGCGCCTTGCGATGAATTGGCACCCTGTCCAGGGTGTACCCTGCCATGTGCCCCAAGTCTCCTGGGATAGGCTCCAGGCCCCCGTGACCCTGAATACAGGATTAAGCGGTATAGATGATGAGTGAGTGAGTGAGTGTTACATTTTCAATAAACAGACCCCCAACACATCTGCATACACATACACAAACTGTGAGTTCCAGTAATGAAAATAAGGACATATAAACAGAATGAGCAGCTCGTCTCGCATATCTTCTAGTCTGAGTTATTCGTTCATTTGAATCTATTGCACTTCATAGCGTCTATGGGAGTCACGTGACAAAAGAACGACCGACTCGGGACTTGGAAGACCCATTGAGAGAGAATCGTTCAATTCTGTTTTCTGTACATAACCTACGGAGGTTTTGCAATGATTTGCGCATGCGCTCCCAGTGGAAAATAAACGAATCACTCTCCGAGACGACTCGTTCTTCTGAGTCACGTTGAAGATGCGTTCAAAAAGAACAAATTGTTCATGAACGACCCATCACTAGTAGTAGCTCACGTCTGCTGCTCACACGTCCCCAAAACGCTCTATTCTTTTACCCTTTTCGTTACTTTAACTTTATGCTTTGTATTCGAATTTTGTGACGCTGAAAAAGGCCGATAAAGGTTTCGTCCTGAACGTTATTCTCGGCTCTGAGCTCTTTTTTCCCTCGGCTATCTGGCGCAAAGCGTCACACCATATTTAAGCGACAAGAAAGGCTTATTATGCAAAGGTGTTCCTTCAATTAAAAACAACTAGTTTGAGATTTATATCTGCTTGTCTGCTTTTTTCAACTACGCTAGAATCCCCCATCCCACCCCTGCGGTAATTTTTACTCTGAATAAATTTCTAATGAGCTATTTTTTTTACTTTTACCTGAGTAGATTTTACTTGTACTTCAGTAAGAGTACTTTGACTTGAGTACAAAAGTTTATTACTCTTTCCACCTCTGCACAACTTCATCGATAGAAACATTTGATCACTGCTTAGACTCAGCTCTGTGATTCTGTCACAAGATGGAGCTGTTGTGTATTAAATCAAGAGGACAGAGAATGGGTTTCTGTTGTACTGTTTAATTTAAAAATAAACCTCTAATCTTTCTCTCAAGGATCACTCGACACCATGTGCATTGATGCTGTGCGTGCCGGACCTTCAGTCATTTTAAACTTTCCTCCTTCCTGTCTGTATCGTTCTTCTACACAGTTAAACCAGATGAGAGACAAACATCGTGCACAAGGCACACACACACACTCCAGTCGCCGTGACGATCAGATCGGCCGCCTCCCGCAACGTCTGGGCATGACGGGTCACGTAGCTTCGACCCAGACGCACGACTTGGGTGACTCTCGTGGGTGGTTCCTGATCTACCTGCGGTGCTGATTCCGTCTGCCGCGGTGATGAACGGTTAGGAGCAGGAACGCGTGGACGAGCCGCAGAGACGCGAGCTGAAGGAATGAGCGAATACGTCCGTTTAAAATAAGATTCATAATGAACTGTCAGATTACACCATATATATCAGATGTGTATACAATACACAGGAAACGTAAGTTAGCGAAGGAATCGTTACCGAGGGCGCTTTGCGTCACGACGCCGAGCACGAACATGGCGACTGTGGCGAGCGTCAGCGTGAGGTAGAAAGTGCTGCGGGTGAAGCTGTGCCACACCCGGGTCACATGCAGCCCGAACAGTGCCAGAGAGCATGGAGTCAATTCCTCCCGTTTACCCTCCAGCTCCCTGCATCTACACAGAAGAGCAAAAGAACACATTTATCCACAGTCACACTCACACTCAGATATAACTGTGTGTATAATCTCATGTCAAGGCGCTCCTGCAATACATATTCATGCTCTAACTAGAGCGTCTATCACATCAGAACAAGTTTTAGGTTTGTACGCGGGGCGTTCGAGTCAAACCGGGACTTGTGATTGTGCAGAATACCAGAACACGGTTATGAGAGTAAAAAGTCATAATCTTTATTTCTCTATATAATCGGACTGTGATGGGACTGCCGACTTCACGACTAAAACCCCCGGCCTCCCAGGAACTCCTTTAATGTGGAAATGGCTGGACTGTACGGGGGATGAGGCAATAACTCCCAGCCGAGTTCCTGTAACGTGCAAGTGTTGTTGGTGAACGATTGTGTCTACAGTTCACACAGACACGTGCCACAACTTTTACGCAAGTTGGCGACCTCGACGTTCAAGGATCAGGTGTTCCACGTCCTGAACGTTCATGTAAACGACTGCAGTGGGTTCAGAGCCACCGGGGACGAGATCGCCATTCGCGGACAAACAGCGTTCTTTAAAAACATCACCTGATAACGGGCTTTACGGCTTGAGTCACCAAAAAGTCCTGGTTTGACTTGAACATCCCTCAAAAAAATGAATCTGCCTTCAGATGAAATTCGACAACTGCCCACCTGAGTAACAGTTCCTCCACTACAGCGCTCTTGTTCAGCTGTGGATGGGTCGAGATCCTCATCATCTCCAGTACGTCCAGAGGGACGTTGTGTCCTTCCTCAGCCAAAACTGCCAGGTTGTACACGCCCTAAAAGTTTTTTTTTTAAACACAATCAGATTGTTTTTAGATTCGTATGTTTGTCCATACGTGGCACAGACAGTTTTACTGCGCAGGGAAACTGAAATGTAATTTGCATTTCTTTAGAAGGCGGGAGGAAACAGGGGAAACACACGCAGACATGGGGGGAACGTGTGACAACCCATGCGTGCTGGTTCCATCCAGAGCATTTGGTTCAGGTTTCATTTCCTCTGATTTAACACACAGCTTCATTTTTAATAGTGCGTGCGTGCGTGTGTGTGTGTGTGTGTGTGTGTGTACGCTACCTGAGCACTGCCTCTCAGTGCCGCTCTGCTGTACAGCGCCATAGCCTTTACCGTGTCTCCCGCGGCACTGTAGTGATCTCCCATCTTCAGAAGACCTGCAAAAAGAAACAGAATAAGAGTATGAATATGAGATGAAAACATAACACTCTGTTTTTGACAGAAGAATTGCATGTGTTTGCTTCCACGTACTGTATATCACAGCAATTTATGAACAGAACGGTTTGTTGTGCCCTTTTTTTTTACTCATTTATAGTTGCATAAGGTATACTTGTTGAACATCCACAAGACAAGTTGTCTCCTAAACAGGCAGTAGAGACTCCTTCGTCTGTTACTTTAGAAACATGGCTCGATTCAACTTGATTAAACCCTTCGATTCGAATCACAGACAGAATTACTATCAAACCTCCTGAGTAATCAGATTCGACAGTACGGTATGTAATCTGATCTAATTAGGACTAATCAGGCTTATTCTTCAGCAGCGAGTGTAAACTAACTCACCTGATTCGTGTGGAGCGTGATTATAGGTGGAGAAGTTGTGATACCTCCACTGGCATTCAGAGCTGTGTTTCAGGACCTGCCAAGGACAAGAGTCGGGTTTAGGATTTAAAAACTGTCTTGTCATCTTACACATGGTATTTACTCAAATGACAACTTTATATATATAATTACAGCCATGAGAGGAAATATCTAACAACCTACAGTAAATACGCATTCATAGATCAGTGTATCGTGGAATGAAATTGTAGAAATAGCAAAAAAGTTGGACTCTTTTTTGTGGGGGGTTTTTTGCCCCCCGATTTTCTCCCTAATTTAGTCGTGTCCAATTCCTCCCCATCACTAGGGGGCTCCACATTAAGGCTCCTACTACCACTCAGCCGGAACGGTTTCCTCCGAACCACATGACATCACCGACTGCATCTTTTCGAACTGCTCGCTCACGCACCGTTGGGGGCGGCGTAACACACTATGAGGACAGCGCTATCCGCTCCTTCCGCTCGCGCGAGCTCACAGACGCCCCTGATTGGCTGTAGAGCCGTGATTAATGTGGGAGCACTAAGTACCTCTCATCCCTCCCCTCTGAGAGAGCTCGGCCAATCAGCTCTCTCTAGACCTCCGGCTGCGAGAGGTTACAGCATCACCCGGGGATCGAACTCGCGGTCTCCGGATGATAGGGCGAGAACTTTACCACTGGACATGGTGCCAATCCATCACAGGGCAAACACTCCTACAGATTTACTCACATTTACATTACATTGTGAACGCCAATTAGCCTAATCTGCAGGTCTTTGGACTCTGGGAGGAAACCGGAGAACCCGCAGGAAACCCACCAAGCACGAGGAGAACATGCAAACTCCACGCACACAGAGAGGAATCGGACCTGGCCGGGAATCGAACCGGGACCCTGGAGGCGCCGCTCCTTTTTAAACAGTTTTTAAAAAGTTTTTTTTTTTAATGATTAAACAGGTGAGACAGACCTCCAGTGGAAATATTAGCTTGGTGTTTGTTAGTATTAAGTGTATGGAGATTTGGTAAATACTGACATACATCTGTAAAGGGTTTAGAAACAAAATTAAAAGGAGAGAAATTTAAAAAAGTCTTCCCTGGAAGACTAGACAAGACACTATGCTTTCTAAAGCGGTTCAGTTTTGTTCTTCAGGATTGCTGAAACTCTATCTGTCATGTCATATGATCCGTTCTCTCAATTTTCCCCCAAACATAATTTTTTATTTTTTTTTAAAGTAACACTACAGAAATTTTTGTTTCTATTCCCCAAGTAAATGGTGCACTGCAGAACGCCTGGAGGGGACGGTAAACATTTATCCAGTCTCCGGGACGGATCTTTTTACGACACTGCCGTGTATACACACCCCGTCAGGACCTGGCGATTATACAAACGTCCTGTATTAGACTGGGGAGTTACCTCGCAGAGGTGTGCGGCGTTGCTCTGCGCCACGACAAAGCCGGTCTCGGCGAGCATCGCGTATTTCCGCAAGGCCTCGTCCCTTTTACACAGAAACACACGTCATACATACACCACAGTGAGACTGTAAGACTGAAATCGGATGAAAACAAAACATGACAGAACGGATGACTGTAGGTGTTACCATGCGCCGTGCTGAAATGCTCTCAGAGCGTCCCGGACGGCGAAGCCCAGGTGGCCGTTCTTCTCACTGACTGGCTTCAGCAGACTTTGGAATTAAGCCAGAGGGAAAAAGTCAGACATGCTGGTAGACTCAAACAAGAGCAAAACGTTCAAATGAATCTGAATCATAAAACCTGATATCTAACATATTTTGTTTGCCTTTTGTTCGACTGCTTCATTCGATTTCTTTCACAGCGCCTGAGTCTGACCGGGCTGACTATGAGACTATGGATCTTGTAGAGGTTCCATGATGTTAATTGTCACTACAAGTGACTGTTCAAAGTCAAACCCGGACTTTTGGCTGGACAGACCGGAACACATTTATGAAAGTCCCTTTATTTCTCCACTTATCCCAATGATTCACTGGCGCTTGGACACCATCACGGTAGAACGTTTTCTCGCTATGCTGGAGCCATGATCTGGAACGCTGGCCTCCCAGGAACTCCTTTAATGGCCCAAACATATGGACTATAGGAGGGATTTCTTTGGAAGTCCCATTTTGACTTGAACGGCCCATGAATGAACAGATGTACAATGTGGTGTGTTTAATTAATTATTAAATTTAATTATTCATTTTTAGAAATGGCTTTTGAGTAAAACAAGCAAATTTTATTGTTCCTGATTAGTAACTCATTTTCAAGGAAGCCGCAATGGGCCTGCGTACGCACCGCACCGCTTTCTCCGGATCTCTGCGCACGCCCTGTAAGTGTCCTCTCGAGAGGTATGACGCAGCCTCCACGGCGCCGTCCACGTGACCCAGCTCACCCGCCTTCAGGAAACACTGAAATGCAGCCGTCTGAAACACACACACACACACAACGTGTCATCCAACGCTGAGAGGTGGCCAGAATTCCGTTTTAGCACAATGAGTAAAAGTCTTTAGATGTTATTCCTTACAACGACCTTGTTGTTAGAAACTGCTTAACAGTTTTAAGTTCCGTTACACCGAAATGTTCCTGCTTACGTTCCACCTACCTCGTTCCTGCCCAGCGTGTGTGGGACAGCGCCTTTCAGGTAATACACACCCAGGTTAAACACTCCGTCTCGACTGCCGTTACGAGCGGCCAGTTCGAAGTAGTGTGCGGCCTTTGTGTCATTTTTGCCCATAGTGCTGTGGTACCAGCCTAGAGCGTTCAGAGCCTCCACAGAACCCTGAGGATGACACACATGCATGTACACACACACACAAACTGATAATACTGATCATACTTATCACTTATCAAATCATATATTAGCTTACCGAGTAACTTCTAGGGATATACAGTAGGGAATCACCAGGGAGACCATACCATATCATCACGTCTGTACAATATTATTGATATGAGATATTATCACGATACCCAACTGCCGATTCGATTTGTATTGCGATTCACGATAGTATCACGTTTTTTTAAAAAGTACCAGTTTCTTTCTTTTACTTTTTTTACGAATCTGAACACACTTGGCTCCTACCGCACAGCCTGCTAATGTGTGAAGAGATTAGAGTGCACCACCTACAGGATTATAGAGGAATGGCAACATTTTATTTTACTAAAATCCATCTACAGTAGGAACCTTTAGGTACGATGGATTCCATTTTTATTTTATTTTATTTCTAGTTTCACAACAGTGGTATGACCTCCAGTCAACATGCACACGCGCAGTCACACACTACAGGCAATTTGGGAACGCCAATTAATCTGCAGGTCTTTGGACTGTGGGAGGAAACCAGTGGGAATACCCGGAGGAAACCCCCCCAAGCACGGGGAGAACATGCAAACTCCATGGACACGGACCCTGAGGTGGGAATCCTGCCACCAGCTTAAAAGCAAACATACTGTACATGAGCTAAAAAATGTACTGTAATTTCAATAAATGTTTTTATGAGTTTTTCCCATCTTTAGTAACTACTATAAATTTTCAGCCATTCAAGAGAACTACAGCACGTGATGCCCTTGCTTTTTTCGCTTCACCGAAAGTTTATTCCCGATTTAAAACACAGACTTGACATCATGCTCAGCCGTGCGCTCTCTCACCATGTCAGCCGCCTTCTCCAGCAGGTTTAATGCCAGGGTTCTGTTCTTCTTCCCTCCAAGTCCCTGATAAACAGAAAGCGGTACACACTCATCACACCCTGTCTACATCTGAATGAACCAAGTACACAGACATTCCATGGGTGCTGAACTGGTTACCTGAGAGATTTCTAGCACATTAATATGGTAACCTGGTGCACTGTAAACCCTAATGCTTAAAGTAATTAAACATACTGAGTACTTTTAACTTAAACAATTACAGTTAGTTCAAATGAATAGACCTTGATGAGTATTTAGAACTTTTTGGTATTTATGAGTTTGTAGAAATGACACTTTTCAAGTTAGCTGAACAAATTTCATATTTAAAGCCACAGCAACTTAAAATGAATGGTTTTCTTCAAGATGGTGGATTTCTTCAATGGTTTTCTTCAAGATGGTGGATTGGTCTGTCTTGACACGATGCTGTAAGTATAATATCTTTACAAATCTGGGGCTCCCTGAAGTACCAGAGCACCGGTGGCTCAGTGGTACAGTAGGTGTTTCACCTGCAATGCGAAAGGGCCGGGTTCGATTCCCAGCCACTGGATGAAGTTTCTGTCCCAAGCCCAGATAAAAATGGGAGGGTTGTGTTCAGAATGGCATTTGATGTAAAAATCGCTGTGGCGACCCATTGCCAGGAGCAGGCGAAAGACCAACAATAATTTATTTAATTTGCAATAACTAAAAAAAATATACAGGGTGGGCCATTTATATGGATACACCTTAATAAAATGGGAATGGTTGGTGATATTAACGTCCTGTTTGTGGCACATTAGTATATGTGAGGGGGCAAACTTTTCAAGATGGGTGGTGACCATGGTGGCCATTTGGAAGTCGACCATCTTGGATCCAACGTTTGTTTTTTNTCAATAGGAAGAAGGGTCATGTGACACATCAAACTCATTGGGAATTTCACAAGGAAAACAACGGTGTGCTTGGTTTTAACGTAACTTTATTCTTTCATGAGTTATTTACAAGTTTCTGACCACTTATAAAATGTGTTCAATGTGCTGCCCATTGTGATGGATTGGCAATGCAACCCTCTTCTCCCACTCTTCACACACTGATAGCAACACCGCAGGAGAAATGCCAGCACAGGCTTCCAGTATCCATAGTTTCAGGTGCTGCACATCTCGTATCTTCACACYATMGAYAWYTGCCTTCASATGACCCCAAAGATAAAAGTCTAAGGGGGTCAGATCGGGAAAAGTTTGCCCCCTCACATATACTAATGTGCCACAAACAGGACGTTAGTATCACCAACCATTCCCATTTTATTAAGGTATCCATATAAATGGCCCACCCTGTAGTATGAGTTAGACAACTCAGTAATGCAAGTAAAGAACGATTAATATGAGTGAGTACAACAAACTCAAAAACTTAAAATTGGAAACATCATTACTTAACTGATTACCTCAATTTTTTTTAATACGTTTTGCCAACTTATTTGGGTTTACAGTGTGTGATGATGTTCTATTATGGGAAAATGCCAACCAATGGCAAAGACTTTCATTTGTGTATTCAAATTTCTATAAAAAAAAAAATCTACAGAAAACAGTCCGACATGGAACATAATGTTTAGCGACGAGCATTTAGCATTTTGTCCTTTCCTTGGCTGAACATGTCTGTAACTAAAAACAATCCAAACACCAACTGTACTGTAGTTATGCTCAGTCAAACAGCACACCGACCTTCAGTAGCATGATGGCATAGTCATACATGGCTGAAGCGTCGGTCATCTGCATCGCGCTCTTGGCATACCACCTCAGAGCCGCGCCGATGTCTTTGGTCATGCCGTTGCTGCCGAAGTACGACATCCGCGCCAGGGTTTTCTATCACAATACACACACACTCTGAGCAACCTCAGCCATATGAGTCGAAACAGCATCAGCTGAATTCTTCAGTGTAAGCTACTTTCATTGAAACGATCATGTTTGTGTGCAAAGAGTACCGTACCTGGGATTCGACGTCTCCCCTGTCGGCCTGGTGTTTGAGAAACTGTATGACATTGTCCGAGTCGCCCGCTTGCATCTCAAGATCCGCCGGGTTGATTAAATGCACGTGCTCAGTGAGGGATTGCTGGATGTAAACAAATCTCGAGATCAGATGTGGTCCTGATTAGACCTTACCAAATGAAATGCTGGTGTTTAGCATTCGTCTTATAAGTGACTCTACGGTGTAGTCAGTGCTTCCTCGTGTTGTTAGTTCGACCTGCTTTGATTCAATGGAAATGTAATATCTTACTGTACCACATGTATTAGAGATGGAAGGGCGTTTGTTTACTAGGAAGTGTAAAGATCGCCAAAAAATTAGGACATGTTGGATGTAGTTCAGTACAGCTTCCACTAGGGGCATTAAAGTGAAAATTGGTGAATTATACTGTCTATACACTGTATTTGGTTAAACAAAATCAGCTTTTCTGACCCCAGCGTTCAGATGTGAAACCTGCTTTGCATGCTTTCGGTAGGTGACTATATCAGAAGGGCAGTCAGACATTGGTTGGATTTTTTATATTTTGAAAACTTATAAAGTCCTCAAAACGGTAAAGATCTTTCAAAAACAGGAACAGTGACAAGTGGAAACAGTTTGGAAGCCTAACTCTGGAACACTTTGTGCGGCACATGAACATACCCTGAATTCTTTTGATCACCTTGGGGCACTTTAGAGAATCTAATTGATTTGGAGGGAGAAAGAAAATCAATGACCGCCCCCCCCCCAACCCCCACGAGGAATCCCATGAAGTCGCAGTGAGAACGTGGAGCATGTGTGGAAATCTACACAGAAAGAAACCTGAGCGCAAATTTCACCACTCCTTATTTGACTTACAAGACTTGACATTTGAGTAGATGTTAAGGATAACCAATTTGTTCAATTATTTGTAGAATTCATGCATTAAATTGTACATTTCACTTTAAAAAGAAATCCATGCAAAGGCTACTAATGGAGAAGGTTTGGATTTCACCTTTTCCTTGTCCTAAAGTCCTGTTTTACTTGACATTGATTAACTTCTAAAGTAAATGATCTCAGAGATATAGTCAGTAGACTCAGAAGTGTACGCTGATGACCGGATCCCACCTCAGAGTCCTGTATTTTTTCGCGGTCGATGCTGGTCTGCTTTCCCACGTTGGCGTAGTAGCCGTACGCCGCGTCCTGGTCCTCAGGGAAGCCGTCCAGACCCTGCATGTGCTTGTAGCCCAAATGCAGCAGAGCCAGACGCTCGTCTCCTACTCCGCCCATCAGGCTGTACACCTGACCCTGATTAACAAAATTGACATTAGATTAGCATGGCTACACTCCATATGAGAACATTTGAACAAGTCAATAAGTCTGTCCTCATTGTTCATATTTTTTCATATCAGTTTTTAATTGTACACACAATCAAACTTTCTACACCCAATAAATAACAGATCCTGTGCCGTTCGTGTACCTTCTCCCGGTCCACCGGTACGCCGAAACCTGAAAGGTGTAAAGTGGCGAGCATGAGAGCAGCCTTGTGATGACCCCAGCACGAACACAGCTCCAGCAGCTCTAATACAGAGTTATCAATGTCTCCAGCTAACGTCTTTATCACATCTTGGTAAAGGCGTTGGCCAAAGAGTGACGCTTTCTTCCTGCTCCATGGGCCTAGAAGAGGCACAAAGCATCAATGTATTCCACAATACTGATCATGCATTAGAGATAACCAATGCTATCTCGGGAGATCAGTAATCACAATAATCAGAATCAGACTGTAATACAGTGTCTGAGAAGACATATAAACCAATCCTGTGGCAGACCACAGATGGGAAACAGTTCTATTATAATCCATGCATGTGCGCTCTAAACTAATATACTGTACCAGTTACCTGACACCAGTTCTTCCTCGTGCCGCCTCAGTATCTTCAGTGCGGCACTGGATTTCATCTGAAGATCCCAGGACCATGTCTGCATGCACCTCGTCTGAACAAAGGTTCTCCTCAACTGCTCGTAATATGACAAACAGACATCTGAAAGAGTGCAAAAGTACACCCACAAAGTGTTTTACAGCTCGGAGAATGAGTCTCTTAAGAAAAATCCTGATTTTATTTTAGGTTTCGATATAGTTTCTGATGAAGTCATGGCAGTTCGTGAGTTATATGCGTAACGATGAAGAATGGAATAATGCAGCCGTAACATTATGATCACCTGCCCAAAAATGAGTAGGTCCCCCCTTTTGCCTCAAAAACAGTAATTAACTCTGTCTTCTGACACCTTTCTATGGAAGCAGCATTAACCTTTTCAACAATTTTAGCCACAGTATCTCTTCTATTGGATCAGATGTTTATACGGACCTGCCTTCACTCCCCTTTGGCATCAATGAGCCTTGGCCACCCATGACCCTGTGGCTGGTTCCCTGGTTTTAATTTCTTGGACTACATTTGGCATGTCCTGACCACTGCAAACCGGGAGCTGCTCTGACCCATCACATCACCCATCACAATCTGGCCCTGGTCACAGTAGCTACAGTAACATCTCGTTATAATGGCACATGAAAGTGGGAGGGATATATTAGGCAACAAGTAAACATGTTTTTTCAAACGCAAGCATAAAGATTTGAGTGACTCTAACAAGAGACTGCTTTTGATGGCTAGAGAACTGGCTTAGAGCAACTCCAAAACTGTGGCTCTTGTATGATGTTCCTGGTCTGCAGTGGTCAGAACCTACAAAAGTGACCCAAGAAAGAAAAGAACGGTGAACCAGCAACAAAGTCATGGGTGGCCAAAACTCACTGATGCACGTGGGCAGTGAAGCCTCATCTGTGTAGCCTGATCCAATGGAAGGGGCATTGTAGGTCAAATCTCTAAACAGGATAATGCTGGTTCGTATAGAAAGGTGTCAAAACACACAGTGTATTACTGTATTAATGACAAAAGCAGGGACTTACTCTAGGTGTGAACCAGGAGATGAAAAGTCTGACCAGTGTGCCCACTGTCGCCTCAGATTTGTGTCCTAAGATGCTTTTCTGCTCAGCTCGAATGTAAAGAGTGGATCGTTGAGGAACTTTAAGCTTCCTGTCTGCTTGAACTCTCTAGATAAGGTATTTTTGCTCAAGCGTACGTTTTACACATTCTCATATCTAGAAACTGTTCTGTTCGAAAATCTCAGGGGATCTGCAGTTTCTGAAACCAGCACATCTGGCACCAACAACGTTGCTAATCGACTGAGATCACATTTTCTCAGTTTCCAGTGTTTAATATAAACATTAACCCATGCCCCTGGTTTGTACCTGTGTGATTTTAGGCTTGGCACAACGCCCAAACAACACACTCACTGGATAACTGTATGAAAATGCTAGTGAATTGGTGTCCCTAATAAACTGGACAACAAGCGCAGTCATTCATAAAAACCATTTACCCTTGGTGAGGCTGGCTGCGCTGTCCTGCAGAGCTTTTACGTAGCATTTAGTCATCTGTTTAACATCCTCACAGCGTCGGTGGGCTTCATCCAGTTCCTTCAGTGTTCTCGCAGGGGTCAGAGGGTTCACCAGCTTCACAAGTAAATCCATGTTACACAGTGGTCTAACAAATGTCTATTTGTTTGTTTGTTTGTTTGTTTTTTCAATTAAAGTTTCACACAAGCAACAAAAGTGGTGCGTCCTTAAGAAACAACAATAGCTAAGCTAGCTGGCTTAGTAACCACTAAGATAAACTAAAGCTTTCAGCTAACCTTCTCTTCCACGGCAGCTAGCTATAATAAAGCTTTCTAATGTAACTGAAAAACAAAATGGCTTCCATTGTTGTTTGCAAGCTAGCTAACATTAGCTAACATTAGATGGCAAAGATCGCTAACAATTGTAGTGTGATTAACTTGTAATTAAATCTAAGGTACAGCAAGCTAGCTATAAAGTTATCACCGCTAATTATTATTAGTTTTTGTATTAGTGTTTGTAACTGTTAAGCAATGTTACTTCAAAGATAACTAAATTTGTGCTACACAAATTTGCAAACCAATATCCAAGATTATTACGAAGCTAGTTCCAAGCAAGGCTGTAATTACAAACACTAGCCAGTCCTACTAGCAAGTTAGATAACATAAGGCTAACTCTTACAATATTTACGTGTAACTAGGAGTTAAGCTCACTAAACTGACAGAAATCTGAGTCTGTTCGCTAGCAAATTTATCCTAGCATGTGATGAGAGTAAGCGCTAAAACGCTCACCTTTTCAGAGCCTAGGCGGTAAAATTTAACTGGTCCGAAATAACCGTGAATTCCTGGCATGTACAGGCAGCCACCGATCACGAAGTATCCTGACGTGTCATTATACAGGACAGCATCCTGAAAACTGAAACATGTTACGCAGATTTTTATAAAATAACTTATATTGTGAACATTATTTGCACAGAAACAAGCTAAAATGCATGCCGTAAAAGATCAACTGTATGGTAATGTATTCTCATGGAATGTAAGCTTTGGTCTTTACATTGCATTTAGACTAACAAGCAAAACGTCGCCTTGTAGTCAGTCGCTTTATTGCTTGTGGCTGTGGCACCGCACATTTTTATTTTTGATTTTGATTAGTTTTTACTGAATGCTCAGCAAAAGAAGCTAAATTTACTAGCTATGCACGCTAACGCGAAGCAACACTGATCTTTTCTACTTCCACCTAAGACCTTTATACATCTTTACTGAGAGGCATTATAAGACAGGATAACATATGAAAATCATAGCGGAATGTTGCAAACACTTTTTAAAAAATGAAAGATCGCGTGTCGCTCTGTCTCCCCCTAGTGGAAGCATTGAATAAAGACAGAAACGCTATGAACTAGGGCGCTGTATACAGGATATATGTCACGGGACACCACCAGAGGGCGCCAAAGCGCCCACGAACTCCATTTTGTGTGTTTTGTTTTCTGTTGTTGTTTTCACTCCAATTCCCAGAATGCACCTCAGTCAGGTGGTCACGCTCACCTGAACTGAGTGTGCTAATTAGTTTCATTATAAATGTTCCTCAGTTTTGTCTTGTCCTTGTCTTGCATCTGTTCGTGTAGGGTTACTGTTTGTCATGGTATGTTGTCTAGTTCTTCCTGCTCTCTGTGTTCTCCATGCTCTCTGTGTTCTCCATGCTCTCTGTGTTCTCCATGC
Organism: Clarias batrachus; assembly: GCA_003987875.1. Lineage (NCBI taxonomy): Eukaryota > Metazoa > Chordata > Actinopteri > Siluriformes > Clariidae > Clarias > Clarias batrachus. The sequence continues at coordinate 498,329 of QMIH01000325.1, read as the reverse complement.
TCTCTGTGTTCTCCATGCTCTCTGTGTTCTCCATGCTCTCTGTGTTCTCCATGCTCTCTGTGTTCTCCATGCTCTCTGTGTTCTCCATGCTCTCTGTGTTCTCCATGCTCTCTGTGTTCTCCATGCTCTCTGTGTTCTCCATGCTCTCTGTGTTCTCCATGCTCTCTGTGTTCTCCAT
>QMIH01000325.1:479537-495828 GCA_003987875.1 Clarias batrachus | reverse complement strand
CTCTGTTCTCCTTGCTCAGTGTCTAGTTCCTAGCTCTGTGTTGTTTAGCTCCATGTCTCCTAGTCTGTCTGTCTCTGTCTGTCTGTAATGTTTATCGTTAGTTCATCCTGGTTTCTGTTCCTTTTGTTCCCAGTGTTTGTGTTATCAATAAAGTCCTTTTGTTCACTTTCCCCTCTGCTTTCGTGTCTCTGTTTGTCCGGCAAACAGTAACCGTTACAATATATAAGTGGTATAGATGATGAGTGAGTGATATTTTTATAGTGTAGAAACGTTGCGTGGTCTAAAATACTTCTTTATATTCTTTAAAAAATAAATCCACAGTTTTTTGTACAGTTTTTCAAAACACAAACTGCTTTCATCCTGTGTAAAATACTCACGTTTGGCAAGAGTATCGCTTGCTCAATTTTTTTATTTATATATGTTGGTACACTGAGCATGACTTGGGTGATCAACTGTATTTTTGGAAAAGTAAAATAAATAAATAAATAAATAAAACTATTATTAACCTCTTTTAAATAATGAAAGATCAGCATTATATGTTTCAGTCATTTCAGGGACACGAGCTTGCCATCCTTGTCCATATTAAATCAGAAACATAACGCATATACAGTTCACGCTGTCAGAAGCACCTTCATGCGGATTCTCCACGCAATTAAACATACTTAAAAGCACATTAAAGTATTATATTCGATTTATTTACACATATTCATACTCATATGCAGCTTCCAGGAGGTGATGCTTGGAGTTGGTCCGTGTGACTATGAGCTTCACCTGGAGGAAAGAAAATACAATCACAGCATGATTTCCAAGCATGAGTGTACTTCCATAATCACTGTTTATACGGCTTATACCTGAGATAAGGATAAGATATACTGTAGATGTTAAATATTTGTACTGCTATAAGAGCAGATCTGTTTTCACTCAGCTGTTTCTGAGCAGTGAAGAGCTTATAAGGGTCTGGTTATAAGAAATACAAGTTTCAAGTCATTCTGTGATTTGTCAAATCATTTTGTATCAAAATATGAATATATTAATTATATATAAAAATAAAAACATTTTTCCATCAGAAAATATGGATTAGCGTTAGAGTAAGGGTCAGTTAGCACTGTGAATTTATGAAACATTACACTAACAATGAAAAAATTATAAAAAATAAGCTCAAGAGTATGAACCATGGAAATCATAGACAAATCACGTATTATTTTATATGCAAATAATATTTAAATCCAGTTAAATTCTTTTGCTTACCTCTGAAGTCTGGATAAAGAGGTCCAACCGGATCCAGGTCCGGAGAGGGAGCTCTGTGAACGCGGTGAAGGCTTTCTCCTCTCCGGAGGTCAAACACACCTGCACTACGATGTTCCCTTCAGCAGGAAAAACAAACAAACAACGAAAACACACGCACAAGTGGACACGGACGCGTTCAATAAGTTTAGCAGACATGAAAACAAGAAGGAAGCTATTTTCCTAGGAAATGGTCATTTGACTAACAAAAATGGAAAAATGGAGCTGTGTTTAATAGTGAAAGGAAGAGCATTTACACACACACACAAACACAAACTCACAAGAACTCACAGGATTGGGACTAAACAGCTTTGTGGCCTTAGGAATAAACACTCGTTAGCGAGACTAATCAGCACATCAGATCACGTAGGTCACCTGTATCGCTCAGCAGTAGGAGAGGAGTGCCGTATCGCCTGTCCTCGTTCACGTGCTTGATGATGCTGCACAGCTTTTCCCTGCACCACGTAAGCAAGTACATCCACAACGACATGGTCTGTCTGCAAAACGGCAGCCAGGAATGAATTAAATAAAAGCATTCAAATATTTCTTTTGTACCTTGAGAATCTAATTGTAAACCAAGGTTTATGTGGCATATGGAAATAAACGAACTACACAAATAGAAATGCAAAGTTTAGCCAATCTACAGTAGTTGTTTGGTTGAGTCGAGGTCTGACTCTGAATCTGCCTCATTAACTGTTTATTACATTTTTATTATGGCATTTGCACCTAATGTATGTACAGGGTGGACCATTTATATGGATTCACCTTAATAAGATGGTAATGGTTGGTGATATTAACGTGCTGTTTGTAGCACATTAGTATATGTGAGGGGGGAAACTTTTCAAGATGGGTGGTGACCATGGTGGCCATTTGGAAGTCGGCCATCTTGGATCCAACTTTTGTTTTTTCAATAGGAAGAGGGTCATGTGACACATCAAACTTATTGGGAATTTCACAAGAAAAACAATGGTGTGCTTGGTTTCAACGTAACGTTATTCTTTCATGAGTTATTTACAAGTTTCTGACCACTTATAAAATGTGTTCAATGTGCTGCCCATTGTGATGGATTGGCAATGCAACCCTCTTCTCCCACTCTTCACACACTGATAGCAACACTGCAGGAGAAATGCCAGCACAGGCTTCCAGTATCCATAGTTTCAGGTGCTGCACATCTCGTATCTTCACACCATAGACAATTGCCTTCAGATGACCCCAAAAATAAAAAATGGATCCAAGATGACCGACTTCCAAATGGCCACCATGGTCACCACCCATCTTGAAAAGTTTGCCCCCTCACATATACTAATGTGGCACAAACAGGACGTTAATATCAGCAACCATTCCCATTTCATTAAGGTGTATCCATATAAATGGCCCACCCTGTATATAAATGTAACATGTACAAACTGTGGAAAAGGTAAAGCGCTGTGAATACTGTATCTCGAAGTGGAGCGTTGACCACCTTGCTCAATGCCCCAACAGAGGCAGTTTGATGTTGCTGGGGTTTGAACCTATAACCAACCGACCAGCAGTCCAACATCTTAACCGTTGCACTACCCCTGCGCTTTACTCAACCTAGCAGCGCTCGTAAGTCTTGCCTGGGTTTCTCTAGAGCTCGCAGGCTCGCCGTCTTCAGATCTCTGTTGGCGAAGGCCGGGAACGTCCGGATGACTCCGTATTTTTCTCCACTGCTTGCAAATGGGAATGTCAGGAGTCTCACGACATCTGCAACATAATCGTTTTAGTTATTGATTAATGTTGTAGATCATATATAGAAATGAGAGCAGCTCTGAGTAGGTGGGTCTTGAAGTCATTGATGGGAAGGTGAGCGCGTGTTTGAGTACATATATACAGTACGGAAGTGTTCATATCAGTCACCCGATGACTAATTAAAAATAATCAACTGTGAACCATCTCTAATGAAAAAAAAAGGACAAATATGGTTGCAATGATCGGGCCCAAGCACCCGTGCCATCACCATGTTAAGACCTTCAAAAGGCCCCGGGATGTTGAAATAAAGCATCACACTATGATGTCACTCAGTATAATGTCACTCAGGAAGGTATTAGAAACAAGTTTAATGCATTGCAATGACCGAACCAGATATCAGAAATCCCTTTGCAATTTTGCATCCTCGTTGTCTCGAGATCTTATTGGAGTATATCAAATTCCACTGGGTGCGTTTTGCAAACAACACAAACTAACTAGAGTAGAGCTGATGACATGCATAGTGAAAGTTCTTCAGCTCAATGAGATTTAAATGTGCTTTGCATTTATGCCTGCAAGTGTGTCTGAGCAAAATCTTGCGTGAAGGCCCCGTGCCATGCCCAGGGCTCAGACACTCCGCCGTCCTAATGGCAGCAGACTTTCATGACGTTTTGAGCAAAAGTTCTAGAAGAAAAATAATCCTTAGGAGACCAAGAGGGCCCTTTCGGGAGGGAAGATTTCGAAATGACTGGCGGCTTTAATGATTATAAAAGACATGCGTTCTTTATCCAATTTGTTTAATTTCATTCTCAATTTTAAAAAAATTAAGGTTTTGTTTTTTCATTAGACTTTGTGGCTTCACCTACATGCTTGGGTACAAAAGGATCAAAAATAGATTTTTAAATGCCGTAATATTTATTTGTATAATAATTACATAATAATAATAATTTGTGTGTGTGTGTGTGTGTGTGAGAGAGAGAGAGAGACTTGTGCATAGTCATAAAAAACTACAATACTATTAAACTAAATTATTTAATTACTAATGTTTATGTAGATTTTATTCTATTCTTATAATCCTCCCCAGATAAAAGCCATGGAACGGATCAAATGATAGTTTTAACAATGTTTAAATGCATGTGTTTTGCTTTGATGGCTCCAAGTTGATTTAATTATGCTTATATTTTGTTAATAAAACTGTTCTTAAAAATTTGACATATTTTGCAATCATTTTGTATGCTTAGTTTTACCCTGCCCAGACAAAAAATCTGAGTAAACATAAAGCATATATATATCTGGTGTCAGACCTGTTTGACTTTGAAGACACACCCACCAGTCCGTAATCTGCGTCTTTCTTTATCTTTGACCAATGGTTAAATTGACATTCCTGTAACAATAATAATCCAACTTGCAGTTAAATTTCCATAAACTGGTTGGCGTAGGAAAGACCTCACCTGATTCAGGAGAGCACATCTCAACTCTGGCTCGGGTCCGATTCCACATCAGCTCCGCGCCCCACGCCGCGCATCTGCTTACAGATTTAGTAGGACGATCCGAAGGCGGAAGCGTCCCTACAATGTGAAACGTTCTCAACACAGCTCGCTCATACTGACTGAATCCAACATGGCTGTTATTGCTTTCTTTTCCATCTAGATGCGCCAACCAGGCTCTCAGCATCACATCACTGGCCTCCACTGTCCGCCTGAAGAAAAAGTCTCTCTTATACACCACCGCAGCAGGGAAGGTAAGCCGTATCGTCCTTGTTCTAGCTTTTTTCAACTGCTTGACATGAGTCCATGATCTCCTAAAGGTCACAAGTCCAGTGGTTTTTGGTGTGGAAAGCACAATCTCGACCCCCACTCTGCAAGCCCTGGAGCAGGTGTATGCTATCCGCGTGCTGGAGTTGACCGCCATGGTGTCAGGGGCCGAGACGAAGTAAAGAACCTCGCCGTGAGGGTTCCTCTGCAAAGGTGACATGGCGGTGTGCATGGTGAAGTGGCACTGAATCTTGAACGAAAGGAAAAGGACAGAATTAATAACAAGCACTTTACAAAGAAGCGCGAAGAATATCTGTGAATGCACTGTAAAACATCAACATCTGTACAACATCTGTACATCAACAACATCTGGTTGGTGCTGTTATGGAAAATAATTTAAAAGAGCTGGAGTTTCACTCGGAGATCGCGAGTTCGATTCCCGGGTGATGCTGTAACCTCTCACAGCCGGAGGTCTAGAGAGAGCTGATTGGCCGAGCTCTCTCAGAGGGGAGGGATGAGAGGTACTTAGTGCTCCCACATTAATCACGGCTCTACACCCAATCAGGAAGGAGCAGATAGCGCTGTCCTCCAAGTGTGTTACTCCGCCCCCAACGGTGCGTGAGCGAGTAGCTCGAAAAGATGCGGTTGGCTGGCGTCACGTGGTTCGGAGGAAACATGTTATCGTCTTCGGCTCTCCAGACTGAGTGGTAGTAGTAGCTACGTAATTTGGGAGCCCCCTAGTGACGGGGAGGAATTGGATACAACTATATTAGGGAGAAAATGGTGGAAACCCCCCCCCCCCCCCAAAAAAAAAAAAAAGTGAAGAATTCAACAACGCAAGGGGTTCATTTACATTTAAACATCTGTATTTCTAAATGCCATCTAATAAAGCAATTTTGCCACCGCAACTCTGACCTCTGAAAGTTTTTCTCTTACTACTATGCAACTTGATGCTCTAAATCATTTTCCTTTGTTAGAAGCACTAGTAACTTCATTGCTAACTTCATCCCTAACACTTGATAACTTATTTGAATATTTGTTGTTTGTGGCCTTATTTTAGTGATTATTCTGCTAATATGATAAATGTTTTGTAGGGAATTAACGTCTGTCAAACAAGCTGTCACATAGAAGTGTCAATGTTGTCTTCTGCTTGGACACAAAGGACAGCTCAGAGTGTGGACATCAAATGGACAATCCAGTTTTATACTTTTGCATTACATTTACAGCATTGGCCCTTAGCCAGTGAAACTTACATTTTTTATTGCACTATACATCTGAGGGCCTTACTCAAGGGCCCAACAGGGACAACTTGGTGGTCGTGGGGTTTGAATCTGGGAGCTTCTGTACCATAGTCCAATGCCTTAACCTCTGAGCTACCCCTGGTCCCACATTAGATACACATTCAAGAAGGACACCCTGGATAAAACCTGTGCCAAATCAAATAAATATATGGATCGGATGATCTCAAAGTATCAAGCAAAAAGTTCTCAAAGAAGGAGGACAGGCAAAAGAAGGACAACAACATATGATCTTCCATCATATGTACATACAGTATATCTTACTTTTTTACAAATATTGCTTGCTTGTTTCTCCTTATACAGCTAGCACTTTATAACACATTATAATTGTGATACTTAAGTGTGATTCACAATTTCATAGTGCTACTGCACATATGCACACAGTCATGCTGTATGTTATATATTATATTTACTGAAAATACTGAAAAAATATATATTTAACATGCACCTTTTTCATTTGATCAATACCAGTATACATTTCAATTATGCAAACGCTTTAAAGACGGCCATGAATGACGATCCCTTATTCAGCCAGTGGAAAACCCGATCCATAAGAATCATCAGAGAACTTGTCACCAAATTGTGCAAGAGACGCATCAGTCTGTGTGAACTGTACACTCAATCATTCACCGGCACCATTTGCACAGTAAAGGAACTTGACTGGGAGTTATTGCCACATCAACCAGTACAGTCCTGACCTCACTCCACATTGACATTTCCACATGTTTGGGGCATTAAAGGAGTTCCTGCAAGGCCAGCATTTCAGACTTGAAGCAGGATCATGGCTCAGGTGTACTGAGAAAACGTTCCACCTTGATGGTATCCAAGCTCCAGTCAAACACTGGGATAATGCATTAGAGTAACAGGGAGAAATTATAGAGAGAAATAAAGGGAGTTTTTACTCTCATACAAACAGTCCTGGTTTGACTTGAACGCCCCTCGGGTATACAATTCTATTCGCACTTCTGGTAGATGCTAAACTGAATTTCATTGCTCGCTATTTGCCGTGTGCAATGATATTAAAGTTGTATCATACATGTAGATACATATCTATCCATCTATCTGGCGTAGTGATTGGCACTGACTGTCACCTTGTATTGTACCTCAAGGGTCTGGGTTCGATTTCCCCATGGAATCTGCATGTTCCCCCTGTGCTTGGGGGGGTTTACCTCCACAGTCCAAAGACATGCAGATTAGGCTAACTAGTGTGTGAATGAGCGTGTTGATCTACGACCGTCGTAGAAATGGGAATCAATATTGTACAGTGGTCACATCCACAGTCCCTCGTTGTACTAAAGAGGATCCTAGATGGATGGATGGATGGATGGATGGATCTATCTATCTCTACCTAAAGCAAGTGATGCAGCATCGCTTTATTCCTTTCGTTCATCTATTGTATACATTCCTGTTTCATGGTAACACCCCGCCTTGACTACACTTGCACTCATGTATGCTGAAACTCTCTGTCTTTGCCGTTCAGCTTCATTGCATCCTGGGACTTTTGAGGCCAGTGATTGCACCACTAACTTTTTACACTTCATGCTGGCGGGTGAGGAAATGAGGTCGTATTCTGAGAAGCGAACATCAAAACCTGAGCGATTACTTTGTTCGAGGATACTGAAATATTTTCTCCCATCGAACCCGAGCAACATTTCAAGCACCTTTAACAAAAAATAAAAATTAAAAAATTAAAAAATATATTTTATATATTTAATGTTTCTTTTTCTTTTATATGTCAATGCTCAATGTTTCAAATGGGAATTCAATTTTCCATAGTAGTTATTGTATGGTAGTTTTATTGTTATTATGTTGCTGCATAGGTTAGTGTTAAAAAGCAGGAACTTTACTTTGAGCATTTAAACTTGTAACTTTGTAATTTTTTTGAAGTCCTTTATCGGACTTTCTTTTTCTATAATGAAAGAAGAAGTTGCTGAAACAAGCTGAAACACAAGCAGGCTGTGTGAGAGTGTTCCTGCTGCCTTACCACTGACAGTACCGCAGCGCACACCGCCGCTCCGCCGAGCAAACCCGAACTCCGACGAACTGTCATCCCGAGACGCGTTAAAGCATCGGTTCGGATCCGGTTCAGTCCAGTTCAGGGACTCGTATGAATTATAATAATAAAATTACAAACAAGTCGGGGAAAATGCAAACTTTCTCGTCGCTTTCTTCATTCTCGTCCACAGGAAACTTGTTTACGTGTGACTTGTCACTCTTCCGTATGACAGAAGAAGGTGGGGCAGAAAAGCTGCACCTGCTCTCCCATTGATGCCGGTGTCGACTCACTGATTCACTGAACCGATTCTTTTTCTTTTGAAGTAAATCGAATCGCGTCAGTTTGTCACATTTTGAACTTGTCCACGTCAACTGTTTTAAACCTTACATTCACTGACTGAAATGTCAATGTTTCTCACAGTATGACTTAAAAAAAAACAAAAATAACAGTATTGAAATCAGAATCAGTATTTTGGTGAGCGAACACATCTACGTCAAATACTTCAAAAGAGGTGACGTCATATATGACGACTCAATCCGCATGTCACTGACATAAACCACTGCTGTGGTCAAAAAAGTTTTGAGAACGACACAAATATTCATTTTCACAAAGTTTGCTCCATCAGTAATTTTTTGTCAGATGTCACTTACAAGCATTTTAGTGTCAAAGGCTTTTATTGACAATTACATAAAGTTTATTCAAAGAGACAACATTGCAGTGTTGAACTTTATTTATTTTTCAAGTCGTCAGACCTCTCGCCCCAGCTTGCTGTCAGTCGAGTTCTGGGCCACATCCTGACTGATGGCGGCCTTCAGTATTCTAGAGAGTACTAGAGGATGTTATCTGTAGGTGTCCACCTACATCTTAAGGATTGACCACAAGTTCTCAAAGGAATTAAGGTCTGGGGCGTTTCCTGGCCATGAACACAACGTAAACCATTTTGATGTCACTTAATTATTATTTTGCCTTTATAGCGAGGTGCTCCATCATGCTGGAAAGGCATTGTTCATCCCCAAACCTGTTCTTGGATGGTTGGGAGAAGTTGCTCTCTGACAATGTTTTTGTACTATTCTTAATTCATGGTTGTGTTCTTAGGCAAAATTGTGAGTGAGAACACTCCCTTCCGCTGAGAAGTGACCCAACACATGAACGACATGAGTGATCTCATGATGCTTTATTGTATATTTTGCAGAATATCAGTCTGTCCTTGATGAAAAGGCAGGGTATGAAGGTGAGCGCTACCATCAGTCCTGTGTCATGTCAACACTAAAGCATCCTGAGACCATTCTTATGTGTGGTTCCTTCTTGCAACATTACTGATGCTATCATGTGACCGTCAGAAGAAAGATATATAGTTTTTTATGTTGAAGTCTCTACACATTTCTGTACATTGTGAATGATCACCTACTATTGAAGAACACAAGGAGTGGAAATGAATGGACGGTCAACAGTTTTTTCTTTCCTCATCATAGTCTAGAATAACGCATAACCATCCCTTATGGGTAGCTGTGGAGCACAATTTTCTTAATCTTCTCATTCTGAGAGCATGAAGTGGATGTAATAATGCGTGCAGTATATTTATAAAGATCACTGAGTCTGAGTGAGTGATTTATTTTTATTTTCTGTTGAATGAATTATAAAGATAAAGCTGCCATTTAAGACACTTCCTGCTGTTGTACAGGTCAAAAAAATCACTCACTTGAAACGTTGCCAGTAAAATAAAATAAAAAATAGCATATTGAAACGCCAGCATATTCTTAGTATAATGTATCCTGAGGAAATTTACTGCATGCTCAGGTGTCATGGACAAGAATCCATCTTGACTGACAAACTAGAGTGCATTGCTCAGCTTAAAATAGCATTGTGTGTTTTGCTTCAAGTAGCTTCAGGTGTTTTCATGCCTCTCTGAACTGAAACAGAGTGCGCTCAAGCATGGGAGAGGTTTCTGATGACGCTTCATAAGGGAAATTTATAAAAACACTGATTCATAAAAGGTGCAGTTGCCTTAGACTAAACAGCCAATTTTATACGTTGTTGCTTATTTTAGACAACAAAGCTGATTTGGTTTTTATATTAATCTTTGTGAATAATAGTGTTTTGATTTTGGTGGACTGGCAGTAAGATATGGCTTTACAAGACGTGTGTGATTTTATCGATTCTTCTCATGATCTTCAGTGCAACGCTTCATCCTTGTGGTCCAGTTCTCTGGAGAGTACCTTTCGCTTAGGTGGCTCCAAAACCAGATGGCTGCAGGAAATCGGAAATTCAAGTCCACTGGAATTTTATGTGCCGGTGCATGAATACCTAACACGGAGCCCTATTCGCTTCGGTCAAGTCCAACCTTTCTTCGACAAATCACACAACTCCCCTATTCCATTGTCGGACTCGCCATCTGCTCCTCTCCCCTTTCCTCTGGGTCATGGCACTACCACACTGGGATTCATCTTCCAAGGTGGTGTGATTGCTGCAGCAGACTCACGATCCAGCTGTGCAGGCTTAGTGGCATGTCCAGCATCCCAAAAGATCATACCTGTCCACTCCCACCTGGTGGGGACCACGTCAGGTACCTCGGCTGACTGTGTCCTCTGGAAGCGCATCTTAGCAAGGGAGTTGAGGCTTTACCAGCTTCGAAACAGGCGGAGACTTTCGACAGGAGGTGCCGCCAAGCTGTTGTCCCACATGCTGCACCCTTTTAAAGGCACCGAGCTGTGTGTGGCTGCTACTTTGTGTGGATGGGATGGAGAGGAGAAGGAGATTATGCCATGTCCAAGTGAGAGACAGGCTAATCAAGGACCTAAGGCAAAACGTGAAGCCAAGACATCTGTAGAGAGCAGTGATAATGTTGCATCAATAATCAACACAGAAACCAAAGAAATAGCCATCTCTACTTCAAAACATGCAGGTCCAGGCCTTGTTTATGTGTGCAGCGATGGTCTCCGTTTGAAGGGTGAGATCTTCTCGGTGGGCTCAGGTTCCCCCTATGCTTACTCGATCCTGGATCAGGGGTATCACTGGGGGATAAGTGTTGATGAAGCGATCTCAGTAGCCAGGGAAGCCGTGTACAGGGCCACGCACAGGGACGCGTACTCGGGCAACAACGTAGACCTGTACCACATCACTGCTAAAGGCTGGACACGGAGGAAGAGAGAGGACCTCAAAGAAGAATACTACAGAGAGAAGGAGAGAGAGAGGATAAGAGTGGAAGAGAGAAAGAAGGAGAGAGAGAGAGAGAGAGAGAGAGAGAGAGAGAAAGCTACCCAAGATGATCCAGCTGAGTTGAACCAGTAAAAAAGATAATGATCTTCATTAACTTAAAAAATAAATAAATACAAATAAATAAATACATTTGAGCTATTGGTGAATGGGTATTATTATTATTATTATTATTATTTAATTGTTTGTGGTTGTGACTTACACAGGATATGAGTTTAATAAAAAAATATGACCTTTTGTTTTGTTTTACATTTCAAATACTGTAATTTGAAAATGGTACTCAGCATTAAACATCAGAATAATCATTCTAATATCAGAAATTAAAGGGTGTGTTGTTCCATTTGTAATGTATATATAAACACCTTTATAAACACAGGAGAAACTCTAGTTTCGAGTGGGAACTGGAAAAACAAAAAAGATGGGGACCAGTCCCCATCCCACCAATCAGGACAAAAGTGGTGTGTTAATGCAGGTAAATCAATAGGAATGTCCAAAATGGTGGTGATGTGATCCCTAGTCCATGTGTACATCCCAGGAGTGGGGATATTAAGTTAGTGTAGAACAAAGGAGTCCGGATAGGAATCAGAGCATCCAGATAAAACAAGAAAATGTCTCATCTTGCGTTATTAAAGAGGACAGTGGACAGTGAACATATGGACAAGGCAAGGCTACAATACTTTCTACAAGAATTATAAAAATGTTTAGCATGACCACTGAAAGTAACTATTGGTAAAGTGGATCTAACACTGAGCTTTGTCATTAGGGTATGTCACAAATATACTCTTAGGTAAAGCGCATACATTATGATGAAGAAGTCAAGTAGGTTTCAGGTTGCACACAGTCACTGAGATGCAAAACCATAAAGGCCGAGGAAAAGCAGCCTGTTTTGCATTCCTCTGAAAATGTTGGCAGAGAGACAGAAAGAGAGCGAGAGAGAGAGAGAGAGAGAGAGAGAGAGAGAGATCACATTAATACCCTGGTATTGCTTTTTTAATTTCATTAATCTCAGTCTATTTTTTTTTACATATAATTAATTTACATTAATCTTATATTATCAGAATCAATTTGACTTTATTAACTAATTCCATATGAAATCTCCAGGATTGTTGTGGAATGTAGAAAATAAATCATTAAAAAAAACAACATTGAAAAGCAGTGTCCAAATGGTAACTGGTACTTTGTGTAAATAAACCACTTGATATCTTTAAACTATAATGTACTTAATTTTTTGAGACTTTTGCATTTCCATTTCTTGAATATGTGAATTGCATATCATCTCTAGAGATTAAACTGAGCAGACGTTTTAGGGCCTGCTCAGAAAACAGACTACCTGTTCATACCTTCGCCACCAATGCAGGTTTTTTTTCTTCTTCTTTCAAAATTGTACTGTTACATACACAATCTGAGAACTTCTGGAATTTGCTAGAAACTTCTACAACTCTACTAACAAGCCTTCAGATACAGTATGGTTTGGGGGTTTCTCTTAAAAGCTTTTTAAGCATATTCGGGACATTATTATTATTATTATTATTATTATTATTATTATTATATTATTATTATTATTTTAAATTATTAATTAATTAATTAATTAATTAATTAATTAATTAATTAATTAATTAATGTATATATTTATTGCCATAGTTTAAAATGTGAGTGGTCAGATTTAAATAGCAGGGCCAGGCCATTGTTAAAGTATAGACAACATCTTTATTACTATTTAGTGTTTCATAGCTTTAACATATTCCCAATTATGCATAAAAAAACACTATATGCAGTACATACGTTTTTTAAAAAGTAATTCTTAATTAATTTGATGTTTTAATAGATTAACCCGCTTTAAAATAGCCTACGTTCTAATTCTTACCTAATCCGAAATCGCGCCACATTTTACATATAGTGCACTAGATATGAATTGAAACCCATGATTTAACACACTTTGTAGTGTACCTAGTTAAGAAACAGGCAGCCATTTGTAATTTACCCCGCCACGAATCGCTGCTTATTCTATAATTCTATAATTATTATTATCTTATTCTATAGGCTTTAAAAACGTTCAGTGCTTTGTATTAATGTTAAATGAAGTATTGTAGCCATGCAGCTAGGCTAACATATATATACATTTTATCTCTAATAATTTATTCGCATGTTTAGGATCAGCACAGGAGTATGGTTATGCTAGTAATGTTAGTTGGCAAGTTTAGCTAGCAGGTTGAAAAACAAATCAAATGGGCGACCATGATTAATGTAATGTAGAAATATCAAGTGAATCTGTCACAGCATATCGTAAAAAGACTATTTGAAAGCGAGTTAGATGTAAAACAGCATTAGTAGAGCTATACGGAAGACGTTTAAAAGGTAAATCTCCGGTGGTAGTGCTCGTGTTTACCAGGATGGCCGAGTGGTTAAGGCGTTGGACTTAAGATCCAATGGACATATGTCCGCGTGGGTTCGAACCCCACTCCTGGTAAAGCTTTAGTTTTTTCATTTTATTTCAAACATGTTTATTTATTCGTCTTCTTTTATCTTAATAATTGCTAAATACAACACAACAGTAAGGAAATCAACAAGAATTAAAAGTATTGGCATATTTTTTAATGTACCTCACGTTTGCATACACATTTATTTTGCATTCGCCCACTGCCCCCTGTCGGTCGGATGACGCCATTACAGCTTAAAGTAGCATTGCATACAATTCAGATTGAAAATTCATAATCAGGTTACATTTTACAGTTACTTAGTAAAATAAACTAAAATTACAAATGTTTATGCTGGGATTATGTTATTCGGACAAATTGTGATTTATATGAGCGTGGTGCAACCTCCAATCAACATTCATACACTATGGGCAGTTTGGGAACGCCAATTAGCCTAACTTGCATGTCTGTAGACTGTGGGAGGAAACCTAAGTACCTTCAGGAAACCCACCAAACACAGGGAGAACCATGCACAAGGCAACATGTGATGACCACTAAGCCACCATCATACACACACACACACACACACACACACACACACACACACACACATACACATACGGATCGTCCATGGAACTTGGAAGATTTAGAAATATCTTGGAATATATTTTTCTGCGATCTCTAATAAACGCTTATTATGCTTCGGCCCGTAGTCTCGAATGTCATGACATAGTGTTTAGTCACATCAGAATTGTAGATGTCTTGTTAATGGCAAACACTTCATTCAACAACAAAAGATTATTGTTTGGATTGGATTGGATTGTATATTTCTTTGCCTTTCATTTTTGGCACAATAGTGAGGTTTATTGTAAATGTCCGCTAGTTAACAGACATTTACAATAAACCTTTTCTAGGCTCCTTTCAAAACTCATTCAACCTACCTGTACCAGGTTCTTCCTTCTTTTCAACTCCAACTGATTATTTATTCGATAAGGTCTTCTGGATAAACCTTACTGGATATGATGTGGTACTGTCCAGTATTGTATTTGCACAGTTCTGGGTCGATGATCGGTCCATCCTGTCAGATTCGGTCTCAGTATCAGTGCCAGTAATATACCAGTCATGATACCAGTTGATCTGTCAAAACTGTATCTGACCAGTTCAAACAATTGTTTTCTTTTAATTGCTTTGTGTTGGATTTGATCACAAAAAAGTATAAATGTAAAAAATGCACAGGTGTTTAGGTTCTATCTTGCATTTCTTGTATCACCAGACTGTATTGATTTATGCGCTCATGCATGCAGTTGTTCGCTGCATGTATAATGAGTGTTGTGTTTGTATTAATCAAATTTCCTGAATGATGTGTGATTCTATTAAATTTGTGATAAAATTGCTATAGTAACACACCAAGCGGACGGAGGTGATAACCTGGCCAGGTGTTTGGAGTTTGTATTGTAAATATGTTCCCTTTATTATCGATATCGTGATGTTCAGAATTCAGTGTGTCAATGTGTGTGAGCACTAAACAACTGTTTGTCATCCACAGAGCCTGTCATGTTGTATATTTCCTCTTTTCAATTACCCTACAAAATTTGGGTGTAGTCAAGATGGTTAATACTTATGCAGGGCACTGCTGGTGAGACTGCCAGTGATACCCCATGCATGTTTATGTATACAATGGCAACCTGGCAGGACCATGACAGGAGATCAAAGCCACAGGGAAAAAAAAAATGAAAAGATGCAAAATCTGTCCATCTTGCAGCACTTTTACTCCTGAGCAGGAACCAGGAAGATGTCATTATGTTTATGAGCTGTTGCTATAGAAACCATAATTTTTAACCATAAATTTTTAACCATAACCATACATTTTTCACGACTTATTTAGCCTTTATTTAGTCTTGGGTAAAGGAGCACATCTGGGGGACTCATGGACGTAGAGTATTATGGTGAACTGGTATGTTCCTGACCACTCAGGTTGGTTGATGGTGAAGTAATCGGTTGCTTTACATCTCAGTTCCCCCTCATGTCTGTGTTTCCTTCTGGCTCTCACTTTTAGTTATGCTGTCATAGTATGTCCTGCCGGACTCCCTGCTTGCACTCTGCACTAAATCTACATTCACCTTATACATTATGTGCCTCTGACCATACATAACATTATGTCATTGTCTCTCTCTCTGTCAAGCTACACACACCACTCCTGAGCGGCCAGTGATCCAAACCCACTCGCCCTCTGGACCTGTCTGACTCTTCCTGGTTGGAGATCTCGTGGCGTATGTTTGATGTGTCCCTTGTTACTAAATATGTTATATGTGTGTTATAATAAACATTGCATTTAGAATTTAGAGCTTTCAGGTAATTAATTTATTAAAAATATATATTTAAAAAAATCCAATAAAAAATTTAACCAGAAAAATCAACATCATAAACTTTTTTTAGTTTATGTAAATTTAAGTAAATTTATAGTAAATATACTTAATTTGATGATACTGTTGTAAGACATTTCCCCCCAAAAAATCAGTCAATAAATGAATCAATTATCCTGGTATGACCTTCTGTTCTTGTTATTGTAGTGAATATTATATTATATTTATATAATATTAAATAAAAAGTTATACGATCAATAAT
>QMIH01000325.1:462962-479357 GCA_003987875.1 Clarias batrachus | reverse complement strand
TTAATTTAATAAACTTGTATAAGACTTGTATAGATTTTTGCAATTTCATTTATAATTTAATTCAAGTAAAAAAAACACTATTATTAAACTTGAATTAAATTATAAATGAACTTGTTCTCTAGTTATAATAATAGTATTATAACTAGAGAACAAGAAATTATAAATCATTATTTATTAAGTTGTTGTTTTGTGTATTATATTGCACACAATTAGATTTCTTTTAGTAGGAAGTATTTATTTTCACATGTAGCCATGGTTTAGCATATTTTGAATTCTCTGGAAAGTATTATTATTAAAATTATAATTAATCTATAGCAAATATACAAGGTGCCAAGGTGACGTAGTGGTTTTTGCCTTGCATTGTTGCCTTGGACCTCCAGAGTGGAGGATTCGATTCCTGCCTCAGGGTCTGTGTGCATGTTCTCCCTGTGCTTGGTGGGTTTCATCCCTCAGTCAGGAGACATGCAGATGATCTTTATGTTTTTCGCTTTATTTCATTTTATTTTATTCTTGTTCAATTTATTATATAATTTAAATCATAATACATTTAATTAAAATTTTTACTTGAAAAAAATAGATAATAATAGACATTTACAGCTTTTTGAGATAATTAAAAAATACTCTAGAAAACACTACTAGTAGTATTGTTATAAACAAGAAATAATAAATCATAATTCATACATTTCAGTCTTTATATTATATTACGCGCAATTTGATTTATTTTTATTTATTTTCACTTTTACTCTTGATTTAGCTCATTTGGAATGTTCTGGAAAGTATTCTCATTATTACTACTACTACTACTACGTGACCCTTCTGTCTCACGTGCGCGCGCACGTTCCCTGTGGATGCGTGTGCGCGCTCTTCCGCTTTTCTTTTCTTTCTTTTTTTTTTTTTGGAGGAAGTTCCTGAATGGGGCGGCGCGCGCTCGGAGACGCGGAGGGGCGGGTGCGCGCGCTGGGAACAAAGTTCGGCACGCCGCCTCTCCCAGCTGCGCCGCGTTGTGTGTGTGTGTGTGTGTGTGTGTGTGTGTGTGTGCGCGCGCGCGTGCGCCTTAATCATTCACTAGGAGAGGAAAAGCGCTAAAAGTTGCTCGGATCACCGGCGGCGGTGCGGACTGGGGGGGGGAAACGGAACCGGAGACACGGAGCTCGAGCTCGTCCTTGCATCCGCGCGCGCTTGCGGGTTTGTTTTTTGATGTCCAGAACAACAAAGACAACAACAACAAGAAAGAGAACGAGAACACACACTAGTGGGAAAGAGAAAGAGTGCGCGGACATGGCCTCGCGTGCACGAGCCTAAATGTGCACGGGGTTTATTTCCACCCCGAGTCTCTGAGACTTCAGACTCAACTTCCAGAGACACTGCAGAGGTAAGAGGGAACGTTTTTATTTTTTTTTATCCCCGGGAATGCGTTGTGCACCCATGACGTCATCTGTTTTAGTTAAAGCTTTACTCTTTAGTAATTAATTGTTCTTAATTAGACCTTAAGAACCTTAGATCTTAATTAATGCATTCAGTCCAACAGTTCTGCTCCTTTTCCTTTTCCTCAAGCCATTGAGTTCAATCTCTATTAACTTATTTTGTTACCCCAATGACCTCCATTGAGCGGATCTTGTGTGTACAGTAAGGCAGGTGAGTTCGTAAGGAACTGCGATGCCCTTAGAAGGAACTCTTTAGGGGGTTTGGATTCTTCTTAAAACCTCGTCCTTATATATAAAGTCATCAGGGTTGTATTTTCACAAGTCCAGGAGTCAAACTCTTTGGCCCCGGTCAGTATCCTCATCGAAGCATTATACGAGGGAGAGTCAGGAATGTATCCACACTTATCCGGGTATATTAAAACTTGTCTCATCAGTGCTTTCCGTTCAAGGCTACCGACTCCGCAGTCACTGCTGTGCAGGAGTGAACGCGTTCCATCGGTTCATTTGTAACCGCGGTGCGAGCAAATATGGACCCCCCCCCCCACACTTGTGACTTGCACAGAAGAAGAGCACCGTGCATGAGATCTTTTTTGTTGTTGTTGTTATGTTGGGGTCTGAGTGGACGAAACAACTCATGAAAAGACATAAACAGAAGTGTTTGGATGTCTGCAAACAAAATGTGGATACTGCGTAAGTAAGGTGAAAGTTTCTCAAAGAGAATCATTACTGGTGACCTGACACAAAATCATCGCTACGAGTCTGAGAGTAAACGTCAGGAGTATGGAACGGAAACATCCTCAATCGACGACCGAGAGCAAGTTCAGAAGTCAACAATCAGCTGTAAAATTCATCAACGCTTACAATTTTCCAGGATTCTCAAGGACCAGAAGTATTGGAACATCATCAGGAATAAGGTTCAACAATCGACAATGCTCGTTACAGTGAGACGCTCAATCAAGAGCTGAAGCCTAAACTTCAGATTAAACACACAGGACTGCTATCCGAGGGGGCTGTGATCTCACATGACGATGCATGTCCGCACACACTGTCGACTTTATTTTGAGGTGTTAAAGCATCCTCCCTAATGCCCTGATGTCGTTCCATCAGCCTTTCGCGAGGAAGTCTATATAGAACAGTTTGTTGGAATAATAGATTTCAAGACCTTCACCTGTAATAAGATTTTTGACAGGGATTGAAACGGAATTTCATGGAACAACGCGGTGTAATGGTTTTACGCTCTAGTTAGCCTGGTTTATATTATAATCACATGTAAATCATCAAGCTTTCAAGATAAATGTTTGGAAGATACACGCCCGGGCCAAAAAAAAAAAAAGAGGTTGTCCTTTAAGATTTCTTTGACCGACCTTTAGCTTTGATTATGGTGCACAATTTACTGTATAGAAAATGATTCCTCATGCTCCCAGAACCTCACTTTCACAGTTTGCATCCTGTAATATGGCGCGTGCAATCAGGGAAGAAAAACTCCATAGATGTCATAACCTGGTGATTCAGTACATTCAGGTGGTCAGCTGACTTTATTTTATTCCCACATAACATTGCTGCTGAGTTTCGACCTGAGCGACTGAAGCAACCCAGTGGCCACTATGCACGATTGCTTCATGCGCTTCCCTTCTTACCCTGACACGCCCATCGCTCTGGAATAGACTCAATCTGGACCCATCAGGTCACGTGACCTTTTTTCATCGCTCCAAAGTCCAATCTTCGTCCTCCCTAGCAAATTCAAGCTTTTTGTCTGATGAGTCTCATTAACAAGTGGGTTTCCTATGAGTTCTCATCACATTGCGTGTTTATGGAAATGCTTTTACTTTCACTATTAAACATGGCTCCGGTTTTTCCTGCTGATTTTTCACCATGCAACTTCACGGTTTCTTCTAAAAAGTTGACGTTTCAGCACTATCCTTCCAGGTTTTGATAATGCATTGAACGGTTCTTAACCCAGTTCCACTATTTTCAAATCCACATAATTGTTTGTGGTACAGGATGAAGAGCAATAATTTGGCCCTTCTGAAACGATGATTTTTTTTTTTTTATTTGGATAAAACGCCATTTGAGCTTGATTGAACAACGTTGTCGTAATTACTACATATTATCATGAGCCCCAAACTGGGAGCATGCTAATGATGATGATGATGATGATGATAATAATAATAATAATAATAATAATAATAATAATAATTAGTTTGCTAATATGAGCTACAACAGACAGTCATGCAATGGATTTTATCGCAAACTATTCAACCATAGTTAAATTGTAGTTTGGATTTTTTTTTATTAATGAGGGTTGATGAAGACTAGCACAGCTAATCACACTATTTTTTTTTTGTCCCCCTGACCAACACGCTGTGTCATGCAGTAATCACGGCCTCTAAACTCGTACGCAGAAGCTAGATGGTGCGATTGTGTCAAGCTTCTCTCGTCCGAGTAGCTAAAGTTATGATAATGTGGCGGAAAATTGTAAATTGTTGAATTTAAGGTTTTACAATTGACTTTTATTGTTAATAATAACAGTTTGCTGATCGTCTTGTAGGTTCGAAACTAACAAAAATACTCATGGAGTAAATCACTTAACACCGGAGAGGTCTACACACAAACGTTTTGAAGACTTGTGACCCCACACCAGGAAACAAAGAGCGACAAATGTGGTCTGGAGGAAGACAAACAAAAAGGTGTATGGGTGTGTGTGTGTGTGATTTAATATTTAATGGGTTCATTAGTGTTGCCTGGGGCTGCCCCATTACTCCACTGATCCCTTCTCCAAAATGCAGTTCACCTACATGCCGCTGAGGAAACTGCCGTAGTTGGTGCTAAAACTTCCTGCGACGGATTTAAACTTGGACGTTTGCGTCACATCTTTAGACCTGCATGCCGATCTGGTTAGGTTTTGACACCCCCTCGACGATTATCCTTTCTTGGGAAAGATCCAGCGTTGCTCTACGTCCTTGCTATCAAAACTCGCCATCCCTTTTCAAACATGTTCAGATTAGATGTTTGGAGCCTGGATGCTTTGCTCAGACTGACTGGCTAACGTCTAGAAACGTTTTAAAGGTCAATCTAAACTGGTTTAAAGGTCAAAATGCAGAGTTTATAGATTTTTTTGCAACGTGAGTTTGTTCTTAACCTGACGTTCTTTTAGGTACGTACCGATGATCGGTTATACGGGATATTGTGATATATTGAGGAGCAATGTTCTTGGTATTGGTAGAGATATCGATGGGTTTTATAGCCTGATAGATTGAAAGTGGTTTTGCTGTGCTAATTGATCACTCAAAAGTATACAAGTTGGTAAAAATTGAAGGAAATTTCCATATAAAACACTAACTTTGGATGTTCTTGTATGCAAAAGAAAAAATCTTGTTTTTCCTGAACAAGATAATTAGATAAAGATAGTTTAATGTGCACCACCTGTAGGGTTATAGAGGAACTGCAACATTTTACCTTTTAACATACAGTTCAGTGGAACCTTGGATTGCGAGCAGAATTTTCCCATAAGAAATAATGGAAACTCAAATGATTCTCAAATGATTCATTCCACAGCCCCAAAAAATAAATACATAAAAATAATTAATATAAAATATAAAGTAAAAATAAAATAAATTAACCTGCACTTTACTTTTGAAAAAAGTAAAAATAAATCCAGACAGAAAAGTATTTCCGTTTGTGCGCGCAGGCGCTGTGTGTGTGTGTGTGTGTGTGTGTGTGTGTGTGAAGCTAAAGTAAGAGGAGAGGAGGTTTGAGCCCCTCCGCTCTCCCTCTTCTTGTCTTACACAGAATCCTTCTTCCTCTCTTATTTGAGTTTCACTCACACACACACACACACACACACACACACACACACACACACACGCACACAAACACACACTAACGTAAACACTGTTCTATCTCTGACACTTGAGTGAGCGCACACTAACGGAATCACTGCTGTAAAGTAAAAATAAAACAAATTAATCTGCACTTTACCTTTGAAAAGAATCGCGAGAGACCAGTGTTTCTGTTAAAGAGACAGAGTGTGTGTGTGATGGTGAGAGGACGGGGGGGGGGAAGGGGTACACTTTCCAATGAACAGTAAACAGTAACAATAAACAGTACAGGCGTGCTGTACACACACATACAAACACAAAATAAAAGATGTTTTACGCACACACACGTGGTCACAGTGTTATAGTAAACAGTACACGCCTGCCCGGATGTTGATTATACCAGTGAGAGACGAGCACTAAGACCCAGCAGCGGAGACGATTACCCACAATTCCGCAGCGCAAGAGAGAGAAAAACCATTCGCTCAGTTGCGATCACGTGACCCTCGATGTCTAAACATGAAGCGCATGCGTGATACATGATGCTGTATATTGGTAAACCAAGACTTGCTTGTTTTTCAAGTCAAAATTTATTAAAAATCTTTGCTCGTCTTGTGGAACATTCGCAAACCGTGTTACTCGCAATCCGAGGTTCCACTGTATATGAAAAAATTTATATATTGATTTTGGGGTCAGTGTGGCGAAATATTCATTGCAACGCAAATTAATCATGATACGCAATCTATGTGAACTAGCACACAAATGTGCAGCATTGCTTAGCCAAAAATGTGAATTTTATTCTCTTTAACAGTGTGTTCTTCTGACCATGGAATGTGCTTGCAACATAAGTATTTTATTTTTTTTTTGCACTTGTGTTCCTGTGCCAGAAGAATGCAGCCTGCTGGTACTGAGATTTAGGTCAGGTCTGGTGGTGGAAAGGCGGCGGGTTTCAAACTTCTTGCACAGACAGAATTACTACAACAAGAAACTCTGTGGTAATCGGATCATAATAGACGGAAATGCACTATATCTACCTGTATACAGTACAATGACGGTCTTGCAAAACATAAGTATTATTGCTCAAGACCCGAGGTGTCAGCTAACATCGTTCAGCTTTGATGCTTTGCTGTTACGAAACTATTGTTTCATGACAGTTTTTTACCTGCATTCCTTTGCTTTGTGTGTAAACGAGTCTAAATCTGCCACACCTCCACGGTGTGGTCTTTTGACAGTCGGACCGGTGATCATTCCGACTGAGGCTACAGGGACAGGATTTTCCTGTTAAAAACTATTTGAAAAGCTGTGGTTAAACACCCCAGCCCCCCAAACTCTGTGTAAACTCATGTCAAACATTTAAAGCTGCATTAAAAATGCTTGTTCTCGTCAAGATGAAGGGCAGTGGTAGAATAATTATTATTAATAATTAATAATACATTATTATATTTATTATTATTAAATAACTAATAATCATTATTATTTAAAATGCCCTTATTTAAACATTTTAAGTGTCATTAAAGTATTACATTTCAGTTTGTCTCAATTTTTTGCCATGGCAATTAGGATATATCTAGAGCACACTACTCGTATATATCTGTTTTTGTAATTTTTAAAAATGAAATTATGATAGGAAAAAGTATAAAATTAAGCAGTTTTATTAATTATAATTTCAGGCATCTGTGTACAGGCATTTACATTACATGTACCAAGTATATGTGGGAGTGTTCCACTTCAGCATGAAAAGTTAAAATTGTATTTTTTTGTTGAATTTGTTTAAATACACATGGCACAAAATAAGCTTTTCCAAAATAGCAAAGTTCACGTACCTTCATAGAGGCTGAAAGTGGACGAGGAGATTGTGTAAAGACAGGCCAACCTAGTTTTTCTTCAGAAAGAATTGGCTGTTTCTAAGTTACAAGTCCAAAAATGATGATTGACGGACTGCGACTGGCTTCTTCACATTATCCCAGGAGATGACCCAGGCCATGGCTGCAGAAGCTTCGTGGTTAGCACTGTCGCCTTGCACTGCCAGGTCCTGGGTTCGGTTCCCGCGTTGGGTCTGTGGTCATGGAGTATGCTTGTTCTCCCCGTTGTTGGTGGGTTTCCTCCGGGTTCTCTGGGTTCTCCTCCCACAGACAATCTAGGAAGATGAACGACTGAATGACTAAACAAACTAATCAAACTGAAGCAGATTTTAAAGGCTAAAAAAAATAAAAAGCTAAATAAAAGCCACTAAGTAATTACGTGATTCCTAATCCGAATTCGGTAATTCCGATTATTCATTTGAACAATCATGAGATTATAAGAAGATTGCATACCCCTGTGCTGGGCTTTAACTTTGAGGGATGAAGAATCTCCTGAATTGTAGACTGAATAAATAAATCTGTGTAAATGATTTGTTTTTTAGGAGTCACAGTGGAAAGTGAGCGTTCCCTCTCCCGCCGGTCAACATGGCGACCTCGGCTTCACAGGTGGACGCAGCTGAGGGCGGAGCAAACAATGAGTTTAGTGACATAATCAAGTGCCGCTCAGGTAGGTCACCTTATGGCGTTGCAGAAGTTTTATATACAAGTTTTTTTTGTGGATAACTGGTGATGGGAGAGCTGTTGGGTGGCGGCTCTACATCTGCACGTGAGGCCTTCAGGTATTCATAAGCTTGTATTCAACAGCAAGGGAAATGAGAGTGAACGAAATGGAGGGAGTGAATCATAGTGTGTCTATCATCTGTAATGTAATATTGTCACAATCATGGTTGCTAGGATTTCATAAGGCAGTGTAACATGAAGGTATTGGCTGGAGTTCAAGCCAACGTGGTGCATATCATTTTGCTTTTCAGCAAAGCCGTCTCTTGGTTTATCCCTGGGTGAGAATGAAAGTGAAAACGAGGAATCCATGTACAAACGTTCCGTAATAACCTTGCATGATCAGCAGTGACCATGGTATGTTCTGGTTCAAGATTGCACTATTTTTTTTAATATAACAGAACTTGTAGTTAAACCAGAAGCGAATTATTTTTCACCTCAAAGTGTCAGGCGAGTGGACTTCATAGCCTCTGTGAATGTATAAAGAAGAAGGTGAATGGATAAAAACGAACTCATCAATCTCAGGCTTGTTGAGGAGAAAACTTGTATGTACTGTATGAGATGTATGCAGTTAGATGCTAAAGTTAATATAAAATGAGCACAGCTGTTTGTTAGTGAACATAAATTGTAGGACGCTTCATTCAGGTTTTGGTCGTAGACTTATTATTTTCTTTTTAAAAAGATGGACAATGTTAAGCTTCCTTCACAATTTCTCTTTATATTTCAAATCTGAATTTGCAAAGAGCAGATCATATTGCTTGTTGTATCAAACAGGTTTAAGTTGTATTTCCCTGTAACATACATCTTATCAGCTTTTAATAAGGCAAAAAAGGCAAAGGTTTAAGACATTCCACAGGGGTAAATGTAACTAAAAAAGTAAATGATTAAACATTGTTTGAGAGGAATAAAAAAAATAAATCATCACACCATCCTGTCATGGAATGTTTTTATTATAACGGCATGTACATAAAGAGTTTTATTCCTTCTGCTATTCTAATATATTAATAGCAGCAGAAGGAGGAAGTGTGTTGGGATTTTACCACAAAATTTGCATTGCACATGTAACATGTCTCCGCTTCAAATGCGTTGATGTGACTGATGATAAATAGATAGAATCCAGAGTTCACTGACTATTTCATCTTTATTTGAATCGTTAATTCTAAAGGATGCACACTCACTCACTCATCATTTATACCGCTTAATCCAGTATTCAGGGTCGCGGAGGGCCCATTAGGCTTAGGGCACAAGGCGGGGTCCCCTATACAGGATGCCAATCCATCGCAGGACACACACACATACATTATCGGCAATTAGGGAACGCCAATTAGCATAATTTGCAGGTCTTTGGAAGGAAACCGGAGTACCCGGAGGAAATCCACCAAGAACGGGGGGGAACATGCAAACAAACTCCATGCACACAGAGACGGGAATCGAACCCAGACCCTGGAGGTGCAAGGCGATAGTGCTAACCACTACACCACCGTGCCACTCTTAAGGATGCTATAAGAGTTAAAAAAAAAAAGTCAGATATGTTATGTACAAATAAATTTACTCTAAGACATTCATAACAACAAAGGATATGTTAATAATTTGAGCGGTGAAGCTTAAGCAGAAATGGATTTAATTCCGTTTTGTGGCATTACTATTTTTCAAGTGAATTCAGTAGCACTAATGTTTATTTGCCACAAGCATCAATATTTCTAACAGGTTTAAACTGCTTGAATGAACTAATAAGCACTGAAATGCTGTGTGACTTGTGCATTTTTTTAAAGGCTACATTCACATTACAAGTCAAATTGTTCAATTAATTTTTTGGTCAGATCAGATTTAAATGTCATGACGATTCACATTAATAATTACAAGTGACTTGTATCTGACTGACACGTCTTTGCTCGCACTATCTGGGTTAAAACGCATTTTATTTCTGCGACTGCTGATTCATTTTAAGCAATGAATGCGATTCTTAGCAAAAACATGTCTGGAATTTTGCTCTGGAGGATGGCAAGCTGTTAGTTGGCTTTATTTGTTGAGGCCTAGAAGTAGGAAGTAAGTAAGCCAGACGCCTCAACGCTGTTTTAGCTGCTGTTTCTAGCACTGCTATGGAATCCCCACACTGCTGGTTCTGACTGATGACATCAGCAAGCGCCCTACGCATGCATTGAGGCAAAAAACTTGTGTGAATTCTGATTTGTTCTGATTTCTGTTCTTATTAAAGTCCTATGACCACCTATGGGATATGTATTTGATCTAGGACCACATACGAAAAGCATAAGGTTTGATAACGTCTGTAAACTCAGTAAAGTAGAAGAACAAGTGATAACTTGTAGGAAGAAAGCTTTGTGTTCATGTGTTGTGGGTTTTATTTTATGAATTTGACCATTTTTGAGAACTTTACATTTGAAAATGTACCTAAATCGTTCCCAAAGTGTGAATTGAGAACTGACCCATTGTTTCAATTAATTGAATCAATCAACAAAAGATCGCTTAAATTGCATAATCGATTAAATCACACAGCTCTGTTAATAATAAACATGCAACTTTTATTTTGAATTGCATTTTTTCCCCATAATATTGTGAACTGTTGTAAAAGGCTAGGTGCTTATGAAAGAATTTTCAATATCTAAATTCAGTTGAGAACAAAACCACAAAACATGGAACATAAAAACCAATGGAGTGAAAAGGAAAAAAATGGACGAGGAGCTAAAGGAAAAGGAGTGTGGTCCCACGTCCTGTCTTTGCGTCCTGTCTTCAGTACGATACGAGCTGCAGTGCACTTTTGGTGCGTGCTGTAGCTGAGCAGGATCTGCAGCAGAAGCGGGATGATTTGCAGTAGTGTTTTCAGGCTGAGGCCCGTCTTAGGGGACGTTTATTCTCTGTCGCCGTGTGGGTCGGGAATGCCTCAGCCTTCCCCGGGCTGGAATTCCTCTGCGGATCTGGATTTATGATGCTTTTCTCCACCACAATGGCTTTATTTTATTTATTTTTTTTGCCAGGGTTCTGGTTGCCTGGTAACGGTCAAAAGTAAAGTTGTGTGTATGTGTGTATATGTGTGTATGTATGTGTGTGTGTCTGATGATTCAGCTGCTTAAGCAGAACAACTGTTTCAATTTCTAGCCTAAGAAACGGACTCTGATCCTGTTTTCTTTCCCACAGTATTGGTAGTTTCCCACAGTAATTTAAGAGCTGATTGTTACCTGATGAGTTTCCTTTTGCGTTTTATGCCTAATTTTAGGGATTTAATTTTAACATTTTAACAAACCAAATCAAATACCATGCAGCCATAAACACTTATACACCACATTAGAATTAATAGCCAGGGTGGCACTCCTCTGAGGAAAGTGTCTAATTAGCATTAGCAATCTTTTAAACGATTTTAACAATTGTCTTTTCCTCAGAACACTCACTCATAGCTTACTTTCACTACTTTTTGATTGTTATTGTAAAGTATAGCGTTTTAGCCACTTAAGCATTAATTGAGTCACCGCTAATATGACTGGTTGTGCTAATTGCTGTATAAAATGACAACTTTGTGAATTTTATAGAATTTTTTTTTTTGACAAAATCTTATCAATATGTTGGATTGCATTTTCATTTAGCATGCGATGCTAAAGATTTACTTTACTTTAATTTTTGCCTTTTTATTTTTGAAATTTTTTAATACCTGAGGTAAACGTTGATGTTTTCACTAATTTTGTGCTGTTTTTGTGAATCTAAGTGTAAGTTATTAAGATATCTGAGGTAAATGTAAATTATTCTGATAACATTCCCACAGTCACTGCACATTTAAATACTTAATAGCATTGTGCTAAGTGTGTAATAAAGGTAAATGTATTAGTATCAAGGAATTTATTAGAAATTTATAAACATATTTGTGGTAAATTTTGAGATAACAGATTGTTTTTTTATATTTTCATGGCAACTGGGTATTTAGGAGGACCTTTTACAGCTTTAATAAATATAATTATAACTACAGTACAGTGTAATTGTAGCTGTTTAGAGGCTTGTCTGAGGTAAAAGTTGGTGTTTCTGTTTGTTTAGTCTTATTTTCATGGTCCCTCTGCATTTGTGCTTTCTGTAACTATAGTATAGTTTAGTGTTTTGGTTTTTTGATCTAATTGCTAGTTGGCTAAACTTAGATATTAGCTAGCTTGTGCTAGGTGTCCTCATTTCCCCGTTGCCTAGCAACATTGGCCCGAACAGTTAAATTGTGAGCATATGATCATATGGTTGACCATTTGTCATCTTGTTGTGTGTGTGTGTGTGTGTGTGTGTGTGTGTTTTATTCATCTGTTAAAGGGTGTGTTGGCCTGTAGATGTGTGACGAAAGCAATGAAAGACCTTGCGCTTGTATTTGCAGCTGTGTCGCACGCGCAAGTGTGTGTGTATGTGTGTGTGTGTGTGTGTGTGTGTGTGCACGTCCAGGGAAAGTGGTCGTTAGGCATTCATGCCTGGGTTTTTTCCCCAACATTAGGGAAACTTAAGGAGGAAAAAGGAGTGGAGTTATTTTCGCAGCTGTGTGTGTGTTAATGAGATACTTTTCTGATGCCTTTAGAGGAAGTAGATCATCCAATATTTTAACACCTCACCACTCACTTTTAACACATACACACAATCTCTCTCTCTCTCTCTCTCTCTCTCGTCCTCCCTCCCCTACTCTTTCCTCACATTTAAAACCCCAGGCAATCATGACAGGAAGTTTCTTCACTCAGCTTCCACTTCTACTTCCGCTCGCTCTTCCTGTAATTGTGGCCATGCAATCCAGTCATAACAAACCCTTGGCCTCTTCATTTTGAATCAAGCTGTAATCACCTTCAGGAAATTATCTATAATGCTTCTATAGTGAAAGGCTTAATGAGGGGTGTGTTGAACTCGACAGCCATAAATCACATTTGCACAGTTTTCTTTTTTTCCCCAAATGGTGCTGATTAGCCATGACATGTCCTGTGCTTCAAGTTTGATTCCTTAGTTATGGACTGATGACTAATCGCACTAACCAGACGGAGATAATTATAGCTACCAGAGGATGCATCATTCTTTAAGAGCTTGTAAGGAGTGGATTTTGTACAGTGCCATGAAAAAGTATTTTCTTTGCACATTTGTTCCCCGAAATGATTGCGATCATCAAACAAATTTTAATATTATAATACAAAGATAACCCGAGTAACTACAAAATGCAGTTTTTAAATGATTATTTCATTTTTTTAAGGGAAAAAAGGTGTCAAAATCTGTAAAAAAAAAAAAAGTAATTGCCCCCTTGCTAAATCATGAATGAACTGTGAATTTTGGAGCTGGGTTAAATTTCAATGCCACACCTAGACCTGACTACTGCCAGACATGTTGAATCAAGAAATTTGTATTTAGTAAATCTGTAAAAGCTAAATCATAATAACAATGTAATTGTAGCCGTTTGGAGGCTTGTCTGAGGAAAATGTTGGTGTTTCTGTTTGTTTAGTCTCATTTTCATGGTCACCCTGCATTTACATTTCTTTCTTTTAAAGTTATAATCCGTCTACAGCTATACAAGCTAATGTGCTTCCTTTAACTATGGTATAGTTGAGTACTTTACTTTTTAACACATACTAGCGTATCTAAGGTAATGTTAAACATTGATATTTCTGATAGTTTGGTTTTATTTATCTGGAAACTGTGCATTTACAGGCTTAACTACAGTGTAATTATAGCCCTTTTTATAGAGTCTTTTTTCCAAGAAATGTAGTCTGAGGTAAATAAACGAAAAAGTAATTACGCCCCCCCCTTACTAAATCATAAACTAAATGTGATTTTGAAAAGCTGAGGTACATTTTACTTGCGACACCCAGGCCTGGTTACTACTATGCTAAATGCTAAATTTTCTATAAGGGGAGGGGGAAAATACTTCTTCACAGCACTGTAATTGTTGACAGACTGTTGTATAAGGCTTCGGGACACACTGTTTAGGGAAAATAATTTTTGCCAGTTACTTGGTTGTTGATTATTTTCCTATAACATTTTCAATTATTAAAACTTTTTCAAACCTGCCATAGAAAAGAAGCTTGAGACGCCACATCTGCCTTAGCTAATGCAATGCATTCAGGACTATCCTTCAGGGTATTTGTGTAAATTGTGCATTAGCTAAATTACCGCTTAATCAAACATACTCACATCAAAGCATATCATTTGTATGTTAGGATCGTTTATTGATGATCGAATGTGCTGAAGATATTGGATAATATAGTCTCTATATGCCAGTATTCATTTGTCTGTGCTAATTTGACTGGCTACTTTGCCAGGGCGCAGTGGAAAAATAATCCAGGCCAAGCCTATGGTCTCTACTGGAACAAACACAAACACACACACACACACACACACACACACTTGTGCTCAGATGAAGAAGAGGTAGCTCTAGCCAAGTTTTACATAAGCAGAGCAACAGGCCCATTAAAGAAGTGCGCCGGCGTCTGCATGGCTTTGTGTGGCGTTTTAAAGAACGCTTCGCCAAAAGGCTCGGTGTCAACACCTTTATCATCCCTCCCCCACTCTACCTGTCTGACCTCCTGCCGAGCATTCTGGGAAAGGGCCGAGAGGTCACACAGGTTTCTGACAATGCTGTTAACACAGTGTGACAGCTTAGCCAGAGCTCCTTTTGTTTACGTGAAAACGGAGACTGTGTGTTCTCTGTGTATGTGTGTGTGTGTGTGTTACGTGAAACCTTGAAATATAAAATGGTGGCGCACATAAAGGACTTACATTCAGGGTGATTTAGTTACACATGTATCTAAACAAACACACACACACACACAGTCTTGGTCACATTTTTTTTGTCTGTGCAGGTATCAGATATTTCCACTTACAAACACACACACACACACAGTCTCAGTTTTTTTTTTTTTTCAGATACATTTGTAAATGGGTCCCCAGTTTGTATCAAAAAACATGTGAGGTTTCAAAAGCATTTTCTGTTTTTCTTATTTTTTGTTATTGTCTGGGGCTTAAACAAGCCAAATATATATTCCCCCTATTGTGACCTCATATAGGAAGTTGAGCTTGTTGCTCAATTCTGCTATTCTATGAAGGGGCATGGCTCAGGAGGAGCTTATTTACATAGACACTGAAACAGCGCTTTTGGGGCATGAATGAAATAAAGGGAGTTTAAGAAAAAAAAAAAAAATTATCTGAGGGTAATGGTAAAACACGGGACCTTTGTTACATCAATGGAAGATCCTCACAAAGTGTGTTTGTGCAGATTTTTAAAGTTTTTCCACAGAAACTAAACAACATTCAGTATAAAACAAAGGCTTGTGTAGCTGCGTACTTACAGTGCGTAGGTTTTGTTTTTATCTGGCAGCTCTGTGTCATCACCCCAGTGCTGTGTTCTTACCACGGTGTTGACACAGGACTCATCGAGTCAGAAACATGTCGCTTCAGGATCACGATAAAGCACGAGCAAGCTAAAAGATGTGACCATGAGATATTGGTGTGCGCAATAAAGTTTTAGTTCTTCTCCTAAACAAATAGGACAAAAGTTCTTTTGAGTACAGTCACATGGTGTGACTCTTTGACCAGTATGAAGCGCTGTTAGTCTGCTGTGTATGCAGTTTGGGTGTTGTATAAACACACAACGGCATGCTGTTTTAGGATAATAATCAATAGCGATGTAGTGTGATGCAGCACGGGACAAGATCAGCAAATTTTGTTTAAAATCTAGATGTGAGGAAAAGCAATTCCGTTACGTATCATGATTATTTTGTTTGGCGATTCATGTATCGCCACACTGACTCCGAATTCGATTTTTTAAAAATCACATATATTTACTTTTGCAGTGGCAATGTGGTGCAGTTAATAATCCTGCTGGTGTTTCACAGTACTCTAAATTGTTCACACAGCACAGCATCTTTTGTGGTAGGAGCAAATTATTTATATTATAGTTTGTTTAAAATTGTAACAAAATCAAAAAAGTAATATTTTATAAAACCATGATTCTAATAGAATTGCAATACAAATTGAATCAGCATCTTGGTATCGTGATGCGCATCAGGCAGTCCGTGGTGATAATTTTTTATGTCGTGGAACAAGCTAAAAGCTTTTGTTTGTATTATGTTAGCAATGAACAGACGAGATTAACAATGAAACAGCAAACAAATAAACAAAACAAAAAAAGCTTGTTGAGGTACCGATTAAATGCATTTCGAAGACTTTCCTGTTGGGTAAAAAAAAAAAAAAAATCCTAAAGTTACAGCTTTACCACTGACTGTTGCCTAACAAGTCCTTAAACTGGAGACTCCTTCCAGGAACGCTGCCTAAATAAATGCAGAAACTGTGAACACGCTTTAAAATGTCCACCGTACAAGTCCCTGTAGATGAGCGGTTAATATAGAAACCAAAAAAACAAAATTGTCTTCTGAGTAATACGGAGAGAGAATTTAACAATGGTGGTACGCGGTGTTTAAGCTACATACTACCCGTATAAAGGTTGCTTATGGTCAAGCTAACAATAGCTTTGGCTATAGTTGGCACAGTGCTGTTTTTTTTGTCAATCTGGAGATTCAGTAGGCAGTTTAAGAAATCTTCAGGTTCTGTGGAGGGTGGTGTGTTTTTTTT
>QMIH01000325.1:439023-462021 GCA_003987875.1 Clarias batrachus | reverse complement strand
AAAACATGGGGAAAAAATAGTGTCCCTGTCGAAAAAACAAACAAACAAAAAAACCCACATGCAAGAACTTTTCCTGCAGGATTTTTTCCTGCAAATTAAACAAAAAAACTAAATTTGGGAATGAATTTGAATATATTGCAATTTGCACATAAATAAATGTTTAATTTTAAAGTTTAAATGAAAGAAATGTGGGAACAAATTTTATCTTTGGTGCACAAATGAATAAAAATATGGGAACAACTAGCAAACATGCACAAATTAAACAAAAAAGACAATGCAAGAACAAATCATATCTTGTGTGCATGAATTAAACAAAAAAAATAAACAAAAAACAAGAACAAATTGTACTTTGGGAACACAAATAAAATAAAAAAAACACATTAAGCACAAAAATTAAGCAACAACAACAACAATAAAAAAGTGCTTAAAACGAATTGTATCTCCAGCGCACAAGATAAAGAAAGGAAGAAACAAGTAAAAAAAAAAAAAGCAGGAACGACTTTTCTCTCAGGGGCACAAATAAAAAAAAAATCATAATGTAGCAATGAATGAGTGAAACAATGAAACAAACTATAGACTGTTACAGCGAGTTTTATGGGAAATAACCATCACAGCTTGAGTGTTTATTATTTTACCACTTGTACTGCATGTGTGTGTGTGTGTGTATGGTAACGACAAAGCAAAAGATGCACTCTTCACACCACATCATAATCGTTCTCTTGTCCACAAGTCAGATTTTTTAGGTTCCGACTGCAGGACGAGGCCCCGCCCACTTCTGACATCTTGATTAAAACCACGTGAGTGTGTGTAATCAAAGGCCTTGATGTTGACCAGTTGTTTCAGGGCCATCCGGAGTGTGTGTGTGTGTGTGTGTGTGAGATGGTGGGTGTGTTCGCATCTAGTTTCAACTCAGTGTCTTGTTTTTCTCTCAAATTTCGATGGGTAAAACAAAACCGAAGCCCCGCCCCCTCGGAACTCCATCATG
This sequence comes from Clarias batrachus, assembly GCA_003987875.1. NCBI lineage: Eukaryota > Metazoa > Chordata > Actinopteri > Siluriformes > Clariidae > Clarias > Clarias batrachus. Next base: position 461,036 of record QMIH01000325.1, on the reverse strand, counting down.
TGAAAGAGACAAATGACAAACGCACAAAAAACTGGCTTCACATTTTCTTTCAGCTCTGACTGACAGACACTCTGGTATGAAATGTCTAAAAACAACCATGACGCGGTCCGTTTTTTTAGATCAGTATTTTTCCGGAATATTCTATTTCGCGTTTAAAGACGGCTCGTTATTTTAAGAACGCTGAGCGAGTGAGGGCTCCTGAGCCCGGCGTCTTCTCTCTCTCTCTCTCTCTCTCTCTCTCTCTCTCTCTCTCTCCTCACTGTGAATAGAGCGACGTCATCTAGCGACGTCTAGATTACCGAGCGGATTAACTCGGCTCTGTTTGAAGAGTGCAACAGCGGAAGTCACTTGAACACACCCCCCTACACACACACTCACACAGAAACACACACACACTCTAGACACGCACACACACATATACACTGTTGTAGCTTAAACAGGAAGTAAGAGATGAAGAGAAAGTGACCCTCAGTGTGTCAGTGTGAAGGTGAAAATGAAAGATAAACAACTTTCCTCCACTTGTTGCTTCCTGCCTTTCTTTTACACACACACACACACACACACACACACACACACACACACACACTTATCAATCACACACATTTGTTACATTACTTCCTGCATCCTGATGAGTGGTGTGTGTGTGTGTGTGTGTGTGTGTGTGTGTAAACGTGAGAGAGAGAAAAAGGGAAGACAGATGTGTGTCTTTTTGAAATTGTCTTGTTTTTATCAGTGTATAAATTTTAGTCAGAATTATAAAGGAAGTGGTGTGTGTGTGTGTGGATGTGGTCAAAGTGTGTGTGCGTGCGCATCAGTGTGTGAATAAGAAATTCTACTTAATCCACATAAGCGTAGCCGTATAATCAGGCTAGCCGTCTGACGTGCCTCTCTGGTCTTTACGTAGTTCCCTCCTTTTGTTCTGAAGATTACTCCCAGCATGCTTTGCTCTTAGCAACATCAGTTTCCTGCATCATCACCTTGCTTCCTGGGCACCGTTTCTTTCTTTTTTTTTTTTGGTGTGCGTGTGTCTTTATTCAATCAGCTCCTCCATCCGTCTTTGGATTTTCTCCCCGTACCTTCATGACGTCGATGCGAATATGAGCAAGTGGCTGCCTTGGAGAAAACGCAGCCTGTTTAAGAAACGCAAGAAATTCGATTTTCCTCCGTTAGGTACGTCCGACTGCTGGGCTTCTTTGTACACTTCCTGTAACTGCTGTCTGTCTTTCACACACACATACACATACACTACTCCTTTTAAATTGACTATTTTTGATTGCATCATTTTTTGAATTTCATTCGGATTTCTTTTTCTTCTTGCACGTTTTTGTGGTTTATTTCGGTGTGCTGGAGGAGAAAGTGGTTTGGAAAACTTTTAAACTGACCTGTTTCCACAAACACTCGCAGGCGACAGGTTATTTGTATTGTCCATGTCTTGTAGGTGCGCACTGTCCAGCTTCCATATAAACAGCCGCCGCTACGTGTGTGTGTGTGTGTGTGTGTGTGTGTGTGTGTGTGTACTATGTGAACAAGTTGACTCATTAGACAGATTAAATAGCATACTAATTAATGTGAGAATTGGCAGTTTGATTCAATTCCTAATCTTTGTACTAGCTTTGTTAGCAGATGAAACAAAGACCACAAACTTTCCTAGCTATGTACGAGTGATCTGAATCAACAGGGACTCCACAATACAATATTATCACAATACTCATGTGCCGATTCGATTTGTATTGCGATTCTGTAAGTATCACGGTTTTATAACAATCACAATTTCAATTTTGTAACAAATCTAAACAAACTTGGCAAATAATTTTGCTACCGGCCAGTGTGTGAACAGATTGAACAGATTGTGTACACGTTTAATGTGAGGTCGCATAATTACAGAACAAAAGTTGAGAGTGTGGAACCTGAAGAAACGTCAGACTACACACGCTACAGGATTGCTCCAAGGAATCTTTAAAACCAGTACTTTGTAACTTTCTATTCGTTGCTTTACAGCATCAAAAAAAATAAACCAACTTTAAGTAGACTTTGGGAGGGGAAGTAAAAATTCTAATCAGATATTCAATTTGTTGTGCTGTTTTTATTTAATTTTTTTGCCATGCTCTGGCAACCGAATCGCAGCTCTGGGTCGTATACACTGAACTTCCAAAACTGAACAGTTGCCTGTCAATTTGTCACTAGTTTAGATGTCAAAATATTGGGCTCTTGTCCAGTTGAATCGTATCGTATCGTATCGTATCGTATCGTATCGCCCTGGTGGTGATTTTAATGTCTTAACAGCGTGAGTGACTTAGTGCAGTTTCACACCTGCCACTCTTGATTGTACTTTGTCTAGGAACGATTGCTTCCTGTTCCCTGGACTACCGCAGGCCAGTGGTGACATTATTTTTACTCTCCGTACTCGGGTGCACTTGCGTATTTTCACCCTCCGATACAGCAGGTCCAGTAGTTGGTTCGTGAGCGGCTATTCAACACAAGAGAAAAAGAGAACAAGGAAGTTAACTTCCGCGCTACGCCTAATATTATTGATTTTTAAGGAAAAATGTCAAGAGCAACGCTCTCGCGTTTCCTGTTTCAGACAGATGACGTTATCAGATGATATCGCATCCAGTTCCGCGCTCAGATACGTTTGACTTCCATATCTTATATGATCTGTGCCCTCGTTAATCGCCTGAGACCACCTTTTTTCTGTGGACTAGAAAACAGTTCCGAACCTGGGGGGGGGGCGTTCTGGACTCGGGGACAGTTCCGAACTGCAGGACGATTGTGTTCTTACTGATGAAAATGGACCAGACTTTAGAGTAACATGTTCTCAGAAACGACCCCGCACTTTGTAACTTTGTATCGTATCCGCACCTGCTGTGTGTAGCTGCAGTGCCATTACCTTCGATATTATGAAATCTCGATACGGAGAACGTCCAAACCCGGCATCCAGCATGCACTCGATATCACACTTGAAGTAAATCAGATTTCAGAAATCACGACCTCACACCTCCATAGCTCAGGTTTATCACATGGTTCAATCTGGTCATGCATGGGGCCCCTGAGCATGCTGGGATGCGACTGCACAGAAAGGCCGCATGTATTCTTTTTCAGTGGAGCACATCACATCTCATCATACTGTCCGCCGTCCTTCCCGTTTCTTCTCGCATTCTTCGGTTCCTCCTCGGCAGGACAGAACAGGACTGTACGAGCGCTCTTTCCTCTTTCTGTGCTCCTTCCTTCGTTCGTTGTGGGGGCTCGGGTTCTGAGCCGGCGCCATGGCTGAGTGGGGACTTGCTCTCCGAGGTAGGGCTCTTCTGCAGGCGCAGGTGTGTGTATATGTACGTGTGTGTGTGTGTGTGTGTTTGATTTGATGAGGTTCCTTTTTTCCTATTAATCTCTTTATGGCATCTTTAATTGATTTAAGTTTTAAAGAGCAAGGGTGTAGTGTTGTTATCGAAACATAATCAACAGCACAGTGGTGCGATGAAGCATGCCTCCTGTAACCGCCCTTAGGTTGATGCGTTATCTATATCAAAATGTCCAGAAGTGTTTTGATTCCTCTTATAACACAGCAGTTCGCAAATTATTAACACAAGATATTTTTTTGAAGTAAAATTTCATGCTATTTATTTGTTTATCGTCAAGTTGTGGAACGTCCGTGCACTAGTAACTCGTTTGTTCCTCGTATCACTCACGGCACAGACGTTTCTTCAAGGTAATAAGAGGAAAATTTGTAGCTCGGGTGCATACAAGTGCAAGTACAAATTATATTGGAGAACTGATTTTTTGCTTAGTACGGTGGACTTGATGTTCTAACAGGGACACGCCCAGGTTATTTTGAGAAAAAAGGTCACAGAGTTTGAACTGTTAGTAAATCTGAAGGACTTTTATATTTTTGTTTAATTCTAAATGGAGAATTGTACTTCCAAAGTAAAATATTTTATATATATTAGTGCTGTCAATCGATTTAATCACGAGTAATTACAATTTAAAAATACCCAGATTTACTTGTATAATAAACGTCAATGCCATTAAAAATCATGACAAACCGGTTATGCAGTTTTATAATATCTCGAACATTAACATTTAAGAAATGTCAAATTCAAATTTCTCAAATGCAGTAGCTGAGTAGTTTGGGGTGTGGTGTGGTAACTCGCAGGCGAGGGGGCTCAAATCCGGTTCCTTAGATCTGAAAATCAACAACCTAAAGCCTAAGCCTCCCGAGCCACCGCTCGCTCATCTTACATTTAATATATTCTTGTAAAAATAGTTTCCACTAGAAGGTAGCTCGAGCGCACAACTTTGGGTTGATCCAAACTTTCATCTAGAAGCTTTTTATAATGAAACTTACCGTTCAGCACACCTGGTGAGGTTTCCTCAGTCATCTTATTGTCCATGTGAAACAGGCTATTATCACACACAGCTGGGTAACCGCACTGTGATTATGGGAAGCCATTAGAGTCAAGCATGGTCATATGATTTGCCTTAAAAATAGTAATATGTTAAAATTTCTAGATTATAATCACATGCATTAGTATTGACCATCTGTTAACTGATGTTTAATTAACAATGAAATATCTGATTAATTGTTCCTTTAAATACATTTAGTATTAGTGCGGCATATTAAGATTTTTCCGACCAGACTGCTCGGTAATGTTTTCAATATTACCTTAAGAAAAGAAAAGCTGAGGATGGTTAATTTTGTGGATTGAATGTTAAAAAAAAGGACAAATAATGTTTATTTAATGTTAATGTTGTTAAGAACATGATTAACATGTTATTAATATGTAATCTAGTAATATCTCTTATACACAGCGCTAAAATAGCTCAGCATTCCAAGCGCTCTGTAGTGTATCGTGTGTGAAACATTAGTCGGGGTCAATCAGTAGTGTGTGTTGTGAGAGACAATGTGTGTGTGTGTGTGTGTGTATGTGTGCGCGCACAGTGTTTTAGCCGGTGTGAATTATTAACAGCTGAGCGTGCTTAGTTTGTGGGTCAGACTTTACAGAGCTTAGCATTGTCTCAAATTGCACTCTTTACAACTCGCTAGGTTTCTACATACAAAGACATTTTAAAAAAATTTTTTCGTACATATTGATTTACATATGATTCAAACACTGAGCTGTTACAAATGTGACCTGAACAACGGCGCTAGTTTTATATTCCATGCTATGTCATGTTAGCTAGCTTGTGCAGTCTTACTGTGATAAGTCTGGTTTACATTTTAATCCAGAGTTTGTTAACGGTTTCAGCTTTAAAGCAGATGGAGAACCGGATAAATTGCTGATTAACTCTTTATAGCCGTGCCTTAAAGCCGACACAGATTAGCAAAAAGAGTAATTTCTACTAATGTTGTTTATTCGCGTTTGATTAAAAAGAAAAAAACATTACAGATTCTGAAGTGAGATTCTGACAGGAACAATTTGAAACTTTAAAAATGTTTAAAATTTTTTAAATTACCTCAGTGTTTATCTTGGCTACATATGAGTGCTGTGTCAGTAGCTTTACTAGCAAACACATTAGCTAGCTAGTGTAACTCGCAACAATTCCTAACAGTAAGAAACGTGTGACTTTATCTTTTATTTTTTATCTAGTGTTGATAAACAGTTACATATTTTTAATACATAAATATGTGTTGCTGCTTTTAGTCCGATGATTGGTGGTAAGATGTGCGACTTGATGTAGCAGCTAAAGAGAGTTTGCTACAACAAATCAACTTTTTTTCAAAGTTTTTACGTTAGGTGATAATTGTCTTATAATCACATGTCTAGTTAATACTGTATTGCTTATTTTTAATACGACCTATTTGGACACAATTACTTTTATAAAGGCCGTTCCGGTCAAACTGGAATAACAACACAGTTTTGAAAGAAAACCTTTCTTTATAAATAAACTCTCTATATAATCCCCTGCTACACTAATGCACTTATCCCAGCGTTTCACCCATGCTTGGGTACCATCAAGGTAGAATTTTCCTCACTACGCTGGAGCTGTGATCGGACTGGATGCTTCATGTCTTAAACCCTGGTGTCCCAGGAACTCATTTAATAGCTTAGAGCAATGTCAGGACTGTACATGGGCCGTGACGATAACTCCCAGCCGAGTTCCTGTAATGTGCAAGTGGTGTTTCTGAATGGTTGTGTGTACAGTTCACACAGAACAGTTTAGAGTGCTGACACTGGAGACTCCTTCCAAAAGGCTGACCGTGAAACCTAATGTTTAAGGTGCGAGAGCGCGTTAATTAGTCTTTTTTAATGTGCGGTTTTCCTTGGAGTCAGAGATCTGACAAGTTGTGCTCCCTTGTCAAAACGTGCTACTGAAAACGAATACCCTTAATGTTAGCGTTACATGTTCTGTGTAAGTCAAAAAGTTGAAAGTAAGAATGTTTAATGTGTCTAAATATTTACACATTTGACTACATTTAACTACTTTCATAGCTGCTGTTATGGTAAATTAATCAACTCTTAAGGAAGTAAATAGTAGAGAAGGTCATCTCCAGCCTTTACATTGCTAAGCTTTTTTTGTTATATAGCTGTGTTGCGTAATTTTATGATGAATTCCCCTAAGGTACGAAATGGTATACCGTATACTACGCTATGCTTGTTTCACTTTCTCTTTAAAAGAAAATAAAAATGAATCCATAATTACGCAAGGTGGAAAATGTGATTTCTGACTCCTCTGAGGTGAAGGCCGCGCGAGGCGCAGTTGGAGCGTGTTCTTTCATCTACAACACTTCAAATCTCACCTGTAAATCTGGATGCTCTTCGTAACACACCGGGGCACGTTCAGGCAAGCGTCCGAGCTCATAGAGGGAAGAACACGCATTGCATTCTGGGAGTTTTTTTGTGTCGTGGAATGTCCCGTTAGTTCAAGTACAAACCGCGTCTCCAGTCACGCGCGCAGTGCAGATTTAAAACCCTCTTAACACCTGACATGTCATCGTGACATCTGGCTGTCTGCACGCGTGTTATAGAGCAGACCACAAACAGGGCTGATGGCATGACACACACATCTCTTACACACACACACACACACACACACACACACACACACACACACACACAATGAATACAATGCACTTTATTCAAACAGACGGGCTCAGGAATTCTGGGCCAAGACATAAAAGGGCAGAGTGTGTGTGAGTGTGTGTGAGTGTGTGTGAGTGTGTGTGAGTGTGTGGTGCAAATTTTACTCTGTCATGGTCATAAGTCGGCCTCATAGCTGATGTTCAAACACCCCATGCTCACATCTTTTATACTACATGTGTGTGTGTGTGTAGGCGGGAGTGTGTGTGTTTTTCTCCCTGAGACACATTCCAAACTCTTCGCCCTTCAGCAGTTCTGCACAACACGCGCTCGGTTGTCTGTTTGCGACCCTGGAGTTTTTTGACCTTTGACCCCGCACTGAACTCAAGGGCACATTTCCGAACATTTCATAGCAACAGAAAAAAGATTTTTTTTTGACTTTGTATTATTATTATTATGTGATTTATTTTTTTATTTTCAAACATAATACATAATAAAATATTCAAACATAATATACACATTATTACACATTATTACACATTTTTACATATCTATCTATCTATCTATCTATCTATCTATCTATCTATCTATCTATCTATCTATCTATCTATAATAGAAAATATCTATCTATAAACTGTCACTTTGATATATATTTTTTTCAGTGCGATATTTGAATTTCTGAATTATTTTTATGTCAAATTCCCCCCCCCCCAAAAAAAAAATAAAACCCGTCCGTTGTCCAAATACTACAAGGGTCTCTTTGGGTGGTCTCTGTGTCATCAATTTAAGTTTCAGTTTTAGTGTTTATTTAATACCTGTGGCTGAAGAGGTCAAATGCAGTAACTCATCCTAATCTCTACTGTCTGCCATGTTTGATTACCAGTTACTGAACTCCCAACTCCTGTGTGTGTGTGTGTGTGTGTGTGTGTGTGTGTGTGTGTGTGTGTGTGTGTGTGTGTGAGAGAGATTCATTTCAGGACAGTTTCAATCAAAGTAAACACTAACCATCAGAATACATTGATATTTTGTACTGACATGGTTCTTTAAGACATAAGGACATCTAGACTTCTTCAGCTTTAACAGCGAGAGATGTAACTGTATTATGGGGTTTTGCAGATTGTAATAAATAACTCAAGTACTCCCTCGAGTCACTAAACGAGGCTGCTGTTCGACGAGTTTGTCCCCTGAGTGGGAAAAAAAAGCCAAGAAAACTCTGGACACTCTCTTTAAGTGACCTCAGATCAGATCAAGATGAAATTAATCAACATTAAACAATTGTCACCATTAAAGGGGACGTACTGTACTGTACTGTACTGACCTACTTTTTACTCATGTTTTGACTTGACATTGGTCTCAAGTGTGTGAAGAAATGCGAGAAAAAAAACATTTCCTGCTTTTAACACTGGATTCGATTTTCCCCCCTGATGTGACCTCATATAAACGGAGCCCCTCCCCTGACTTGTTGCTGAGCTCTGCTCATCTCCGGAGGGGTGTGGCAAGTGAAACAGCCCTGACCTCGTTTTATCTCAGTTCCACATTGCAGGAGTTCCTGGGAGGCCAGCGTTTCAGACGTTAAGCAATCTGGGCTCTGGTGAAAAGAGACCTTTTTATTTTATTGTCTCCAAGAACTAGTAAAACACAAGGATAAGTGCATTAGTGTAAAAGAGGATTATACAGAGAAACAAAGGGAGTTTTTACCCTCATAACTGTGTTCTGTTATTCTGCACAATCAAAAGTCCTGCTTTGACTCGAACACTTTATAAAAGGAAGTTTAGAATGCACTCCATCCGAAGTGCTAAATAAACATCACCTTATAGAAAAACGTTACACGCACTTTAAATCTGAGCACTCAGCTTGTCCAAGCTGTTACCGTAGAAACCTTGATCTGTACGACTAAGCGCATTAATATACTCCTGAACTGCTGCAGTAGATATACTGAGGATATTTTATGTGTGATTTGTGGAAAAGGAGATACTTCTTTGTTAATTTGTGCGTATCATGATAGTGTGTGTGTATGTGTGTGTGTGTGTGTGTGTGTGTGTGCGTGTGTGTGCGTGTGTGTCTGAGTGTGCATTCAGTCCGGCAAAGGCGTTTTAAAAATTGTGAGAGATCATTACAAGGAATCTTATGGTAGGTTGAAGATGATGATGATGATGGAAACATTAAAAAAGTCGTTTCTACATTTTGGGGACTTTGTACCTTAACGTGAAGCTTTTAATTGTAGTAATTTATGACTTAAAACCTAATGAATCTCTCTCTCTCTCTGTTTCTTTCCTCTTTCTTTCTCCCAGATGAACACGATGCAGTCCAGAAAAAGACGTTCACAAAGTGGATTAATGCACAGTTCTCCAAGGTAACAACAACCCAAACAGCAAAACCTCCTAAAACCAGCCTCAGTTTTTTTTTTTCCCTTCCCTGGCTCGGTTTTGGGAAATCTGAGAATTTCTATTCCAGAACTTGGCGAAGATTCCCAAGTTCTACAGAGCAAAGTTGTTTTCTTTGATCTGCTGAGGGGGAAAATTCTTTATATATATATAATTTGATCTCTTGGCAGGATAGTGTGGAATTTTTGGGTTGTTGGGAGACGTCCCAGTTCTGAGCAGCTCCCAAACCGTTTCAGGCGTCTCCTCTGGTATTTACAGTAGAACCACAGATGGAGGTCCTGCATCCTTGCTTAGACTTTTATAGCACTTTTCTGCAGTATTTAGTCCCGTTGAGCTTCGGATTAAAACCTCGATTCGGTACGTGTCAGGTTTTTGTGAGACGGTGGGTGTTTTGTCTTTGTTTATTTTTGGACGGGAAAAAAGGAAGTCTCCTGTCAGATAGTGACCTCACTGTTAAACATCTCTCTCATCTGAAACTCCGCTCTGTTTGTCTGTTTTTGTATTTGGTTAACGTGCTGGACTCGCATGTCTTGTATTGGTTCTTATAGTAAAGTGACCAATCAGAATCAAGACATCAACAGCTTGGGGTGTAACGCGTAATGAAATATCCAGAGTAAATAAATAAAAAAATAAAAAAAAAATCAACATGGTGTTTGTGTCTGGGATTTATGGCCGTGTTTATGTCCCTTGGAGACGAATAACCGCCGAATTTCCTCGTCATTCCCACGTGAAAGCTTTGGCCTTGTTCTCTTAGATATTTATAGAAGGACAATGGTGATTAGTGACCTTTCTGGTGGACCTTTCTGGCTAAACACGTCTCATCTGCCTCTTACTGCACTTCCTCTCGTGCTCTAATGTCTCGAGGACGCTGAGCTGTTTATGATGTGTGTCCCTCTGGGTAATTACTGGTACCGTTTAGCAGGGATGATCTTATGGCAGCTGATTTATTTACAGATGGAATTTTTCAAGGCTTTTCAGTGAATCGAGTCATTTCAGTTCATTCAGATACATGATTCATTCAGATTCGTTCATCAGAGCAGGCATTTGAAAATCCGGAACAAGAGAATCTGGGTTCGGGCGAAAAAATAGTCCCGAGTCAAACATCGACCTGCTGATCAAATGAATGAATGAGAAGTGAATCTCTGGCACGATCAAAAGATTCAGTGAGTCAATTACCATTCTGCTGAACTAGAAAGAAATTAATCCCGAGTCTCAAAGATGCTTGTTAACCAAGATAGCAGTGAAACTTGGCTTAATTTTAGGATTAAAAAGATTCAAAAGAGTCACCGACCTGATGAACAGAACAAGAACTTGTTATAATGGAATGATTCACTGAGTCGAACACTAACCTGGTGATCGAATGAGAAGTGAATCTCTGTCATGACCAAACATTTGATCAATCAAACACGTACATTTTCAGCCAGATAGTAGAGAATCATAGTCAGGATAAAAAAAAAATGTAAGACTCAAAAGTCTTTAGTCGAGCACTGACCTTATGAACATGAGAACTTTGCAATGAATTGATTCACTGAGTCAAAAACATGACATTCTGAGTTATAGAAGAGTCAATCTCTGTCATGGTCAAAAGATTCACTGAGTCAAATACAGATCTGTGGAACGAGAGAGAGAAACTAATCTTTGAGTAAAATATTCAAACATTTGAATGTCACTTTGAATGACAGAGGAGTGAAACTCGGTCATGACTAAAAGATGTGCTTGGTTCAATCGCCTCGGTTCAATGAGCCGAACTAGAATGAATCCCAAACACGAATTGAATCCGGAAGTGAATCCCGATCTGCTGAATGAGAGAGAAGAGCAAATCTCGATGAAGCCCAAAGTCAAACACTTGACCTTTCGAGCGAGGGCGTGTTGGTGAATGAATGAGGAGTGACTCTTGGTCAGGACCAAAACATTCGCTGAGTCAAACGGTGACTTGTTGAAAAAGAGAGAAGTGGAAGATTCAACCGATGACCTGCTGAACCTGAAAAGAGTGAGTGTCGGTCATGAGTGAAAGATTCGCCGAGTGAAACACTGATCTTCGGAATGTGAGAGGCGTGGGTGTCGGTCGTGACCTGGAGAGTCACTGAATCAAACGCTCCCGAATCCACTGCTGGTTTAACGTTATGTAACTGCTTCTGTTGGCTGCCTTTTCAAACTATAATGTCTTTCCGATACGAGTGCTTCATGTGCTCCCTGCATAAAATGTTTTGATACTGTGTCAAAGTGTGTGTGTTTGTGTGTTTGTGTGTTTGTGTGTGTGTGTGTGTGTGTTTTAATTGTTTTCAACATCGTGTGTGTTGTTTGTTCCAGACGGGGAAGCCATCAGTTACGGACCTGTTCTCTGACCTTAAAGATGGGAGGAAGCTCCTGGACCTTCTCGAGGGCCTCACAGGAACCACCTTGGTGTGTGTTTGTGTGTGTGTTTAAACCTGTTTTTCTGTGCGACCAACTATTTTAGGGTGTGTTTGTGGTGTGTGACTCCATTTGTATAGTATGTGTGTATGTTTAACGAGTTCCTTGTGTGTGTGTGTGTGTGTGTGTCTGTGTGTGTGTGTGTGTGTCTGTGTGTGTGTGTGTGGGAGCGGGTGTTTGGGGGCAGGGGTAAGGTGGGGCGTCACAGGAAGGGTTTATTTGTTGGGATTTGGGGTGTTTCACACACAGACACACACCATTTTGTGTTTTGACACTAAGATTGACAGCTGAAGTGTGTGTGCGTGTGTGTTTAGATAGTGGCTCTCAGCACGAGTCCTTTGAACCTGGAATGTTAATTATAACTCCCTTACACTTTCCTGTGTAAGTGTGTGTGTGTGTGTGTGTGTGTGTGTGTGTGTTATAGCTGTATATATAAAGAGTCTTTCTAATTGGTTAATATACATGGTGTGTGTGTGTGTGTGCGTGTGTGTGTGTGTTTGTAAATCTCCCAAACATTGAGCATTACTATTTATAGACGCACTGATAATTAGTTACACAATATGATCATGATAGGCAACACGCACACACACACACACACACACACACACACACACACACACACACACACACACACACAAGCAATACTGTTATAGCAAACACTTATTATAAATGAGACAGACGCAGCCTGCTGTGTGTCTAACTACGTAATCAGTCATACAGCGCCAGTATTGAGTATCGCAAGCCATGATGTAATGGGTATGATAGGTGTGAAAACCTCACATACAAATAAAAAAAAAAAGTACATATGGCGAAAATCCGTATTGTGAAACGCATTTTCCTATAGGAAATAATGTAATTGCAGATAATCCGTTCCAGCCACACAAAAGTATTACCAATATTACCAATTCCAACACTATAATTATATTTTTGCATATGAAAACATTCAGAGAAGACATGTAAATTAAGTACAATATTAAATAGACATCAAACCTCATTATGATTTATTAATTAAAGTGAAAATTCGTAGTGTGGGATGTTTGTACGCCGAGGTCCCACTGTACATGGAACACTTGTAATTATTATCCGTAAAGAGTCATGCTATTATTTTTTAGTTTTCTCCTTTTGTTTCTGTTCCAGACGAAAGAGCGCGGCTCCACCAGAGTGCACTCGCTGAATAACGTCAACCGAGTTCTCCAAGTGCTGCACCAAAACAACGTAAGTTTAAAGCATTTTCCTGTCCCTGTTCCTTTGGAAGGTAGAAAACTGGACATTTTTAAGAAGAACGTCAACACCTTTAGCGAGTACGTAGCCCTTACAGCTCAGAGCATTTTAGCCGTTTTTTTGTTAAGCAGTTTTTTAAATAAATACATGTAGGGCTGAGGATTGCGCAGTATAGAGTGATGTCTCCTTTTTTTTTCAATTTTAGTCAATTTTAACTGACTTCCCTAAACATAACTGAGGAAAAAAATTGAAAATGGGTCACAGGGAAGGAAATAGCACAGATACACATGATCACGTGTTTCTGAGGTTGTTTTTGGTTGTTTCGATCATCTAATATTAATAATAATATGCAAATCTTTTTGAAAATGAGAAACTTCATTCTCGTATTTCGTTAGGTGCAAAATTGACCCTTTATAAAGGTAATGATACGTTTTGTTCTACCTGACAAGTCGAAAAACCCGAATACACGGTTTGAATTCTGAAACCTCCCCGTTAACACACACTAAGAAGGCTTCCATATAAGCACCTGTTATTTTAAAAAATCGGCAATGACCTATGCGGTGTTGCCGTACAAGCGGCGTTCAAGTCAAATGAGAACTTTTCTTGATACTCTTACTCTTCGCAGGAAAACATTTGAAAATTTTTTTAAATGATATTTTTCTTGGATTTTCTCCCTAAATTTAGTCGTGTCCAATTCTTCCCCTTCACTAGGGGGCTCCACATTAACGGCTAAAGACTATCACGTGTTTCCTCTTAACCGCGTTACGTCACTGATCTCATCTTTTCGAACTGCTCGCTCACGCACCGTTGGGGGCGGGGTAACACACTCGGAGGACAGCGCTATCCGCTCCTTTCACTTGCATGAGCTCACAGACGCCCCTGATTGGCCGTAGACCCGCGATTAATGTGAGAGCACTAAGTACCTCTCATCCCTCCCCTCTGAGAGAGCTCGGCCAATCAGATCTCTCTAGATCTCCGGCTGTGAGAGGTTACAGCATCACCCGGGAATCGAACTCGTGTAGGAGTTATTGCCACGTCCCCCGTACAGTCCTGACCTCAAACTTAAGACATTGCTACACGTTTGGGCCATTAAAGGGGTTCCTGGGAGGCCAGTGTTTCAGACATGACGCAGGCAGTTCAATCATGTCTCTGAGAACTTTTTTCCTTGACTTTTTACCTTCACTCAAAGCTCTAGTGAAACACTGGGATAAGTGCTTTTTCCTAGTCGTACGTTCTGAATTGTGAGTTACAACCTTTATTTGAATACATCATGTGTCCTGATAGCTCGCCGCTAACACTTGCAGTCAAATGGTTTGGCGGATTGAAATTTCTTCACTGTGTGGCGTTATATGGAAATCAGACGATAAAAACATGACAAGTGGCTTCCGCTGTCGTTCCTCGTTTTATGCAAAGCGTAATCGCCACATTACAGATCGCCGATTTGCATGCTCGGTCGAGGAGCCGATTTCTACCATCGTTCGGACCATCGAGGCGAAAAGTGAAGTAGCGCTCAGGTAGATAGTACATTTGGAATGTTGTGTTTATTAAATATGAGGACCTTTTAAAAGAAATGTTCAAAGCTAGCTTTGGAAAAAGTGACAGTCCAGGTCAAACCTTTTTATCTTGAAACGTTTTGGTCAGTAGGTTTCGATTTTTAACACTCGGAGCACTTCTCACCTAGAAAGGCCTTTCATTTTTGTGCTTCCTTTGTAACGTGACAAGCTGAGGGGATTGTTTTCTTCCATTAAAGATGAATCGGAGATCAAGAGAGAGAGAAAGTTTGGAGCAGGAGCAAATATTTGTAGCTGCTAAGTGATATCAGGACCTAACATGTTACTATAAATGGATAAGAAGTGTGGGACTGTTTAATAAATAATAATAAAAAATGTTAGTGTTGGCAGATCGCTGTTGTGTTTAAGCAAGAAAACACTTTTACAGGGAAAATAGTCGACGTTGATTATTTTTGTAGAACAGCGCACCACCAGCGGTTAATGTGAAGACCAAGTGCAGCTGGGACCTTAGTTTTGCTGTGTGTGTGTGTGCGTCCGTCGCTCTCTCACTGTCTCTTTGTCTCTTTTTGGGTGCCTGTCTCTCTTCATCACTGTCCTTGATTATTTTTGAGCTCCAAGGTTTTGTTTTTCAACCTTCCGTGTTCACCATCAACGTCACTCAGAGACAAACAGTGCAACAAGGACAGAGTAATTAGTCTGTGTGTGTGTGTGTGTGTGTGTGTGTGTGTGTTTGTTTTTGTGCCTGTGTGTGTGCGCATGTCTGTGTGTATGTGTGTGTGTATTATGTGACTTTTTAAACCTCTAAACTATCAGAGGTCCTCATAAATACAGGTGGGTGTCATATGTCCTCATAAGCACCTCATCCGCATGAAATTAACTGCCTTTTACATGAAGAAAAAATAAAAAATAAACGCAGAAAAGAGACAAAATATTTGCTTTGGCCCATTGAGGTAGATAGTTAGTGTTTGATTTAGTTGGAGCATTGTTTTAATTGTCTACAGTGATCATTGCAAGGTCCTCACAATGATGAATAACCTGAAAGTGTGTTTGTTGGTGAGAGATGGTGGTGAGCACAGGACCACAGAGACCTGCCCCCATCAGTGTTTATTTCCTTTACTTTTGTGTTTGGTAAAGCTTTATTGCCCTGTGCAACATGCCTGCATGCGTATGCATGCACACACACACACACACACACACACACACACACACACACACACACACACACACGCAGTAACTGTCTGTTTGCAATCACTAGAAGAATCACTAGTTTTGCTTTTGGTAAAACACAACAGTTGTAACTGTTTCCAACTGTTTCTTTATTAAACACACACATGCACACACACCTTTATTTAAACATAAAAGCTGATATGTATCAATGAATTCCAGAGTAATTACCGTAATAATGAGTTATAAGTGTAACAGTGATTAGATTTCCATGTTGTCGTGGCTGTGAATGGAAGCGTTCTGATTGGCTGCTTCTTTTTACCTGAGTAGCCGTGGAATGAAAAGGATGAGTGTGTGATATGTCTTTGATGTGTATTGGTACGTGATGACTAACACAGATTGTCTTTAACCTACA
The DNA here is from genome assembly GCA_003987875.1 of Clarias batrachus. Lineage (NCBI taxonomy): Eukaryota > Metazoa > Chordata > Actinopteri > Siluriformes > Clariidae > Clarias > Clarias batrachus. The sequence goes on along the minus strand of QMIH01000325.1, from coordinate 444,916 downwards.
CACACACACACTGTATGTGCAGGTGGACCTGGTGAATATCGGCGGCACGGACATCGTGGATGGAAATCATAAGCTGACGCTCGGGCTCATTTGGAGTATCATATTACATTGGCAGGTGAGAACCTGCGTGCATCCACACACACACACACACACACACACACACACACACACACATGCACGCGCTTACACATTCTCTGTTTGTCTGATTTCTGTTTACTGTATTTGACACATTTTGTCATTTTATATATGAGGATTATTATCAACACTATGGTGTGTGTGTGTGTGTGTGTGTGTGTGTGTGTAGGTTAAAGACATCATGAAAGACGTGATGTCCAGCCTGCAGCAGACGAACAGTGAGAAGACGTTACTGAGTTGGGTCAGAAACTGCACGCGCGGCCGGAGCGACGTTAACGTGCTCAACTTCACCACCAGCTGGACGGACGGCCTCGCCTTCAACGCCATCCTGCACCGCTTCAGGTAGCACACACACACACACACACACACACACACACACACACACACGCTTATAAGTCTGTGACATTCAGTGTCTTTTCCTATAGACTTCTACTTTCAGCTTTTTATTCGACTCACTCTGCGTCTTTCTTTCATCTCCTCTTATCTCGTCCTCACGTCTCCCGTCTCTTTTCACCTCCTCCTCTTTTCTCCCTTCGCCCGTCCTTTCTCCTGTCCAGAAATCGTCTTCCATCCCTTGTCTCCTCTGTTCATCTCATGTTTTCATTCATCTTGTTTCATCTCCTTTCAATCTCTGCTCTTTCATATTTTTTCAATCCCTTTTCCTCTTGATATTGTTTCAGCTTTTTGAAGTATTCTGTTTTATTTTGTTTCTCTTTGTTCTGTCTCACTCATTTAATTTTCTCTTCTCTTACATTCTTGTCTCATTCGCACTTTCTTTTCTCTTGTCTCATTTCTTGCTTAATCCTTTATTATTTGCTTGTTCATGTTCTTTTTTGTTTTTGTCTTATTGTCTGTTCCATGTGTCTTCTTTCTTCTCGTCTTTCTGTGCGTTTCTTTTGCCGTCTCCACCCTTCCTTTTATTTCTTTTTTCATATCCATTTATTTTTCTTTTAACTCAACCTTTTCCACATTAAGTTTTTTCTCTTTTGTCACATCTTCTTCTTTAAACATTTCTCCTTGTCTCGTTTTGTCTCTTCGCTTTTGGTTTCCTAAAGCCTTTTTTTGTAGCTTCTGTCCTTTACGTCTTGTCACTTATTGTCTCATCTTGTCTCATCTCATCTCATGTCCATCTCCTTTCATCTACCGTCCTCGTTATTCTGTATGTTTTGTTTCTTATTTCTTTACCTTTGTATACATTTTGTCTCTGTGTGTTTTTGTCATCTCTGCCCTTTTTCCTATTTCTTTTTTCATATCCAGTCTTTTTCTAGACTTTGTGTTTTCCCCCCCTTTTCTCATATTTTATTCTTGTGTGGTGATTATTCTTCTCGTCTTTTGTCTCTTCATTTTTGGTCTCCTAAAGCCTATTCTGTTTTTATTTTTATTTATAATTTTTTTTTAGCTTCTGTTCTCAGATCATGCCTCCTTGTCACTTATTATCTCGTCTTGTCTCATTTCATCTCATCTCATGCCCGACTCCTTTCATCTCCAGGCCTCATGCGTTCCGCTGGGATCAGATCGTGACTCTGTCTCCGGTCGAGAGACTCGAACACGCCTTCAACTTCGCCAAAGATGAGCTGAACATCGAGAAGCTGCTCGATCCTGAGGGTAAAACTCGCGTACAGATCTCTACATCTAAACCCTCAAACACACTCGCTAACATCTCACTGCATCTCACATGCCAAATTAGCAAACAAAGACGTTTCTCATACTTTTGCTGTCTCCAGACGTAGCCGTGCAGCTGCCGGATAAGAAATCCATCCTCATGTACGTGACGTCTCTGTTCGCCGTGCTGCCCAACGAAGTCACCATGGACGACATCCGTGAAGTCGAGACGCTGCCACGGAAGTATAAGGTGGATGATGGACACCCCGTTAGCACGCAGGTAAACCGCAGGAAACGCTAACTTCGGGTTTCTAAATTGCAAACAAATCCACAAAGCTAATCCGAGTCCTCACTTTTCACCGGTTGAACCAACAGACGAACAGATCAACTCGTAAATCTTGAATGATTGACATTTGTGCAGTTGGAGGGCTTCAGTATTAAACGAGGCCACCGGGAAGCCCCGCCCCTTTGTCTCTGTCTTCTTCTTGTTCTGGTCTTGACTTGACTTTTTTTTAGATCAGAAATCGAAAAAGCGCCATGTTTGCATTCTGTCCATGTGAATTAAGAAAGTTTGGGTTTGGAGACAAAACATTGTTGTTTACCGGATTGAAGGCTAATGTTGAAGGCGTACCTAGCTAGCATTGTATTAATTAGGATTGACGACCCAAATGTTTGAACAAAAACAAGAAAGTGTTTACTGAAAAAAAAAAGGTTTAATAGATGTATGGAAAAAGTGTGAGAACCTTAACGGTAATGATCATTAGGGAAAGTGAATTAAGTTAAGATGCTGTTAGCGGTTAGCGTAGACGTGCTTTTAAACATTGTGTCGAAACAGTAGCGGTAAAAACTGGAGTGAAACTGGTGTGTGTACAGGGTGTTACTTAAGCCCTCATGTACTGTAACATCTAGGGGAAATTGTTTCACTTGTAAATCTTTTGTAATTTTTCTTTCATGTAAATTTTAGGGACGGCACGATGGCGTAGTGGTTAGCACTGTGGTCTCGCACCTCCAGGGTCAAGCGTTCGATTACCGCCTCGATTACAGGTCTGAGTGCGCGGAGATTGCATGCTCTCTCCAAGATTTGTATTTAACACAATTAGAATCCATTTATAGATCAGAAAGCATTTGTACTCGTCTTTTTCAAGACTATCAGTCCTTCATTATCTTGCAAGTTTATGCGCAGTAGGTGCAATATCGCCGCCTACTGGACTGGAGGTAGAGCAGTGGGAATTTTTTTTTTATCAGTTTGTAAGAGGTAGGACCTTAAAACAATCAACGAAATAAGTTACACAACATTTCTGTGTCCCTTAGATACTTTTACTTGTATTTAATATTTCAAAATCTGTAAGAATTACTGTATAACCGTTTGAGATAACTCAGACACTAATGATTAGTGTTAATGAACTGAATTGAATAGAAAACCGCAAAACAAAAGACCTGAATCGAATCAACGGTCCTGCCCATGATTCACATCTCTAACAACAGACACGATTTTTGTGGCTTTCTAAGTTAAAGTAATTTGCTTAGCTTGGAGAAAAGGCGCACTTTTACGGTTACGGAGGCAGAGCGAGAACAAAGGAGACTTTGTAACGCCTCGCAGAGGAAAGTCAGGAACCTGTAAATGCCGAGCCTGGCTCTTTAAAAACTCCCGCAGTGAACAGACTCCCGAGCGGCGCTGCTGTTTACATTCTATTACATTTACTCTCTTCATTCAGCTGACGCGGCTTTTATCTTAGCGGAGTTACAGCTGAGACACGATCCAAGCCCAGGGCGGTGCAGCTAAAGGACAAACGCTGTGGTAAAGTCCTCACTAGTGGCGGAGACGCTTCTAAGGTTGAATTCGGACTTTTGTGGGTTTGATTTAATTCGTCTGTATGATATGAATCTCTCTGTTTATTAAACACTGGAAAAGCATGAGAAAAAAAGCGATATTGTCAAAAAGTCAATGTCATTTTTTTACTCATTTTATTTATACCACAGCATGGTTCTGTTCTCAATTCTGATTGGTCAAAATTTTTTACTTTTCTATGACATCATCTCTCCCAGTACAGCGGTACCTCAGCGTACGAACATCTTAAGCCTTAAGCATTTTCGCCTTATGAACTGAAATTGCTCACAAGCCGAACTGAACGTTGGCTAAGTTGCACATACGTCCAGGCGCCGGTCAAAACTTGTTTGCATCATTTTAAAGCCAAGCAAAGCAAGTTTACTTTTTTTGGTGTTTTTTTTTTGTTTGTGCAAGATGTAGTGAAGTCATGACACTATGGTTTTCCAAGAATGTTATCAAGGATGGTAGCAAGAAGAAAACAGAGCCGCTTTCAGTTTGGTTTTTAAAGCGGCCGATGCCAAGAGGAATCAGAAATTAAGGTTAAGTGAGGTTTAATGTCTGTGTAGTTCATATGCCTTTTCTAAATGTTTTGATTGTTTTTATATGCCAGAATTCTGATTGTAGTGTTGGAAAGTGGTAATACTGGTAGTGGTAATATTTTGGTAATATTTTTGGGTGGCTGGAACGGATTAACAGCATTTACATTATTTCCTTTGAGAAAATGCGTTTTGTAATACGAAAATTCGCTTTATAAACTCAGCTCGAGCAGATTAAATTTGTATGCCGAGGTTCCGGCGTAGTTCCGCCAGTCAGTCACATCCCATTTTCACTCTCTTGTAAAACTTTTGTAATTCTTCTTTCATGTAAATTTTAGAGACGGCACGATGGCGTAGTGGTTAGCACTGTGATCTCGCACAAGTCAAGTGTTTGATTACCGCCTCGTTTACAGGTCTGAGTGCGCGGAGATTGCATTGTTGCTCTCCAAGATGTTTACCGTTTGAGCTCAATGCCCTTTAGTAACATCTCGCTCACATGACTAGAATGATGGACAGTTCACATCATTTAGCGACAATAAGTAAACCAATTTCAAAAGACAATGTTTTAATCAACAAATCTTTAGAAAATATAAGTGTTCTTTTTTATATTTAAAATATATTGTAGATTTTTTTTTCTTGTTAAAATATTTAAAACAAAACAAGATCTATATATTTTAAGATTTAATTCAAAGTAAATTGTTTAAAAATAGAAATAATTGAAAGTAATTTAAAAAAATTCTATTCTATAATTTTTTTTTAGCCATTGTTACTCAGCAGTGTTAAAATTTAATAATGAAAATTTTCATGTTTTAAAAAAATACATAAAATTTGTCAATTTTACAATTTAAAAATGAAATACTAAATAAGCAAACATTACTTCAAATGCTGCTTGGCAGTAATGTTGCAATAAAATAATTCTCATAAATAATATTTTTGAAAAAAAGTTATATTTTAATAGTTAATAAACATTTAAATTTATATTAATAAAAATATTCGATATTTAAAATTGACAAAAAATGTCTGATTATTTGCAGCAGTGTTGTATTTATTAAAAAAAAGTTTGTTTTATTGATAATAAACAAAAAATATACATAACTGTATTATATACTTATGTCCAAAATTATTTCCAGAAAATCCCAAATATTTAATTTAAGTTTTCAGTTAAAAAAAAATTAGTAGTACAACTTTAATAACATAAATTTTAATCAGCTGATTGCACTCAAATCATAATTATAAAAAATGTAAAAAATAAAATAAAGTATGATATTAAGAATAGATTCGACATCACGCACATCTCGACAGTTCATCACAATTTCATATGATATGACATCATATCGGTCAGCCCTAGTTTAGAGTTGCAGTTTGACAGGAAGGGGGTGACGGGGTGGGCGGGGCGGCGTGAGCGGAGCTCTGTGGTTACACATCTGCCCCTGTGGTGTGGATACTGAGTCAGAAACACCCCCCCCTCCCTCCCTCCCTCCCACACGCGCTCGGCTCTCTCACTTCACTCGCTTCTGCTGTTTTTCCGCTGGCGAGAATGAGTCACCGTTTTCACTCTGTCCACCCTAGTGGAACCAAACACACACACACACACACACACACACACACACACACACAGTGCTATTCTAGAGGAACTTTTGGAAAGTCTTTCTTTACCCAGCCCACAGGGCCACTCTGCACTCAGTATCGCGTCTCACATGCACTAACGGAGTGTGAGACCCGTACATGGTATGTGTGTGTGTGTGTGTGTGTGTGTGTGTGTGTGCGTGTGTGTGTGTGTGTGTGTGTGTGT
>QMIH01000325.1:418027-430708 GCA_003987875.1 Clarias batrachus | reverse complement strand
TATATATATATAAAATAAATAGACATAAAACCTGACTTAACCAGCTGCTTTAAAAACTGACCAAACTGAAAGTGACTCCCTTTTCCTCTTGCTACCGTTCTTGAAAGCATTCTTACGTGGTGCTACAGCTTTACTAAATCTTGCACAAAATGCAAAGAACCCCACAAACCTTCGTTTGGATTTCCGCTGACGCAATCAATTTTTGAAGGGATCGCAGGCGGACACGCAACTTAGCCGGCGTTCAGTTTGGTTTGGTTCGTATGCTGTAAGTACTTTGTATGCGAGACAAATTTCTTCCAGAACTTCAGTTCTTCAAGCGAAAATCGTTAAGGCGGGGCTTTTCCTATGTCGAGGTACCACTGTATAGAGGACCTGGTGAGCCAGTATGGAAAATAAAATACCTCCAACTATAATAAATGAAAAAAAAAACTAACAAAAAGTCCCATTTATAGATTTATACAAGATATTATCTGTCCAGGTTGAATCCTGTCTTCGTGTTTGTTTTCTGGCTGACAAAGTAGGAGAGGCTTCACTAGAAATGTATTTATTTATTTTATGATTTATATAAAAATCTTGCGCATACCAGGTTTCGGACTGAGGGTGTCTGCTTTAATGTTAAGAGAAAAATGAAATGAGAGAAAGCGGTCACCATACATCCACTTTTATCCTTTGTGAAAATGCAGATAATTTTGAGCACAGAAGCTTACCAGGGATCTGTGATGCATTTTCAAATGTTTTGGCACCCTCTCTGCACTGGTTCGAGCATTCAGCACCATGTTGTTACGCTGCCTATGTAGGGAGCCTGCGAAGTGATTTGCCCTAGAAATTGTTTCTGCAGGTGAACAAATCGAACGAGTCAGTGACATAAATCCACTGAACTTGAGTCAAGCCCTTTAAACTCTGCTTTGATCTTCGTTCCAGACTTCATGAAGTTCTCATGGACCTCCAGCATCAGCAGCTCCAGCAGCTCTCTGATTGGCTGAAAGAGACGGAAGGGCGGATCCGTAAAATGGAGACGGCTCCGATGGCGGCGGACATGCCGGGATACCTGACTCAGATCGAGCAGCACAGAGTAAGAGATGTTCATGTTGGAAGTGTAGAGTGTGACCCTGAGGTCTGGGCTGATCAGTTGATCAGTGTGGAACTTCAGGAGGTTTATATGGATATGTTAACTCCTTAACTCCCTGCTTGACCGCGTCCTTCGTGTTCGTCAGGCTCTACAGGGTGACCTTGAGGCCGAGCAGGTCAAGGTGAACTCCTTGACTCACATGGTGGTGGTGGTGGACGAGAACAGCGGCGAGAGCGCCACCGCCGCCCTGGAGGACCAACTTCAGGTAAGGACTCGTTGCAAGTTTTTGCTTCACCTCGAGAGTTTCGCACAGACCTCCGACCTGAAATCTAATCAACCAACCATAAAACTGATGTTTGATGAAGGATTCATATTTCAATATTCTTTTGAAGTCTAAGAGCTCACATAATATGTGTGTGTGTACTAATGCTCCGGCTGAAATACCCCTCAGATAATAATTTTTTCCTACCTTAAACTCACTCTATTTCACTCCTCCCATGAGCGAAATATTCCCATTTCTGTTTTTATGTAAATGAGTTACTTTTGAGCCACGCCCCTCCAAAGAACAGTAGAGCTGTGCTAAAAGCCAGGAGGAGGTGGAGCTTCTTATATGAGGTCACATTAAGGGAAAACATCTCATCTTTAAGCTTATTTATTTCTTAAAAAGTCTCAAATTAGAATTGAGGTGCATATGCATTACATTGAGAGAGTGTGTGTGTGTCGGTGTGTAATCATTACGCGCGTGGACACACATGGGAGACACGCTGAAACAGAGAGGGAGATGTTGGTTATACTAGTAAATGACGAGCTCTAAGACCCAGCAGGGGAGACGATTACCCACAATTCCGCAGCGTGCGAGAGAGAAAAATCATTAGCTCAGTTGAGATCACGTGACGCTCGGTGTCAAAACAAGAGCGCATGCGTGATATATGATACTCGGCACTCGTAAACCAAGACTTGCTCGTTTTTCAAGTCAAAATGTATTGAAAATGTTTGCTCGTCTTGCGGAACACTCGCAAACCATGGTACTCAGTTTCCACTGTACTTACGAATTAAATCTGTTCCGATTTTAAGTTCTTAATGTTAAATTTTGTTTTGTGAAAAGCATTGTAAATGCAGATAATTCATTCCAACCTCCCAAATGGGCTATTACCAATCTTACCAATTTCCAACACGCTCATCATATTTTTGATGAGAAAAACCAAATGGTTTAAAAACCAAACTGAAAGCGGCTCCCTTCACTTCTTGATACCGTCCCAGTTAGCATTCGTGGGACCCATGGTTCAGTGTCTTCACAAAATCTTACACATAATGCAAAAAAAAAAAAAAAAATCCGACAAAGAAAACCTCACACAAAAAATATGTGAACTTCAGCTTGGTTCGTTTGCTCGTAGTTTCATACAGGAACTTGTAGACAGACAGTCCACATTTAACATTTACAGAAGACGTCTCCAGTGTCAGAGCTTTGTTAGTGTGAAGCTGTATGTAATTTTACTTTGTGAAATAAGAGAGAGAGAGAATGAGAAGGAAGAAACTAGTTAAAAGTTAAGCAACAGGATCTCATTTCATAGATATTTTGCAATATTAAATGATTAAAAAGTGCCTTGTTTATTAAAAATTGTGAAAGCTTCTTGTTCTCTAATAGAACACCGCCAAGTGTTTTTTCTTTTTTTCCTTTTTCTTTTCTCCTCGCCTGTTTTCGTGAATAGTTACTTAATTAAACATTACCGTACACGCACAATGATTTGAAGGGTCCAGGAGTCGGAGTCGCTGCGGCGAAGCGTTTTCTACTCTCTCTTTTCTTTCTAACCTCGTTTGTAACGACAAAGCGTTTTATAGCGCTGCCAGTGCTGTCGTTCGCTCTGTGGCCTGTAATGAAACACGGCGCTCTTTGAACCTTAATGCCTGTGTTTGCCTGCCGAAGCTCACAAAGGATTACGGCCTTAAGGGCTGACAGGTGAAAAAAAGCGTCTGCCTACTTACCGCGCGGGAAGGACGTACTCCATCATCGAGCCGAGAGCGAAGTCGCCGCGATCTCGGAGCCGCGCGACAGCTGGCCTTTTGCGCAGAGTTAAACTTTAAAGTGCTCGTACGATAAAGAGCATTGAGCAGAAACAAACCACGTCAGATTCCTACGTTTAGATTGAGACACTTTTTTCTGATCTGCAGGAAGGTTTTGAATAATTTTGTATAAGAGCGAAGATCCGGCTATAACTTAAGCCACGTGAGATTTTTTTTTTTTATCACTTCCTCAAAAAGTTTGCACTCTGTTTTTATATATATATAAATTCTATTTTATAAAATATAAATTCTAAGAAGTACAGTACAGTAGCTGCACTATATGGACAAAAGTATTTGACCAAACCAGTTCTTTATTGGACTCAATCAGGCCCCTTATCCCCAGTTAAGAGCAACCTTAATGCTTCAGCGTACCAAGACATCTTGGACGATGCTTCTCTTCCAACTTTGTGGCAACAGTTTAGGGAAGGCACTTTTTTATTCCAACATGACTGTGACACAGCGCACAAAGCAAGGACTATAAACACATGGTTTGATGAGTTTAGTGTGGAAGAACTTAACCGGCCCTAACAGAGAGCCCTGAGGGAACGGAGATTGCGAGCCAGATCTTCTCGTCCAGCATCGGTCCCTGATCTTATAAACGCTCTACACAATGAATGGCCACGAATTCCTTCCAACAGAAACACTCCTCCATCTTGTGGACGGCCTTCCAAGTAGACCGGAAGCTGTTATAGCTTACGACTCCATATTAAAGTATTGGATCCGACGTCATTGCAGGTTTGGCCAAATACGTTTGTCCGTATAGTCTACCTATGGCTACTTACAGAAATGGCTACTAGTAAATACGATGATCATGTGTTCTTATTCGTATGAGACTCTGGTAGTGAAATTTACTTGTGTGTATCCCGTCACGTTTATTTCACGTCGTGTTGTGTAACTATGTCTTCATCCGTGCAGTCGTTGGGCGAGCGCTGGGCCGCGGTGTGTCGCTGGACCGAGGAGCGCTGGACCAAACTAGAGGAGACGCTGCTTGTGTGGCAGCAGCTTCTGGACGATCAGGTTGAAAACATTAAAATATTATTTTTTTAGTTCTTAGTGATGCTTTTCACTTGAACATATTTTTACGATGTTTTTTTTTCTTAGAACTTGTTCAGGGCGTGGCTGGCGGAGAAGGAGAACGCTCTGAGCGAAGTGCAGACGAGCAACTTCAAAGACCCGAGCGAGATAAACACTAACGTCCGTAGATTAGCGGTGAGTAGCTTAGCTAGCATTAGTACCGCTCTACTCAGAAAGTACGAGACAGAGTTTGTTACAATTGACCTTTGGCCTCTGGCAGAGCCTGAAGGAGGACATGGCGCAGAAGCGGCGGGCGCTGGGAACTCTGTCCGAGGCGGGGCAGGATGTGGCGCAGCTGCTGAAAAGCCCCGATGCGAGTCGGCGCATCGAGGCGGACACGGAGGAGCTGACGCAGCGCTGGGACAACCTGGTGCAGAGACTGGAGGACTGCTCCAATCAGGTATCACACACCACATACACACAGACAAACACACCATTCAGCTGCTTGATCAGCTGATCCACATGTTCACAAGACATGTGATATTTTTCCTGTGGCGCCAATATTTTTGCACTGAAACATGAGTGTAGATGTAGAATGTGAAAAGCTTTCTCAGTTATTAATGCATGTTGGCACACACACACACACACACATTTCTGGGGCGCCAATACTTTTGCACTGAACCATTATTTATTTCTTTTCATGAACGTAGATGTAGAATGCAAAAAGCATTCAAAACTATGAGAAAACATGTGCACGTGCATACACACACACACACACACACACCAAATTTGGAGAAATCGCCATGGAAACGACATCACCCTGGATCTTACACACAGATCGGTCAGCTGCTTGATCAGCTGATCAAGACGTTCACAAGACGTGTGATATGATTCATGGGGTGCCAATACTTTTGCTCTGATCCATGTATGTTATGTCATGAGTGTAGATGTGGAATGCAAAAAGCATTAAAAAACTATGAGAAAGCATGTTCACACACACACGCACGCACACACACACACGCACGCACACGCACACACACACACACACACACACACACACACACACACACACGTGCTTGTGGTGTTGTGGAGAGTTTTTCAGGAGGTTCTCTGTACGCTCTTGTATGCAGTGTTTGTGTTTAACACACTTGTCTACACGGTTGTCTCGTCTCCAAGGTAACCATGGCAGTCGGTGCTGCAGGGACGCCGCAGGTGCAGGACAGGGTCGCCATGGAGACGGTCGACGGTCGGACACAACGCTCGGTCGCCGACCAAGAGCTCCTGCCTCCTGCACCGCCCAAGAGACGCCACCTGGATACGGACACGGAGCTCAGGAAACTGTATGAACACACACACACACACACACACACACACACACACACACTCACGCGCACACACACACACACACACACAGACACACACACACAGACACACACACACACACACACACAGACACACACACACACACAGACACACACACACACACACACACATTCTCATAGTCTTCTTTAACGACACTATTGAGTTTGTTTTATTGTTGTGTGTGTGTGTGTGTGTGTGTGTGTGCATGTAGTGTGGAGAGTGAGATTCCTGATCTTTTCTCATGCTTGGTGAGATGGAAGACCTCGGCACAGTCGCTGTCCTCTACAGATCCTCACCAGCTCAGGAAAACACTCCAGGTAATAAATCTAAGCTGCTGATTGGCTCAGAGAGAGAGAGCGAGGCTGCTGCTGATTGGCTCAGAGTGAGTAACCTGTTCCTCGTCCGTTTTTTCCAGGGCCTGGAGGCGGAGCTTGTAGGGAAAGAGCAGCGAGTGAAAGATGTGACTGAGAGAGGAGAGAAGCTGACCGAGCAGATAGAGAAAGGTGATGAATTCTGGGTAGTTTAAAAAATTTCTCGTCTCTTCTTCGTTCCTGCGTGTGGACGGGACTTTACGTCCTTCTTGGTTCTTTGTGTCACATTTAAACAGACAAATGGAAGTAGAATGATGATGGACATTTCTTTAATGTTTTCTTTTTTTATTTTTATTTATACTTTTGATGTCATTTTTTATTAGTTGCCTTGTTTGTTTTTCCCGTATTTCCCAATTTCTTCCTTTTTCTGTTTTTCTTTTTTTTGTCTTTTGTCTTCATGTTCTTGTTCTTTCTGGTTGTCTTTCTTTTTGTTGTTTCCGTCTGGTATGCCTTTTGTCTATCTTTTTCTTTGTCTATCTTTTTCTTTCTTTCTTTCTTTTTGTCAAGCCCTCTGTCTGTCTTCCAAAATGTCTCTCTCTTCATTTTTAATGTATATTAAACATCTCTCTCTCTCTCTCTCTCTCCCACAGAAGGGTTGTCCTCGTCCCCGGTCCGCTCCGCGCTCGTCTCCCTGCGGTCCGAGTTCACGTCCTGCCAGCAGCTCCTCCGGGACGTGCGGGACAGAGCTCGGGTTTCGGAGCGAGCCGCGTCCTTGTCCTCCGATCTGAAGCTTTTGGACAAGGCTCTGCTGGACGCCGAGGCCTGGAACGGCCGCGCGGCGGGACTCCCCGCAGACGCTCCGCTCTCGGCTCTGCGCTCGCTTCGAGACGACTGCCAGGTGAGCGCGATGACCCGGGGGCGGAGCCGGGGCTGTCATCGGCCTCCGCACGGTTTTATCGCTATAATTCACGCTGACTGTGAAGGGGGAATGAATAGTATTAGACTCCTGGTGTAATTAGTAGTAATAGCCGTGTACATGAGGTTATTGTGTGAAGTTTTCCCGAAGCGCTGGTGCCGTGCCAGTTACCCTGCGCCCAGTTATAACCCTGGCATTAGCTGTAATGGGGAACACAAATATTTGGATGGTGTTCAGAGTTTTTTTTTCCTTTTTTTTTCTTATAGTCATTACAGAATAATGAGTCATCTGGCATCAGTCTGTCATGAACGAGATTACAGTACAATTTCTCTGTATGTGTGTGTGTGTGTGTGTGTGTGTGCGTGCTCCAGGCTCAGCTGGCAGGACTCCGCAGTCTGAGCGCTCAGCTTCAGGAGCTCCGTGTCCAGGCAGAGACTCTGGCTGCAGAACCCGGCGTCCCTCCTGACGTCCAGACCAGCGTGAGCGGCCTGTCGACCCGATACGACGTGATCCTTCGGCAGCTCGCAGCCCGCGAGCAGGAGATTAGCACCGGTAAACCTACAGTAACGCACTCAACATTATGATTCTTTTCATTATTTGCACCATAGTGTCATATACAGTATGTATAGTTCTGTTTCTGATTTTGCGGCGTACAACACACTGGCGCGACTTTTAACCACATTCAGGAGTCTCGTCCCCGAGTGACCGAGTCGCCAAGCTGAATTAAAGGAGCAGCGAGGAATCATTAGAGCGATTTATGAACTGACCTAAGAATCGACTCCGTACTGTTCACACGGCAAGAAATACAGCTCGTCCATAAACAAGCCGGTTTCCCCCTCCTCCGCTATTGTGTCCTGCGTCTTCCTCCTTTTTAATGTCTCACGGACGATTTACGTAGCACAGAATAGAAACAAACAAGTGGGAAGTGAATAAAAGAAAGACAGAAGGATGTCGGAGTGAAAGGGCGAAAGGCGGACAAGAGCGTAAAGGAGACATGGAGACGGAGGTCAGACGTCTAACGGAAGGTCCTTTTATTTAAACTGACTTTGGGACGCGTCCAGGACTTTCATTCAGTCAGACCCAGGACTCTGTCTCCCTCGTTCTGCCGTACTGAGGGGGCGGAGCCACACGACAGGAACGTGATCATTGGAAAGTCTGTCAGAATATTAGATACGCTTAATGAACAGTGTGTGTGTGTGTGTGTGTGTGTGTGTGTTTAAGATAAAATTTCGTAGAATTAAACAGTTTGCGTAATAAATGTGGTTTCTTGAAGTGTTTTGTCAATATCTTGTGGTACACACACACACACACACACACACACACACACACACAGGCTAAACACTTTCTGCCAACCCTAACAAAGTCACACGTTTGCACAAACACATTTAGACAAAAACGGACACTGATGCCCCCTCCTGGCCACAGCGCATCATTACACCAGCACTCATTTGTACTCTTTTTGTTTTCTGACACACTGTCTCGTTTTTTCCTTCTTTCTCTTTAATGTCTGCTTCTTTTGTTGTTGTTGTTGTTTTTCCCATCTCAGCTCTGAACAGACAGGAGCAGATCGAGAAAAGCTCTGAAGTTCAGGACAAACTCGAGGCCAGACTGTCGTCTCTCGCTGATGATGTCGTAGACGTCCCGTCCACTGAGAAGGCTGTGGACAAAGCTCAGGTCCTAATTTATATATTTTCATATTTCATATATTAAAGAACATAATTTATACTTCCTGAAAAGTCTGGAACAAGTCATTTCCTGTCGGATGTTCTGATGTAAACGCTTGCTCCCTCACCAGCTTCTCTCTGTTTTCCTCATTTTTAGAAGTTACAAAGGCAAAAAAAAAAAAACATTGCTCATCGTGCAAGAAAAAACATCAGTTGTTAAGTTTCGGATGATACGGGGATACGCGCGACACAGGAGACCCCTTCCGTTATTGTTTAATAAATGTCTCTGTATAGGAAAACAAAACCATAAACACACAAATTATACACACTTTTAGATCAAACCAATTATATAAAATGGGGAGCTAATTCACTACGGAAAGATCTGAATAGATAATATGGATATTCATATAATTAATAATTAATAATCATCATGTTCTGACCAACCAGCTTCAAGAATTCAGAAGCATATTTAAATAATGCTAATTATGATATTATGCAAAAAACAGGATATGTAAGCTAGGAAAAAAAAAAATGGTTTGCGAGATCTCGCAAAAATGTTTTGGAAGATTCGGGGGAAGATGATAATACTGGGCCTCCGAGTGTGTGACTCCGCCCCCAACGGTGCGTGAGCGAGCAGTTCGAAAAGATGCGGCCAGCTGGCGTCACGTGGTTCGAAGGAAACACATGATAGTCTTCGGCCCTCCCGACTGAGTGATTGTAGTAGCCTTAATGTGGGAGCCCTTGGGTGACGGGGAGGAATTGGACACGACTAAATTAGGGAGAAAATCAGGAAAAGGCAAAATAAATTAGTAAATAAATAAATAAGAGAGTTACATGTGTTGCTAAACAGGCATGGAGAGAATTACTGAGTAGAATTCTGAGTAGCTAAGTTTCACTTTCAGCTCGACCTAAAATATAAAGACATTCAGTTTGTACTCGGAGCGCGGCCTTTCCGTATTTTGGCGCCGGAAACATGAGTCACGCGATCTCGATTTCTTTTCCTCCTATGTCCCGTTTTTTTTTCCTTGTCCATTTTTTTTCTTGCGTCTCATGCCCCTTTTTTTCCTTTCCCCTTCTTAGCTCTAATTGTAGAACTTAATCTAAATGACCACTTGAGGGGCGCCTAATGTCTTGAATGCTTTCTTGTGGCTGCGTTCCGCTGTGTAACTAGCGACTAGGCAAACAGGGCAGCTCTACGTTTTTTTTTTCTTCTCTCGCGCTACACGCTCGGCTTTTAGCAAACACACACGGTGTAACCATGCTCCAGTACTGCAGGTGGCGCTGTTAACATTTTTTCACAGCTAAATGCGGACATTTGTTGAAATAAACTGTAGTTGTCCTTCATTTAATGATGTATTTAAGTAGCTCTCAGGAGCTAATTGCACAGTTATATCAGTTGAAGCATTGTGGGTAAACAGAGTTCATTTTGACGTCTGATTGCTTTATCTGCTATCTGTCCGCGCCCTATAGGCTCTGTGTGCAGAGATCGAGCAGCAGCAGCAGCAGCAGGCTGGATCAGAACCGCAGGAGCTCCAGCGCTGGACTCAACTTTCCGCCAAAGCCGCGGATCAGCTCGGCATGCTGCGGTGCATTCTGGGTAGCATGAAGGAGACTCAGGTTGGTCTTTTCTTGAGTTTCACACGTGAGCTTGTGATATATAAGTGCGATAAACCTCTTGTAGTCGTTGTTTGTTTGTTTTTTAAATGAGCTTGGTCTTTTTTAGAGGGTTTGTAACCGCGGCGTTTTCTTTCCCCGTAGGTTCGGAGTGAGGAGGTGAGCCGATGGCTGGACGCCGTACAGGAGCTGCTGTCGGACGACTCCGGCTCCCCGGACCACGCCGATAAACTGCAGGAAGAGATCAACCAGTGCAAGGTCAGAGGTCAAACTCTTCAGAATTGATACACAGTTTGCATTCGGCTTAAATTAAGAAGGTAAATTGGTGATGCATGGTGCAATAATGAGGTGATAAATCAACAAGCCAACTTCGCAATAACATTTTATAAAAGAATGTCACGACTCAAGATAATAAATCTTATATGAATGAGAAGGCAAATTTTTTTTTTTTTTTAAAAAGGACGAGAATGATTTATGGTTAATTTATTATAGTTATTTAGGTAACAACATAAATAACAAGATAAAGTAGTAACTTATCTTTTTTAAGTACGATATTCAAATGTTTAGGGAATAAAATAACCAAAAATAGCATAAAAGAGCATATAAAATTGTTTACATTTATTTTTAAATAATTAGAACATTTTAAAAGAACACAATCTCAGAATAAAAATTTCTTAAAAGAAAGAGAACTTCAAGTATCTTAAAATAACAAGTAAGTTCAACAAATCTTTTAAAAATAGTCAATTCAGAATAACAACATAAATAATGAGGTAAAATGATCTTTTTTAAGAAACAAAAATGAGATGATTCAGAATATTATTATAAAAGAATGAGACCTCAAATTGAAATATTTTAAACTTTTCTTAAAACACTGTGTTAAAAGCACAAGATTATTCCACATAACGTCCTGAAAGAACAATTGAACTTAATTATATTAATGCATTAATATAAATTAAAATAATCAGATAATGCAAAATGAATCATCTTATTGACATGACTTAAGGTTTAAAGATAAAATAACGTAAATAGCGATGGAATTAAATTTACCAACAACTGTAAAAAGAGATGACGCAAAATAAAATAATTCTTAAAGAAATGAGTATCCAGAATAACAATTATTTTTTAAAACAATTAATTAACTCAAAATAAAAGATTCTAATAGAGCAAAATAATTCAACATACTTATGAATACTGAATCAGATGCTTCAATATTAAAAATATTTAAATGTCAAGATAACATTTCTTTAAAAAAGATAAAAATGCAAAACATAACTTGCAAGATGCCTCGAAGTAACCACGTACCTTTAAAATAAATAAATAAATAAATAAATAAAAACCCAAAATCTCATAAAAGAACCAAATAACCCTAAAATAACAAGCTATCACTGAACAAAGACAAAATTTACAGGAATAACAAAAAAAAAAGAGACAACATTAACCTAACCGAAAAAAAAAAACAAGAATTGTGAAATAATACATCTTTAAAAAAAATAATGACATAACTTAAAATAATGTCTTAGAAGTAGAAACTTAGATATTGTAAAACAACAAAAGTTAAAAAACTTAAAATATCTCAAAAAGAAAAAAAAAATCATTGTTTTACGTTGTATTAATCACACAGCGCTTTTAGGGATTTTGTGAAATTGATTGTAAATCTTTTACCTCGGTGTCGTTTCTGGTCATGTGACTTCTCGCTTTTGATTTTGCATCACGAGAATTTGCACTTCTGTCTGTCTTCTTGAGCAGGAGTATGTGGGAGAGATGGAGTCGGTGGAGTCGACTCTGAAACAGATGGCCGTGACCGCGGCGGCCGTGCAGCAGAGCGCAGTACCGGGCCTGGCCACATGGGGGCAGAAAGAGCTTGAGGAGAAACAGAGACAGTGGGACGCTCTGAGCAAACGGGTGAGGAAGGAGAGAAGCAGGAGTCCTACTCATCACACTAATGTCATTTAAGTCGCGTGTTTGTGTGTAAACTAATGTGTGTGTGTGTGTGTGTGTGTGTGTATTGTGCAGTTGCAGCAGCGGCAGGAGCGCGTGTCTGAGAGTCAGGAGAAAGTGTTGAACCTGAAGAAGGACTTGGTGGAGATGCGAGAGTGGATGTCTCAGGTGGACGAGGAGTTCCTCATGAGGGACTTCGAGTACAAGAGTCCAGAGGAGCTGGAGGAGGCGCTGCAGGAGATGAAGGTGCGCGACGTCCCGACACCATCTGACATCAGGACGGGGAGCGGTGCGATCGTTATTGCTATTGTGGCATCGCGCGTTGTATTTGTGCTAAATGTGTGTGTGTGTGTGTGTGTTTCTGTTTGTCTTTAAGAGAGCCAAAGAGGACGTGCTACAGAAAGAAGTACGAGTGAAGATCCTGAGGGACAGCATTAAAGTGTTGACGAGCAAAGCGCCCCCTGGTGGTCAGGACCTGAACAGAGAGTTAGCTGAGGTGCTGCAGAACTACCACAAACTGTGCGACCGCTTTAAGAGCAAGTGCCACACACTGGAGGTAACACACACACACACACACACACAAAATGTCAAAATAATGTCGTATAATAATTCATATAGCATTTAGGTTTAAAACACTTTGATGTAGGAAGTGTGTGTAGTGTGTTAAGAGGTTTATAACACAGACACTGTGCTGTAGGAAATGTGTAGTGTAATAAGAGGTTTATAACACAC
>QMIH01000325.1:405334-417245 GCA_003987875.1 Clarias batrachus | reverse complement strand
GTGTGTAGTGTAATAAGAGGTTTATAACACACTGTGCTGTAGGAGGTGTGTGTAGTGTAATAAAAGGTTTATAACACACACTGCTGTAGGAGGTGTGTAGTGTAATAAGAGGTTTATAACACACACACACACACACACACACACACACACACACACACACACACTGTGCTGTAGGAGGTGTGGTCGTGCTGGATGGAGCTGCTGCAGTATCTGGACCTGGAGTCGGGCTGGTTGAGCGCGTTAGAGGAGACGCTGCAGGCCACAGAGACGCTCCCGGAGAACTCCGAGTCCACCAGTCAGGCTCTGGAGGTACGCTGACCTCAGCACCGCTCCCACTGTAACGTTACACCACTGGGAGTGTTGTTCATCTCTTGCGCTCTCACACACTCACACACACACTTCCCTATTCTTTGTCTCTCTGTCTCTACCACTGTCTCCGTCTCTCTCACTCTCGTGCGCTCTTGTTTATTCTGTCTCTCCCTGTCTCTTTATCTCTCTCTGTTTGTCTTTGTCTCTTTATCGCTCACTCTCTCTGTCTCTTTGTCTCTCTCTCTCACCGTGTCTCTCGGTCTCTTTCTGTCTCTTTACCTATCACTCTTGTTGTCTCTCTCTGTTTCTCTCTCTCTGTCACTTCATCTGTCTCCCTATCTTGCACTCTCTCGCTCTCTCTCAATCTCTCTCACACACTCTATCACACACTCTCTGTGTCTCTGTCTCTCTCTCTTTATCAATCTTGTTGTCTCTCTGTCTCTCTCTCTCTCACACACACACTCTCTGTGTCTGTCTCTCTCTGTCTTTTTATCAATCTTGTTGTCTCTCTGTCTCTCTCTCACACACTCTTTGTCTCTCTCTCTCTCTCTCTCTCTCTCTCACACTCTGTGTCTCTGTCTCTCTCTCACACACTCTTTGTCTCTCTCTCTCTCTCTCTCTCTCTCTCTCTCACACACTCTATCACACACTCTCTGTGTCTCTGTCTCTCTCTCTTTATCAATCTTGTTGTCTCTCTGTCTCTCTCTCTCTCACACACACACTCTCTGTGTCTGTCTCTCTCTGTCTTTTTATCAATCTTGTTGTCTCTCTGTCTCTCTCTCACACACTCTTTGTCTCTCTCTCTCTCTCTCTCTCTCTCTCTCACACTCTGTGTCTCTGTCTCTCTCTCACACACTCTTTGTCTCTCTCTCTCTCTCTCTCTCTCTCTCTCTCACACACTCTCTGTGTCTCTTTCTCTCTCTCTCTTTATCAATCTTGTTGTCTCTCTATCTCTCTTTCTCTCTATCTCTCTCACACACACACACTCTGTGTGTGTGTGTCTCTCTCTCTCTGTCTGTCTCTCAGTCTCTGGAGTCGGTTCTTCGTCACCCGGGTGATAACAGGACTCAGATTCGGGAGCTGAGCCAGACTTTGATTGATGGTGGGATTCTGGACGACCTCATCACCGAGAAACTGGACAACTTTAACTCTCGCTATGACGACCTCAACCAGCAGGTGTGTGTGTGTGTTTAGTTTACTGAACAATTTCTAATATGTGTAATGACATAAAGCACTTTTATCAGACTCATTGGTCATTGTATTGTGTACTCTATGTGTGTGTGTGTGTGTGTGTGTGTGTGTGCAGGTGCTGGAGCGTCAGACGGCTCTGGAGCAGCACCTGGGGACGCTGAAGGAGAACGAGGCGGTGTTAAACACACTTCAGGACTCACTCGCTCAGCTCGATCAGACACTCACGTCCTACCTCACCGACCGCATAGACGCCTTTCAGATACCACAGGAAGCTCAGGTACAAACACACACACTCTCTCTCACACACACACACATACACACACTTAGTTTTAGATCTCACCTGTGTTTTTTTTTTCCCGTCTACCAGGCGATCCAGGCTGACATCACGGCTCACGAGGCGTCTCTGGAGGACCTGCGCAGGAGGAACGTGGGGGGGAATGCTCCTGCTCCGGCCTCAGACGGGAAAACCTCGCGTGGAGCCACCATGCTGGATCATCTGCAGGTCAGCGGTGTTAGCGGTAGCATGTTAGCAGGCAAAGTGGCTTAGGCTGGATTTTTATTACAGTGGAACCTCGGATTGCGGGTAACTTGGTTTACGAGTGTTCCGCAAACCGAGCCAAGATTTTTAATACATTTTTATTCGGAAATCGAGCAAGTATTAGTTTACGAGCACCGAGTATCATGTATCACACATGCGACTCTTATTTTGACACCGAGCGTCACTCTCTCACCTTCTCTCACCGAGGCGAGGGAAGGGGCTAATTCCACACACACACACAAACACACACACACTGCGCGCACCAACGGAAACACTTATCTGTCAGGATTTATTTTTACTTTTTTTTAAAGGTAAAGTACAGATTAATTTGTTTTATTTTCATTTTATAGATTGTATTAATTATTTTTATGTATTTCTTTTTTGGGGCTGTGGAATGAATAATTTGAGTTTTCATTATTTCTTATCTGGATAACGCCGTCTGCTAAATGTCTAGACTGCGTTGTGCCAAATGTAAACTTTTGGTGGAGCGGGGATTATGATGTGCGTTTGTTGTTCAGGAGTTTGTCTCGGCCCTTCCAGTTCTACTGGAAGGAACTCTTTTAGTATGCTTTAGAATAAAAAAAACCTTTACAGCACCAGGCCTCCGGTGAGGATCATATTTTGTTCCCCATTAAGAATAACTGTGTGTGTGTGTGTGTGTGTGTTTGTGCGCAGAGGAAATTCCGGGAGATCAACACGAAATTCCAGCTTTTCCAGAAGCCGGCCAACTTCGAGCAGCGCATGCTGGACTGCAAGAGGATCTTAGAGAACGCCCGCGCAGAGCTCCACGTCCTCGACCTCACAGATACACAGCCCGAGCAGATTCAAACACACCTCGCCGGCTGCATGGTGAGCGTATTCACACACGCACACACACACATAAACAAATCAAACCAGGGTATATTAATGATTCACTGATTCATTTGCTCATGATGTCTCATGATGTTTGTGTGTGTGTGTGTGTGTGTGTGTGTGTAGAAGCTGTACAAGATGCTGAGTGAGGTGAAGCTGGAGGTGGAGACGGTGATAAAAACGGGCCGACAGATCGTCCAGAAACAACAGACTGAGAATCCCAAGAGCATGGACGAACAGCTCACTGCGCTCAAGTTACTCTACAACGATCTGGGAGCCCAGGTACACACACACACACACACACACACACACACACACACACACACACACACACCGCTTCGTGAAGATTAGAAACCTGATGTACTGATGTATAAAAGCTCTGTGTGTGTGTGTGTGTGTGTGTGTGTGTGTGTGTGTGTGTGTGCGTGTGTGTTAGGTGACGGAGGGGAAACAGGAGCTGGAGAAAGCCCTGTCTCTGTCTCAGAGACTGCACAAGGACAGCGCCGCCCTGCAGGACTGGATCACATCCACACACACACAGCTGGAGAAGAAGATCAACGCGGGAGACATGCCGGCTGACATCGATGCCGAGATTGCCTGGACCAACGTGAGTGTGTGTGTGTGTGTGTGTGTGTGTGTGTGTGTGTGTGTGTGTGTGTGTGAGGGATTCTGTAGGTGTCGTCCTATGGCCATCAGTGTGTTTTACATGCGTGTGTGTATGTGTGTGTGTGTGTTGTGCAGGGTCTGCTTAAGGAGAGTGACTGTAAGAAGGCGGATCTGGGGAAGGTGACGGAGAACAGCGCCGCCCTGCAGGCCATAGTGGATGGCAGCGAGGCTCAGCTTGAGGACCAGCTGTTTGTCCTGAATGAAGGATGGCAACAAGTGCGGACGCTCACGGAGGACTGGCTCAGCACTGTGCTGGTGTGTGTGTGTGTGTGTGTGTGTGTGTGTGTGTGTGTGTGAACTGAAGATTGTATCTATTTCATAACGTTTTCCCGCACTTTGATGATCACATGCCAAACCCCACCCACTCTGTAACATCATTGGTGGCGGATACATACTCATGAACAAACGAACAAACAAATATTCCCCTGAGAGACAAACCACAGGACGTTACAGATACGTTTTGTTTCAATAGCACGATTATGAGCCAATAGGAAGCAAGGAGGCGTGGCTATCATAAAAAAATTAAATAAACTCGTTATTATTATCTTATTATCAAGTAGCTGTATGTAGCGTATGGGAACGAATGACCCGGGCGATCCTAGACCGTATGGTTCTTGTGGTATGAAAATCTACACAGGATGTGAGGAGGGGGCGTGGCTTAGCTTTGTTGCCATGACAGCCCCAGAGAAATTCAGCTCCTCCTCCTTCTGTCTCGGGAGCGGTTAGTGCTAGAGCTTATCATGTTGTGTTGGCTCTTGTTAGCTACATTGGCACCTCTGACTTTTTTTTTCCAATTTTATTTAATAAAAAAAAAAAAAAAAAATTTCAAATGTATTTTATTTGTAATACTTCGATACAGAAAATCCCTAATTATTCACCTACGTTTTGTCTTTTTGAACCTCAGTGTCAAAACTGAGGTTTTTTAAAATATTGTATATTCTTAGTATACAATATTTAAAAAAATACATTTTGACATGAAGGTTCAAAAAGACAAAATTTATGTGAAAAAGGAGGGAAAATAAAATGTTTCTGGTTCTCAAAATTTCATTATTGACAACTAAAACACATTACAGTGGAACCTCGGATTGCGAGTAACCTGGTTTACGAGTGTTCCGCAAACCGAGCAAAGATTTTTAATAAATTTTTAATCGGAAACTGAGCAAGTATTAGTTTACGAGTATCATGTATCACGCATGCGACTCTTATTTTGACACAGAGCATCACTCTCTCAAATTTTCACCCTGTTAAAACGGTGTTTCCGTTGTGTTTGTGTGTGTCCGTTTGTTGTGAAACTTTAAAAAGTGATTCCGTTAGTATGCGCGCACGCCAATGTCAGAGAGATTTCTTTTTTTCCTGTTAAAACGGTGTTTCTGTTGTGTGTGTGTGTGTGTGTGTTGTGAAACTTAAAAAACCAGGTATGGATAGGGAGGAGGAGTGTTACTGTGTAAAACGAGGCGAGGGAAAGGGCTAATTCCACACACACACACACACACAAGCGCACACACACCAACGGAAACACTTCTCTGTCCGGATTTATTTGTACTTTTTTTTTTAAAGGTAAAGTGCAGATTAATTTGTTTTATTTTCATTTTATACATTGTATTAATTATTTTTATGTATTTAATTTTTGGGGCTGTGGAATGAATAATTTGAGTTTTCTTATGGGAAATGATGATTTGGTTTACGAGTATTTTGGAACACGAGCCCACTTCCGGAACGAATAATGCACGTAATCCAAGGTTCCATTTTTCGTGCCAGCGATCAGTTGGATATCATTGTGCGATTGTTCCTATGTTGTCTCCAAGGGCCTCGTTGTCATATAACATGAGGACCTAAATATGAGGTTTATATAAGGAAACAAAAACAGCCCATCTGTTGTCAAAGTTTTGGATTGAATTGTGTGTGTGTGTGTGTGTGTGTGTGTGTGTGTGTGTGTGTTTTGCAGAATCATCAGCGCGAGGTGGAGATGTTTGATGAGAACTTGGCTCACATCAGCACCTGGCTCTATCAGACCGAGATCCGTCTGGACGAGACGGAGAAACTTCCCGCGGCCGAGAGGGAGAGAGTGGTGAAGGTGGTGGACACACACACACACACACACACACACACACACACACACACACACACACACACACACAAGCTAGACGCACCTCTGAGACGCTGGAAGTATTTCCTTCATGTCTAAATTAATCTTCCTCTGTCTCACTCTGTCCCTCTATCCGTCCGTCCCATCGCAGGCTGTGCTGAGCGAACTGGAGGCGATGAGCGCGAGGGTGGACGGCGCCCGTGACCAGGCCGTGATCCTGATGACCGGCAGAGGACCCGCATGCAGAGACGTGGTGGAGCCCAAACTGGAAGACCTGAACCGCAACTTCCACAAGGTGGCGCAGCACATCAAATCCGCTCAGGTAGGTGACCTCGCGTGATACGCTCGAGGTTGTTCCCCATGGCTCCAGTGTGCTCCAGGTCAGCGCTTGTTCTCGTACGTTGTCCGCAGGGAGAGGAGGCGGCGAGGGAATCGGGAGCTCCTCCGTCCTCGTCTGAGCTGCAGGAGTTCGAGGCGGAGTTACAGGCGACGCTCGGCGCGCTGGAGCAGCAGGAGCCCGCGCACGCACCTGATGAGGACAAGGTACGTGAACTTTYACCTCACTTTGTAACGGGAAGCTCTACTGACTAGTGTAGTGTGTTTACGAATATGTAAATTAGGGAACGCTCCACGGTTCAACCAACCAGTCTCAAATTTGCATAAATTTGCATACGAGAACGGGATTGGCTCTCGGGTTTTATGATGTAATAGTATCGCTTATTAATGCTGATTAAATAAAAACTGTACTGTACAAATACAAGATGGTGTGTGTTCACACTCACTGTGGATGTTTATAAGGTGATTCCACGTAATCACTGAGATGTGTGTGTGTGTGTGTGTGTGTGTGTGTGTGTGTGTGTTCTAGCTGGATGAAGAGAAAGCTCGTGTTGAGGAGGTCTTGAGGAGAGGAGAAGAGCTGATCCAATCTGCGTCAGATGACAAGAGAGATGAGATACGCCTAAAACTACAGCTTCTGCACACTCGCTACAGGGTACACACACACACACACACACACACACACAAAAGAAAGAAATGATACACCTTTACCTCGGACAGACAGAATCAGCCC
This sequence comes from Clarias batrachus, assembly GCA_003987875.1. Lineage (NCBI taxonomy): Eukaryota > Metazoa > Chordata > Actinopteri > Siluriformes > Clariidae > Clarias > Clarias batrachus. The sequence goes on along the minus strand of QMIH01000325.1, from coordinate 410,534 downwards.
TGACATGACTGCCGTCCGAGCGCGCTGTAATCCAGACGTCACTCTTTTCCTCCCGTCCTCTGTCTCAGGAGCTCCACATCATCCGGATGCGTCGAGTAGGAGTGGTTTGTCAAGACTCCGCCCCCACCTTGACCCTCCACGCCCGTCAGGAAGAGCAGCGCGCGTCTCTCTCGCCGTCCTCCTTCTTCCTGGACGTCAACAAGGTTCTGCTGGCCATGGCAGACAACGAGCTCCTCCTCAATTCGTCAGAGCTCAGCGGCGGCCTGTTCGAGGATTTCTCAAGCCAGGAGGACACGCTCAGGGTAACCAACCTTAAACAACTAATTTATTATTCATTCATGATTATTGATATATCATCATGATTAATGCATCCTAATTTACTCTTCAAATAATTTGCTCTTCATTTTATTTATTTATTTTTTATTATTAATTGTGTGGATCGGGTGTAGGTTTAAAGCGGCAGTATGTAACTTTGATCACCGTCTGCATCGAACGAGTTACAACTCCCAAAGCATGTTGCACCAAAGTGAAAATCTCGACATCGGACACTTTTAATTCATACAGCAAATTGGGTATCCACGGCAACCCAAAGCAGCACAAGAATTTCACATTTTAAAGCAGCAGTTTGCAAAAAAATCTCATTTTTGTTTTAGTCAAACTTGTTGTTTCAATTGTGATTCATTAAAAAAAAGGCATAATTAAAAATGACTAATGAAACGTCCTAATGCAGCTTTAAAATTCACCGTCTGTTTGAATTTGAACTGAGCAACATAACAAAAATAATCTAACAAAAAAAAAAAAAATTATGCTGTTATATGCAGTCTTCTTATTTTATATGCGAAGCTCACAAAGCGCAGCTTTAAAATTCACATACTTGTAGACTGATTTGAACCGAATGGATAAATACAATTACATAATCAAGATTTGTTGTTGTTGTTGTTGTGTAGTACACTGTTGTACACTCTAAGAAAAAAAATACATACTGCACCTTTAAACTTTAGCCACCGCGCCCGCAATTGAAATGAATGGCATTATGAATAATTACATCATCATCATCATCATCATCATCTCAGAATTCCTTAATTATTATTTTTAAGGCTGAATGAGATCTGGACACACGCACGTCATGTCATACCGTCTCGACTGATCTTCTTCCTGTCTGTGTGTAGAACATAAAGGAGAGTCTGGAGCGAGTCGGCGAGCAGGTCACGGCGTTAAACGAGCATCAGCCTGACGTGATCCAGCACGCCTCCAAGCAGGAAGTGGTGCAGATGGGTGACGCGCTGACGCAGCTGAACGCCGAGTGGGACCGCGTCAACCGCATGTACGGCCAGCGCAAAGGGTGAGGCCACGTCCGCGTTCACTTTTTATCGTGTTAATGGATTTGTAATCGTTTATATACTGTACAGTCACTGAAACTGGAGACTCATTTCATGCACATTAAACATACAGATTTTGACCTGTTTATTTTGAAGGTTAGCATAAAGATCTTTAGTAACATGCGCGCTAATGTACACCATGACACTTGAGCTTTACTTTAGGAGGCGGAGCCTAGCGATGATCGGGATACTTCTCGTCCGAGATAAATCACTGCCGGTTCCTTTGTGACATCATTGATGTAAGATACAGATTTGCACCTGACTCATGCCATTGGTCCAAGATTAAACATTTAGGTTTTTAACTTGGGTAAAGTGGGTCTATGGTGTACAAATAAAACGGTGAACTGATGAAGCTCCGCCCATCCAATCAGCGACATCGTCACGGAACGGAGGATGAAATTTGCTGATATGTATTACACGGCACGTATTAAACGTCACGTATTGCACACCATGTGTTACACACGAGGCCGGCCCTGCGTCATGTGACATCGCACTTTTGCGAAAGATCCAAGCGGCATCGGCACCGAAATCGTGGGTTGGAGCTCGGTAGGATCTAAGGGTCTAAACGGAGCGGAACATTTTAATATTTCGTCGCTGAATAAATAGCAAAGGGACTAAGTGAGAAGGGGAAAAAAAAAGTCTCTCTGAAAGTTCACAGAGTTTCCACGTCTCGTCCTGGTCACATGACCACCCTTGCGCTTCATCTTCATTCTTCAAAGCACGAGCTTAAGTGCTTCTGTTTCATTAATATTCGGCGCTCGCAGTGGCCTTTGTGTAACTTCTAAAATTCTTTAACTGAAACAGGGTCGCCGGATATCACGGATAATAACATGCAAATGAGCGTAATGGTGCAGTCTGGGAGAAACCGCGCGTCTGTTAAACGCATTAAGAGTATTAATCCTGGTTTATCTGACATCTCGAGCTTGTTCTGCTTTTAAAAGAAACTATGTGAATTGTGGCGGCTGCTGACCCGTGAGCGTGTGGGCGATGGGAATCAGACGTGTGTGTGTGTGTGTGTGTGTGTAGATCTTACGATCGTGCCGTTGAGGAATGGAGGCAGTTTCACTGCGACATCAATGACCTGTCTCAGTGGCTGTGCGACACCGAACAGACTCTGGCGGATGAAACCGGACCTGAAGGAGACCCGGAGCGTGCCCGCGCTCAACAAGAGGTCAGTACAAACGGTCAAGGGTCAAAACAGGAATCCGAGAGCTTGAAAATTGGGTACATTCGGGTACCCAAAAAAAAAAGGAGCAGGGTCCTACTTTGATGAAATGCCTTCATGACCTCAAAGAGAAAGACTCGCATCTGTAACATCTGGTTTCTAAGAGGAAATTAGGAACCCAGGAACTAGAAAATCAAAATAGTTCCGCGTGTATGTGTGCGTTTTGACGTGTGTGTGTTGTGTTCAGGAGCTGGAGGAAGGCCTGACGAGTCACGAGGCCATGCTGGCTGACCTCGTGCAGTCGGGTGATCACATCATCACACAGCTGTCGTCTCCGGACGGTCCTCTGCTCCAGGACAAGCTGGACAACCTCACGAAGCGCTGTGCGATCGTACACACGCGAGTCGCCGAGCGCCGCCGCAGGTACGGGGAACACACACGGCAGCGCGGTAGACGGATCTCATATTAGTTTGAGTCTCGAGTCAGTTAATACGAGACTGCGGTGTTCTCGCAGACATTTACGCTGTTAGTATGAAGCCGACATGTGCTAGGGATTTTTGTTTTATACTTTTTGGACTTCCTGTTGGAGGTCGCAGCATGCACTGTAAGTTTGTGTAGAAAAATCGAGACGTCTTTGAGGTGAAGAAACAAAGGTGCACTAATAAAGCAGTTCTTATATGTTTGTTTCTGTGTGTGTGTGTGTGTGTGTGTGTGTGTGTGTGTGTTTAGGTTAACGACTGCCGATCCCTCGGTGTTAGAAGTGCTACGGCGCAGTGCTGATTTGGAGCACTGGCTGGAGCAGACCGAGGCCGCTGCTTTGACGCTGCCTGCGACTGCCGCTGATCAAAACCTGCGAGAGTTGAAGGTGAGGCGTCGCAAGCCATCGTGGCACTGGTACCACCTTTACCACTGGTTTTTTAAGGTCCAGGTCCACAACAATAATCCGAATCGAGCCCCTCTTCATCGGACCAATCCTGTCCTGTCGCTTGTCTGATGAGCTTTTTTCAGCTAAATGTTATGCTAAAAGAGGTTATGATCAGGATCGGATAAATCCACCACAGAAGATCTGCTACAGAAGCAGAGATCTTTTAATGTGTAGAAATCTTGAGCTGCTGAACTACAGTTACTGGCGGTCTCGATTCAGAACCTTCGGAACGCCATGTGCCAGTTTGGATAACAAAATGGTAGACGCACTGTTTGTGCTACTGTATATGTAACATGAGGAAAGAAAGCTCAGGAAGAGTTGAGAAATTATAGTTCACTCACTCTCACGTAGTCACTGTAGCACTTATCCTGTCCAGGGTTGAGGGAAACCTGGAGCCTGTCCCAGGGGACACAAGGCAAGATGCGTCCGCATTCTCTCATACACTCGAGTAAACTGGGAATTGGCCCAATCTGCATGTCTTTGGAATGTGGGAGGAAACCAGAGTACGTGGAGGAAACGCACCAAGCACGGGGAGAACATGCCATGAGCTCCTCCATGTACGCAGCAGACCCAAAAGCGGGACTCAAACCATCAACCCTGGAGGTTCGAGGCCACAGTGTTGACCGCTACCACACCTGCCGCCTGCTGCCTGTTATAGCTCAGCTGCGTTAAATTTTTTTCCCAGAGGTGCCCTTAGATAATTAATGCACTGTTCTTCAGCAGGATATTTTCCCTTCGGGTCCTTTTTCTACTCACCACTTGGATCATCTTTAACCTCTGGTCTGTATATCAACATCTGTCATACATACTTTCTCTCTCTCGTTCAGGCTCTGACAGAGGAGATGGATTTGCAGAACGACAGTTTGACCTGGCTCAACCGGAACGGTTCCCAGATCCTCGCCAGCTCCAACCTGAAGTCTCACGAGAGAGAAGCTCACGCCTCCAAACTCCGGCAGATCAACATGACCTGGAGCAAAGTAATCCCCCGCTCACGTGCTCACGACGCTAACGACATACACTTGTGTAAGAGGACTAAAACACTTTCTCGTGTTGTCTCTCATGGTTCTCTCTTCCTGTAGGTGACGCAGGAGTTGTTGGAGAAGGTCAGGGAGGTGGAGGCCAGGCTGCAGTTCCAGGATAGGATGAACCACTTGAGCGACTGGGTCCATCTTACCCAGCAGCCTCTGAGCGGACGCACCGAGCTGTCAGTCACTGAAGCGCAGGTGAGCTATGATACCCTTCAGAGCCCACAGAGTCTCCGGTCGTTATAACGAAATAACCCCGAGAAATCGAGACGGACTCCGTCAACCAGGTCGTCTTACTCTCAAACAAAAGTTTTCTTTTTGTTGGTCTTTTCCTTCCGTTTTGTTTCTCCTACTTGATTGTTTTTCATCTTCCTCTGGCTTTTTAATACTTCGTCTTCTTCTATCTTCTCATTTTATTTCTCATTGGTCCCTTTAGAAGCTTCACAGTTAGTTAGAGATATCATTAAAAAAATGGGATGTATTCAGTCAACAAGACCATGACCCCTGTTTAACCCCTGGTTGTTTGTCTCGTCCTGAAGGCTCTGGAGTCAGCTGTGAGGGAGCGGAGAAGGGAGCTGGACGAGTTGCTCACGCGTTCCAACGATCTACACCGGACACAGCAGCTGCTCCCTCAGGAAAAGGTCTGGTTTCAACTTTTACCCTGTGTTTTTCTCACTCATGGTGTGCTTTAAATCCAGTATATAAT
>QMIH01000325.1:390125-405247 GCA_003987875.1 Clarias batrachus | reverse complement strand
ATATAAAATAAGTCATCTGATGGAATTTCCTACGGTGTCCCTCAAGGCCCAAGTCTAGGTCCCCTCTTTTAATTTTTTTTTTTTATATATCCAAAGGAAATCTGTCAACTGGTACATGATAATTTGTGTGTCTAATTTTTTTTGCAATGATTTGAGTAAACGTATCGGCCAGATGAGTCAATTTATGGAAGAGGAGTCACATGTTCCTGTAACTTTAAAATGACAAAATGTCAATTTGGACTCAGTTCCTTCACTATACAGTGGAACCTTGGATTACGAGCATAATTCGTTCCGGAAGCAAGCTCGTATTCCAAAACACTCGTAAACCAAATCAAACCTTCCCATAAGAAATAATGAAAACTCAAATTCGTTCCACAGCCCAAAAAAATAAATACAGAAAAATAATTAAGACAATATATAAAGTAAAAATGAAACAAATTAACCTGCACTTTACCTTTTAAAAAAGTAAAAAAAGAAATCACAACAAATAAATGAACCAGCACCTTACCTTTGAAAAGAATCGCGACAGAACAGAGTTTTTGTGTAGAGCAGAAACACAGAGTGTGTGTGTCTGTGTGAAGCCAGGGAGGGGGGGTGTAAAGGCGAGAGTGTGTGTGTGTGTTGGTGTCAAAAAACTTGGTACTCGTAAACCAAGACATGCTCATTTTTCAAGTCAAAATGTATTAAAAATCTTTGCTCGTCTTGAGGAACACTCATAAACCAAGTTACTCGCAATCTGAGGTTCCACTGTAAAGGGAAAAACGACAAATAAGAATGGCCCATTTAACATTTGAAAAGTCAAGTTCATAGAAGTAATGATGTTCTCACATACACACACACACACACACACACACAAACACACACTGCACCTTCAATCTGTAGCAATAACTGGAACAACTGCTGGCTCAAGTCATTGAGTTATCGCTGTTGTGGAAAGGCCACGAAACGAGTCCGTAAACTCAGATTAGTACAGTTACACTTTCAAATGTAAATTTTGCAAAGCTATTACAGGAAATGACTCGACACCAGTTAACCAATCAGAGTCGAGAATTAAACAGTGACCAAATAGGAAACTAAATGATTGGGGGAACAAAAAGAAGGGCCAGAGTACAGAGCCTTGAGGAACTCCTGTATTTTATTAATAGATATCTCTCTCTAAAACTTTGTTTTATATCTATATAAGATAGTAGACAGAAAATGTTATAAATGTATGAATGTGTGTGTGTGTGTGTGTGACAGGGTAAAATGGAGAAGCTGGCAGCAGACTGGAAAGTTCTGGAGCTCACACTGAAAGACAGGACTCAAGTGTCTCAGTCACCGTGGACACACCAGATCTCACAGCAGCCGCTGTCTCCAGGTTAGAGACTGGCCACTTACACGCGCACACACACACACACGCACACACAGACACGCACACACAGACACGCACACATAACCATACTTGCACACATGCTCACACACACACACACACACACACACACACACACACACACACACACACACACACACATAATAACACATGACACAATAACACACTCTTCCACAAGCATACTGACACACACACTCACATAAACATACATACAAATGTGTACAAAAATGCATACATGCACAAGGACAAAGACGCGTACACACACTCACATAAACATACATATACACCTATACATGCACAAACATGCATAACACACATACACACATATCCAGAAACATATGCGTACACAAGGAAAAACATTCATACACACACACTCTTCAACAAACAGACTTGCATACACTCACATAAAAATACATACACACATATGCATACGCACAGAGAAACATACATAGAAGAACACTTAGACAGTCTGAACTGGGTGATAAAGTGTGTGTGTGTGTGTGTGTGTGTGTGTAGTGTTTGTGGAGGTTCAGAGGTCAGTGTTACTGGGCGAGGCTCCTCGCAGCGCAGTGAGTGTGAGCGACCGGGCCACAGAACTGGCCGACTGGCTGCAGCTCATCCAGCAGATGCTCAAATCCAGCATCGTTACCGTGGGAGACACAGACGAGATCCGCACCACCATCAGCCGCCTCGAGGTGTGTGTGTGTGTGTTTACATAATTACAAGCTTTTTAATAAAATCACCCTTTTTATTAAGGACAGATAAAGTGTGCAACTGTGTGTGTGCGTGTGTGTGTGTGTGTGTGTAGGTGACTAAAGGTGATCTGGAGCAGAGACATCCTCAGCTGGAGGAGATTTTCACTCAGGCTCAGAACATCAAGAACAAGACGTCCGACCTGGACGTGCGCACCTCCATCACGGAGAAACGTGCGTGTGCCGCGTCTTCACTTCTGCCTCATCGTCTCCGTGTCTTCTCTTCTCGTCTCGTCTCGTCTCTTCTCGTCTCGCCTCCTCTCGTCTCTCCTCTTCTCTCCTTCCTGCACCTCGCTGCATTTCACTTGATGCTGCTTCTCATTTTTTCCCCCTTACACTCTACATTCTTCTTCATAATACTTAATTCTTCACGCTGTCTTGTTTCTTTTCTTTTTTTGCTTCTTTTTCGACTTTTTTTCTTGTTCTTTCGTCCACTTCAGCTTTTTTCTTGTCTTTGTTTTCTTCCTCTTTTTCAATTCATGTTTTTTTATTTCTTCCTTCATTCTCTGTTTTAGCTTCTCCTCTTCTTCTTCCTCACCCTTTTGCATTTTAATCTTCTCTTTTCCTACTTGTTCTTTTTATTTTCTCTTCATCTTTTCTCATCTCTTTTGCTTCTTTTCTTCTTTCGTCTTTTTTCTTCTTCTTCCTCTGTGGAGTCATTTTTGCATCTTAGTATTTGCTGATTCTTGTTTGCTTTTCTTCTTTCTTTTTTTACATGTTTTTAATCAATTTTTTTACCTTCATTCATCTTTCTTTCTTTCCTACTTGTTTTTCTTCTTCATCCGTGTCTTCTTTGTGTTTGCCTTTTTTTGCGTCTTGCTGCTTCTTTACTTCTTTTGCTTCTTTTTATCCTTTTTTTCTTCCTTTTTACTTACTTGTTGCTCCTTCTGTATATTAATTTTGTTAATATATTAGTTTTTTTAGTTGTTGAGCTGGTTTTATTTTTTTTTTTTTGCTTCTCATTTTTTGTTTTTTTCCCCTTATTAATCGTCATGGTAACGTATCCGAATACGATAACTTTATCTTCAAAAAATATCATTTTACAGAAACAAGGACAAATTTAAACCTTCCTTCATTTTCCGAAGTTGTTTTTTTTTTTTTTTCTTCTTTTTCTTCTTCCAGAACATTCTTTTCGGACGTCTGCTGTATTTACTTGTTAAAGCCCAGATGTGCAAATACGTGAACTGACATTTTTTCCTGTTTCATTTCCAGTGGAGAAAGTGCGCAGCCAATGGGACGGCACGCAGCACGGCGTGGAGGCGCGGCTCCTGCAGCTGGATCACATGACGGCGCACAGCGAGCAGTGGCGGGACCAGTGGGCACGTGTGAAGTCTCTGATCGGTCACAACGAGGCGCGTTTGCACAACCTGCTTCAGACGAGCCGAGAGCCGCTCACCAAGCAGATCGGCGACAACAAGGTGAGGGAGGCGGCCGACTCCATCCGGGAATTAGGCCACGCCCACAGGTCTAAAGCGGCCTGCTGGAGAATCCGTGTTTTATCGACGCTCTGTGCATCGAACCCACGTTTTAACATCACGCTCGCAGTGCCGTGATTATCCTGTAGGAGGAGCTCCAGCTCCAGTGATTTCCCCAGTCCTGGCCGCACCGTCTGGCTTTATGTTGATCAGATAGTCATTTAATGGCTGTAAAAGGATCAGAGTGTTTTAACGTCGTTTCACAGATCATGTTGCGCTTTATCTGGAACGCGCTCCAGGCCTCTCACTCTCCGAGCACGTCCTGATCACTGCTTTCTCTCCGACGTGGAATCGATACTTTTTTCCCCATTTACTTATTAAGCGCAGAGGAACAGAATGTTTTTCTCTCTCTCTCACTCTCTCTCTCTCTCTCTCTCCCCCGTGTCAAGGCCTTCCTGCAGGACCTGAGCCGAGAGCACACGACCGTGGCGGCGTTTAACGAGCTCTGCGCTCAGCTGCTGCAGGACTACGCCACCGATGACACGCGCAGGGTCAAAGAGGTGATGGACAAAACCATCGTGTCCTGGAACACCATCAATAACAGGTACACACACACACACACACAAATAAAATAATCAATATTCAGCATGAGAGCTGTCAATCAGTGCAGCACACACACACACACACACACACACACTCATACTCGGAGCACATTGACGTGATGTCACTGCTTCACACAGATCACACACTTCCTGTTCTTTCCTTCTTTTCCCTTTTATTCTTCTTTACACTTCCCTTATCTTTTTCTTTCTCTTCTTTCCCTTTGCTTTGTTTTCTTTCTCTTTCCTTCTTAGGACTTTTTTCTTCCTCGTTTTCCTTTCGTTTCTTTCACTCGCTTATCTTTTCCCCCATCCTTTTCTCTTCCTTCCCGTACCTTTTTTCTTTCATTTCATTTTCTCTTCCTCCTTATCCTTTCCTTCCGCTTGTCTCCTTAGCTTTGTTTCACTTCCTTTTCATTCTCTTCTTTTCCTTATCCTTCCTTTCTCTTCTTTTTTTCTCTTACTTTTCTTAAATTCCCATTTTTCCTTTTACCTTTTTTTCATTAAACTCTCCTTAACGTTAACTTCCCTTTTTTTCCTTTTGCTCTGCCTCACTTGCCTTCCAATTCCAGTTCTTTTCTATGACTTCTTCCATTCCCTTCTTTTTCCCTCCTCCCTTTCTCTCTCTTTCCTTTTTTTTACTTTCATTTCATTTCCTTCCTTGTCAACTGATTCTCCATCATTTGTTTCACTTCCTTCTTTTTCTTCCTTTTCCTTTTCTTTCTTTAATTTTACTTAACCTTCAGTCCACTTTGCTTTGTTTTTCTTCTCTTCCATTTCTCCTCCTTTCTTTCCCCTCAGATGTGTAACAGGTCACCTGGAGGTCTTTGCATCTGTATCTCTCTCTCTCTTCAGGGATTGAAATCACGTCATTTTCGACTTTGGCGCTTTCGACAACCGAGGATTCCACCCTTTGCCAATTACTGTTGAGAAATAAAAGTTAATGAACAGAAGGATGAATAGCTGTGTGTGTGTGTGTGTGTGTGTGTGTGTGTGTGTGTGTGTGTGTGTGTGTGTGTTGGTGTGTGCGTGTGCGTCGGTGTTAACTGTGTCGTGTCTCTCAGGGCGTCAGACCGTCAGGCGGTTCTCGACTCCGAGCTGAAGAACCTGCAGGCGTCCCTCAGGGAGCTCGAGGGCTTCCTCAAATGGCTACAGGAGGCGGAGACCACCGCCAACGTCTTGGCCGACGCCTCCCAGAGGGAGGAGCTGTCTCAGGACTCCGCCCACATCCGAGAGCTGAAGGGGCAACTAGATGTAAGTGGCGTGTTCGTGGTGTCAGCTCCGATACAAGCCGCGTGCGTGATCAGTAGCGTTAGCGGCTGTCGAGACAAGAAGATTTATGTTGTTGAGTGTGAAAATCTGTGTGTGTGTGTGTGTGTGTGTGGGTGTGTGTGTGTGTGTGTGTGTGTGTGTGGTTTTAATTTATCCAAGCTGTCTTCTGGCATGAAGCGGTTACATGTCGATGTAATGAAGTTGTGCTCGAGGCTGACGTGCCTGAGCGATCTGACGTGATCTCGGCATATTAACGTCTGGATATTATTAGAAGTGTGTGTGTGTGTGTGTGTGTGTGTGTGTGTAGATACCCAGGCACACCCTCTATTCTGGTATCACCCTGTCTCCTCTCATTTGTATATGCTTCAAGCCAACTTGGTTGTGTGTGCACATGTAAAGTAAGAATTTGTGTGTGTGTGTGTGTGTGTGTGAGAGACGTATTTTACTTTGATATTTTTCCCCACCAATCTTATTCTGATATTATATTATGGGATGGAAAATTCCCCCGGACTTTCTTTAGTGCTAAGTGAACAGATTTCTAGCGCGAGCGGATGGATGAGCCGCTCGCGCGCTGACCTGCTAGCGCGTTAGCTTCAGGATCCGTCCGCTTCCTCACGGAGCCGGGTGTTTAGGGGTCGGAGCGGCGGTGAGATAAAATGCCTGGTCTGAAGAGCTGCAGCACGAGTCTGACGAGTAAAACCCATTCCCTGTAAGATGGCAGTACTTTAAATTCGGCGTGTGGTTTATTTGTTCCCGCTTCAGCTCGGCGCTTAATGACCAGGACCTCGGGGAAGGCGTTGAGTAAAGTGTACTGGAGTGCGAAGAAGATTCAAATCACCAGGAATTCATTTTAACACCCCCCAGTGCATATTAACGCAGCTGCAGCGAGACCTTCAGGACTGGCTTTAACACCTGCCTCCAGTCTCGCGGGGTTCACGCCGCTCCGCTCCACAGCCACAGAGCGTCTCTTGTTTCTATTGAAGCGTATTCGCGCGGTGAAAGGCTTCCGTCATTAGCCGCCGTGTTGAACACGATATCAAAGATCATAGACGGATCTTAGGGGTGGAACGGACCGCGGGCTCGCCGGTCGGGTCGCGTCTCAGCTTTGAGTTGGATCACTTTTCAGGGCACAAACAAAAACAAACAAACAAAAAAAGAGACACGAGTTTGCTTTCTTTTTGTTGTTTGTAGACTTTATGAAAAGGAAGGTTTGTAACCAGTTCTACAGAAATCACTTCAGACGTTCGGTTGGGTCTCGGTGTGTATTTGATTTCCTCTAATGTGACCTCATATGGACGCTCAGCCCTGCTGTTCCATTGATGGGCGTGGCTCAGCGGTAGCTCATTTACATAAACACTGAAATGGCGTGTTTGAAAGAGGAGTAAAGGCAATTGATGATGTGCATTAAATTTTAAAATTATATTTAATTTATATTTCTGTTAAAGGCGTTAACACTCTCTCACACACACACGCACACTGAGACCTGTGTTAACTTGTTATACTGTAGAGATTGTAAAATATGGGACCTTTAATTAAGAATCATTTCTTCTTTCTTTTTGATCGTGTAGAAACCGGCTATTGTTCATTCACTGCTGTGTGAATGAAATGAAAGGAATGATTTTTTTACTTTTTTACTCACCATTGTACTGTATTTTAACCAAAAAAAAAAAAACTAATAATAGTTGAGCTACATTTTACATTCTTGGCCCAAAAAAGTGTCTTGAGTGGGTAATAAATTGAAGACTTTTTTCAGTGAAACAAAATGTTTGAGTATTCAAGGTCTAGTATTGATGTCATTTGGACTGCTTTTGTTGTAATAAGTGCTTTATCAGCACTTCTTACAAGTAGGCAGGGTTTTTTTTTCAGGGAGATCTGGCAACCCTGACCAGCACAGACAGAGACCGAAACGAGGGCGAAACGTGGAGCGAGCGGAAATACAGTTTGTGCAAAAAATGAGGAATGAGACCCGACTACAAGCAGCAGTACACTTTTATTTTTTCACACTAAGATAGTTAAACCTCGCGACTATGTAGGATCAACTCCGCTCCATTACACCACCACCAGATGCTCAAGGTTCTTTTATTCATCCGTAGACCAGGCATTAGCATAATCGCATACCTGACATTGCTTGATTGATGACTTCTGTAAGCCTTAAACTTTGCATATACAGGTATATATAAAAGTAGAATATGTGTAGTATTTAATTTTTGTTCTGCCTACAGTGTGTGTGTGTGTGTGTGTTTCGGGGCAAGTAAGGAGACGGGCAGTGGAACAAAAATCACCATCCGCATTTGAATCCAGGGAACCGTTTAGTCGTGCACTCATGGCTTTGCAAAACATTCAGTTCAATTTAATTCAATTCAAAAAAACTTTATTTATCCCCATGGGGCCATCTAAGGTGCGCAGAGTAGTAAAAAAAAAAAAAAAAGGCATCAATGCAAATACAAAATAAAGCAACAATAAAGTACAACTGATGGAATGATGATAAATGGAATTGAGATGATTTGATTAAACCAGGAAATTACTCGAAAACCACAGGCGTTGTCCCAGCATCTGATGGTCCGGATGGGAAGCGTCACGTGTCTGAGTTACACCATGAATCCAGACAATTCCGATTAATCAAACCGAGCGTACCCCATGCCCGCCTCCATTACAACACCCAGGCAGTGTGAGAGACTTCTTCCCTTTCTCCCCGAGGTTCTCAGCATGCCCAGATTGTGTTCACTCAAGGGCCTTCTTCTGAGACCACGGAACGGACGGTTTCTCTGAGAGCGAGAGATTTCTCTGCGGAAGTGGATCCAGTACTTGGCTTTGGTTCAGCACATTTCCATCAGGACGTCCTTTGAAAACCATGAATCAGTCATCAGCTTGTCATCGTCTCGAGCCCCGGAGCTTAAAGTCGAAAAAATACACCCATTGCTACAGTTTAATATATATATATATATATTTTTTTTCCCGTCCGGTCTATAAGAATAATACAACTGCTTCATATCTAACGAGGTGGACTTGAGATTTTTTATCCGGGTGCATAATTATCATCAAGAAATCGTTACTCTGAATGTTGAATTGACCGAAGCTATGATTAAGCAAGATAAGTGCTTCAATCAGGGTTTAATTGTCTGGGTGTGTGTTAGGCAAATGAGGCCCTTCATTCTTCTTATAATGTATGTGCTCGGCTTTAATCCTGACCGGAGAATTTATTTAAAAACAAAAAAAACATATCACACATTAATTGATATGCCAGCGTGCATTACTTTCACGGACCTTTGTGCATCGATAAATATTGTAAATAGCGTTACAAGTAGGACGGTGTAGATATTGATAGTAGGGAAGCTTTCCAACACCGTGTGTCTATTCAGACTAGACGACGCTTAGCTTTTTCAAATTCTCTTTAGCGTAATCCTTGATATGTCGATTAATTGCAAAGTACAATAAAATATGTCGCTGACGTACTGTATTCTGTTATGTTATCTAAAGTCCCGGTTTGACTTGAACGCCACTTATACACATATTGCATGACGTTTAAACAGTTTTGTGAGAGAGAGAGTTTCATGACCGAGCACTCAGACCAAACTTTTATAGTTTAGGGAGTGTGCACTCTCAGGATGAGTTTTTTGAGAATGCATGACCTGATTAACTACCATGTTAACTCTGAGGGCCCTGATTGGACGAAAGCAGCGCTGGAATTCTAACCCTTGCACCTTTACGTCTCATCTAAATTTTCATGCCAGTTACTTTCATACTTTTCACCATGCATTGCTTAAAAAAAAAAAAAAAGTCTAGTGTCCTGTCCTCAAGTCTGTGTGTGGTGTGTTTGTGTGTACAGAGTGTGTGTTCCGTCTGATGGATCATTTCTCCACTCATCATCTCCCTCTCTTGCTTCTTCACACTTAGCTACAGGATATAGATTTTTTTTTTTTTTTTTTAAGGCCCGAGCCCTTTTATTCCGACGCGGCACGTGTGAACGACAGGTCAGAGACGAGTGCTGGAGGTGATCGCGCGTTCACGCCTTTTCTTCTTCTCTGTTTTGTTCTTTTGCTCTTTCTTTTTTTGCGCCTTACAGCTTGTGTTTACTCTATTGACGTGTGCTCTTTTGTAGATAGCAGCGAGATGGCATTCGTTTCATACGTTTCCAAAAAGACATAAAAGAAGTATAAATATTTCGGAAAGAGCACGGCGGGGATGTAAACAAAATAAAAATGTGAAGAGTGCTAGTGAGGGAAGGTGTTTTATAGCTGCTGCAACATAAGTGATAAGAAGTCTTGTTTTGTTGACGGAAAGAAATTAATTGAAAAACTCATTTAATTTCATTGACTGTAACTCGGCGGCACGGTGGTGTAGTGGTTCGCACTGTTGTCTTGCACCTCCAGGGTCCGGGTTCGATTCCTTCCTCTGTGTGCATGGAGTTTGCATGTTCTCCCCGTGCTTGGTTGGTTTCCCCCCACAGTCCAAAGACATGTAGGTTAGGTTAATTGGCGTTCCCAAATTGGCCGTAGTGTGTGTGTGTGTGTGTGTGTGCCCTGTGATGGATTGGCACCCTGTCCAGGGTGTACCCCGCCTTGTGCCCTAAGCCTCCTGGGATAGGCTCCAGGCCCCCCGTGACCCTGAATACAGGATTAAGCGGTATAGACAATGAATGAGTGACTGTAACTCTAGTTTGAAATGAATTGCTTGTGTTAGCTTTTTATTAAGGTAACAGCTTTATCTAGCATTATAATCAAAGACTAAATTAGCTATTAGCGATATATGATTAGATATTAAACGCTTGCTACACCTGAACACACAGGATCATATTTCTGTTAATACACATTAACTTGGTATGGTTGATACAAACGTGATCCATTTCAAGATAAACATTTCCTCATTTCCTTTACGCGTAAAGCGTAACAGTGACATGCTAGCTAGCTGAATTGTAAGCCTGAGACATTGGCTCGTTTTGTGATGACCTTCTTTCTTTCTTTGTTCATTTCTTAAAGCTAACATCATTATCTAGCTTTATGTGACTAGATTAGCAAAACGCAAAATGGACAGTTAGCTATTAGCGCTATACAGTTGGATATTAAATATCTAGCTAGCTACCCTGACGCAATTTCTGAAGCCAAAATGGCGAATTAGAGCTAATCTTGACATAGCATGTCAAGCTGTAAAACTTTAGCAAAATCTTTGGAAGTCGCGAGTTGTGTGTTGAAGAGCTGTGGCTAATTGTTGAGGTGAATAATAAGTGTAATTACAATCTAATTCTGATTGTAGTTTTTATTTATTTATTTATTTATTTATTTATTTCATTAAATTAAAAAAAAAAAACTATTTTAGCAACAAATGTGAGGGAATGTTGTGCTTTGTTGTGCTATTGTTGTATTTCCATTGTCATGTTGTACTGTATGTACAAAGCCTAACTGTTGCATGCTAGCTAACTTAATTGCTGCCCCGAGTCATTGGCTAGTTCTCTGTGGTAAGCAGAAAAATTGCTAGATAGCTATTAGCATTATATAGTTAGTTATTCCAGCTAGCTACCTAGCTATTCTTGATGTACTACATAGCTAGGTAGCTAGCTATGTAGTACATCAAGCATATAAAACAAGCAGCATCTTTAGAGTTTTCCTAGCGTAGGACTCGTGGCTAATTATGAAGGTCAAATGTAATTACAAAGTGTAATTACAGTCTAATTCTGGCTTTAGAATTTATTTAGTATTTTAGCAACACATCTGTGGGAAATGTTAAGAAAGCCTGGTAACATTAATATGCTACAGGCTACAATAATCATTGGCTAGTTCTCTGTGGAAAAATAGCTATATTGCTATTAGCACTATATAGTTAGTTATTAAGCTAGCTAGTCACAGTTTAGAGTTGATGTTTATTTGCGTAGCATGTTAAGTGTATAAAACTAGCAACAGCTTTGTGTTTGTGAGCTTTGGCAAATTGTTGAGGTAAACGCTAAGTGTAATTACAGTACAATTCTTTGTAGAATTTATTTTTCAACTATTTTAGCAACACATCTGAGGTAAACATTAGCAATGTCCTAGCCTGAGTCATTGGTTAGTTCTAGAAAAAAAAAAAAAAGCTGGATAGCTGTTAACATTGTACACTTGGCTACTACATATCTAGCTAGCAAAAGCAATCTGGTCACAGATTAGATCTGTTTATTCATGTAGCATGTCAAGCATATAAAACTAGCTAGCTAGGTAGCTAACTAGTAGTACAGCTAGCCTGAGTCATTGCTAGTTCTCTGTTGAGTTTCCCTGATTGGACATGCTAGAAGGTGTGCTGCTAAAAGTGTGTCTTCAATTAATCACAGAGTACAGGAACATCGTAATGTCCTAATGTCAGAACCACACACACACACACACACACACACACACACACACACACACACACACACACAGAATGATTGAATATCTAGGAGACTGTCAGAGACTTTGTCTGTATTCCCTTAAGATATTAAGTAAATTTCTTCACCTTCACTTAACACACAGAGAACTCGAGAGAACACAGAGAGAGTGAGAGAGAGAGAGTGAGAGTGAGAGAGAGAGAGAGTGTGAGAGGGAGAGAGAGAGAGTGAGAGTGAGAGGACACGGCTCGGGGNCCATACACACAAACATGCACAAACAAGCACACATCACTAATGTTAACACACTAAATAAACACACACACAAACAGAAAGATATCTCACACACATGCATGCACACACACAAACAAGTACACTCATACATCGCACACCTACACACACACACATTATAACATCACAAATTGTAACACTCACACACTCACATCTCTGTCTCACACACCCTCACGCAGAAACACACACCAATTAACAAGTCACATATCTTAAACATACTAACACACACTACTKTTCACACAGACTTACACACCACACACACACACACACACACACACACACACACACACACAGAATGATTGAATATCTAGGAGACTGTCAGAGACTTTGTCTGTATTCCCTTAAGATATTAAGTAAATTTCTTCACCTTCACTTAACACACAGAGAACTCGAGAGAACACAGAGAGAGTGAGAGAGAGAGAGTGAGAGTGAGAGAGAGAGAGAGTGTGAGAGGGAGAGAGAGAGAGTGAGAGTGAGAGGACACGGCTCGGGGGTGGTGTGTATCAGCCTGCATTAGCAGATGTGTTCTAATCCCATCACTGTGCAGCACGCTCACCTCAGCTGAGATTAAACCTGAACAACTCACCACGTCCTTCTCACTTCATTTTTCCTCTCTTTATCTCTACAGTCTTTTCTGAATTTCTCGTTTATCTCTCTCACCTGGCTAGTTTCACTTTCTTTCTTTCTTTCTTTCTTTCTTTCTTTCTTTCTTTCTTTCTTTCTTTCTTTTTGCTCCTATATTTTTTCCCTTACGTTTTATCAATCTGTCTGTCTCGTTCGTTTTTATTTTTCCTTATCCGTCTGTCTTTGCACAATTGGTTAATTTACCTTTCTCTGTGTTTTTTTGTCATTCATCCTCTCTGTCTCTCTCCCTTTTCTATTCATGTCTTTTTATTTTTTTCTGCTCTGTTGTTCCTCATGAGGTTACTCGCTCTGGTTTCAGTAAAGTGTGTCATATGCACGCTCACACACTCGCGCTCTCTCTCACATATACACACACACACACACTGATTCAGATTCTCTCTCTCTCTCACACACACACACACACACACACACACACACACACACACACACACACACACACACACACACTCGCCCTCTCCCTCTCTCTCCATATCACATACACACACACACACACACATCACAATTCTCGTGTGTCCGTGCAACTTGTAGAATAAAATCTCCCTCCTCATTTGTCTCTCGGTTTCATTCCCTCGTTTCTGTGCTCCTACACTTTCACTGGTGAGATGTAATCCTCTCTCTCTCTCTCTCTCTTTCTTTCTTTCTCTCCTCTTCACTCTCCTCCATTATCCCTCTCCCCATAGCCATCTCATTCATTCGGTTGTTTCCTTTATCTCTTTCATTTTTTTCCTCTCTTTATCCTGCATCGATCACCCCATCGCCAGCGCAGAAGGGAAATAAGAAGTGACACCAGGGAGGAGAGTCACTCCCTCTTCCTCTCTCTCTTCCTTTCTCTCTCTCTCTCTCTCGCTCACTTCTGCTCCGTTTCTTCTCCCCGTCCTCGTCCTGTTAGTTCTCTCACTCGGACACTCGTGCTCTGATGTTTCCTCTTCAGCGCTGGATGTTGTTCAGACTGTGGGACTGAAGGGAATTGGATTAATCCTCTGACCGTACGCGTTTGTGCGCGCGCGTGTGTGTGTGTGTGGGACATGCTCGTCTGGGTTCGTCAAGGGTTGCGCGGCTCACGGCGGGGGATGTGAGCGCACACGTGTGTGTGCGCGTGTGTGTGCGCGTGTGCGCACGTTAGAATGCGTGCAGCGCGAGCCTGGCAGTGTGGCGCCGGCCGTGCGAGGATGATGGCTGTGGTGAGGACGTCTCTGCAGAAAGTGGTGCTCTTCTTACACCGGCTTCAGAGAATGGCCATCACCTCACCACGCTACCAGAAACTCTGCAAGGTCAGTCTGTGCACACACACACACACACACACACACATGCATGTGGAGTTAGTTTGGACTGTGTGAGTCTCAGTGCATGTTTTTATTCCTCATGGGAAGTTCTAATCTAAACAATCGGTCAGAAGGTACAGATGCCTTTTGTTCTTTAAATACATTCTCGTTTCCATAGTAACGACGCACACCTTCATATCATCTACGCCTGAAAAACCCACAGGTTACAAGAGCATCGTACCGTTTTTTTTTCTTCTTTTAAACAAAGACGTTGATTTAACATTGATGGAAGGAGTCTCCGGTGTCAGAGCTCCGTAAAAGGAAACTTTTACTTCAAAAAGTTTTCGTCTTTTTGAAAAAGGGCCCTTGAAGATGCAGATGTTTACAGCTGTTTTAGCATAAGCGAGCTAGCGTGCCTCACAGATGTTCCATAGTAAACAGTAAACATAGAAATGAATGCACAGAAAGTACAGTTTCTCATAAGTTTCTTGGTTTCTCACAGTTTCTTGTGAGTGTAAGAAATAGTTTTTGGTGTGAGAGAAACCGTTCCTGATGCTCGCTGTAACTCCACATCACACCACCCTGTCGGTGATTATTTTCCTTTCCTAGCACCCCAACCCCAACCCCCCCAAATGATGCGACACTTGTGTAGTAGCAGGGTTGTAGAAAATCACGTCTTTTTACATTTTCTTCATGTGACTTATCCTGGGAAAGACCAAGAGGTTCTCTGGAGATGACACGTCGTCACAAACTTTAGCTCGGGAGAGCCAGGTTTGTTATAGCCCTTTTATTTATTTATTTATTTTTAAAAAATATTATTTTATTCATATTTTTTCTTCAGGAGTGAATAGGTTATAACTTTGTTGGCTTGGTCCTTTTATTTAGTTTTTAATAACTGTATGTGAAAATTGGTGAAAACGCCCAAACTACACTACCTTAAAGATTTACGATAAACTGTTAAATCTCATTTATTGCAGTAGAATTGAAACAGAATCGCATAGTTTTAAATCTGTTACTGATACAAGTTGCAAATGAAGCTCTAACATAATTTAAAAAAAGTATATATTAAAAAAAAATACACAGGAAAAAACATGTAGCTAAAACATCACATGCAAATTGCAACACTGCAAATAATATCGTATTGTACAATACACTTAGGTCTCTTTATACTGTAGAAAAATTGATATATATA
>QMIH01000325.1:368175-379032 GCA_003987875.1 Clarias batrachus | reverse complement strand
GGAGGAGAAGTTCATCCGAGTCACCAGCCTCAGAAATCGGCGGTTAACAGCAGCTCAGATCAGAGAGCAGGTCAATGCCACACAGAGTTCTAGCAGCAGACACATCTCTAGAACAACTGTTAAGAGGAGACTGTGTGAATCAGGCCTTCATGCTAGAATATCTGCTAGGAAACCACTGCTAAGGACAGACAACAAGCAGAAGAGACGTGTTTGGGCTAAAGAACACAATAAAGAACACAATAAAGAACACAATAAAGAAAACTCTTTGAATGAGAAGGTGTGTCCAAACTTTTGGTCTGTACTGTATCAAAAATAACTTGAACTTAGCACAACATGAACTTTTATTGGATGGTTTCCAATATCCTGCTCCCAGTTGGTGCTGGTACTGTAGGTGTGGATGTTAACCTGAGAACCCAAAGCAAACTCACACAGGCACTGAGAGAACACAATTAAAAGTTATTTTAATTAGAACCTGGTTGCCAACATTTATAATAATTGCACCATGATGACCTCTCAGTGGAGTGGTCCAATAATTAGACCCACTCGAAACACTCTAATATGAGATTATTCTTATAAGACCATCAAAGCATTCTGATTTCTTAATAGCGGATAATGTTTGAGGCTAATGTCTCCCAGTGGAAGTACCACAACTTTCACAATTGTTGGAAAGTGAGGGCCTCGTGCTCCTCTCCAGCTTTATCCCATAGATCTCATTAGAGGAGTTTGGAAATGCGTCTTGATTGTTTTTGGAGTTTGTTGACCTGGCACACGTTAAGGTTCAGCAGTGAAGACTATTAAATCTAATTAGGCTAGTAACTATCTGTCTCTCTCACACACACCACTATAACGATATTCTATCGGTGCAAGACATTCCCATTTGTTCAAATCGGGTCAGGCCATCTTAAACTTGTCCGGCGGTAATAATTGATGCTCTACTTACTGTCTCTAGGGTTATTTGTGCAAACCATAGTAGAGAAAATGGATCTCTTTGTTCAGGATCATTGTCTTGACTTTTGCGAATTAAATTTTTTTGTGTTAACCTAAGGCTAATGCAGTTGTTAGCAGGAGAAAGTTACCATACCTTTCCAGTCTTGCTACGACAATTCATCAGACCCTCGACATCATTCAAATGCTAACCCAGACAGAACATCACTTTTGAAACACGGGCAAATTATCACTTTTGTCCAGTCTCCTTGACAGCAGCCATGTACTCCAGAACACATCATCCATTACCTCAAAAAGGTCAAAAAACACAATTCTAGCTTTGACATTTAAGTCATCCCTACATATCATTATGACTTTGTTAAGTGATGTTAAATTTAGATCTTAAGCCTGGTGGCATTTATATGAGGAGATATTTATCTTGGCCTCTGAGTGTCTGCTTCTGGCCTCCCAAGCAAGCAATCATGGCGCATCAGATTAATGGCTTGCGATGGTGAAAAGATCCAACCCAAATCCAAAAGCAATTAATCCAAGCAGTCGATCTTTTGCTTTGCTTACTTAGTCAGCTAATTTGTTATGTTGTATGGGACACAGCATGGGAGCAGCAGTATTTCTCTTGGGTTCTGATTATTCCTGTGCTAAAGGCTTAAACATTTGCCCTTAAGTACTCCAGTAGGATTCACGAAGATCCTGATCGTAGTAAATGTACCACCCAGTCGAAGACTTTCTAAAAACTAACCTTGCATAGCCTAGTATTTAGGGGTTCTAGCCAAAGCTAATGATTTAAGAATAATTTGGGGAAATTAAGAGTTGAGCATGTGGTGGATTTGGTTCAGCTGAAGTAAACGGAAGCATTTAAGGATTGAGTCTCCACACGCATGACCAAGAAATCCAATGGTGGTTCTTAACCCATGACCTAGAAATTCACCATGAGTTCACTATCAGGTAGACTGAGGTGCTAAGGTGAACATGACAAAAGGTTGCAAAGTGGATAAGGATTGAGGAGCAACAACCATGAGCAAGATCTCAATGGGTTCCCCATGTCCGAGAGGAAAACAGTGGAGGTAATTAATTAGGTGGGGATTGTGGCCCATTGACAAGAAATGTCAAGAAAAGTGGTTCAGTATTAAGGAGCTACACCCATTAGAATTCACATGCAGAGATGTAGAGCAATGTCATTACATTTTCTGAGCAGCCAAGGTTTGAGGGCTTTTCTTCAAAGGCCCAACAGCTGCGGCTTTGGTTGTTCTGCGGTTTGACCCTGTGATCTTCGGATCAGTAGCCCGACACCTGAGATCCTCCTGCCCAACTTTGCATTTTAAGGGTACTGTAGCTGGAAAGTTAATGATCTAGGAGGTATACCCATGACCCAGAAATCAGAGTTGACTGCAAGGTCCACATGGTAGATAATAAGAACGTAAGTCCTACAAGGACTAACATGGATTATTCCATCATGGATGTATCCTTGACCCCTAGGTATGTTTGACCCCTTAAACCTTGGCGAACGGTAGGGGGTATCCTTTATTTCTTTGACTTTTGTTGCAAAAAATATGTCAGATTGAATAAAAACAATACGATGAGGAAAGAAAGACACATTTTTACTATGGCTGTGAGCTAACACAGGCTCACTTTTTTTTTCTTTTTTTTTTTTGTAACGCAAGTACATTTGAAGTTAAGTACTTTTGTACTTTTACTCAAGTGGACATTTAACTAGAGAACTGCTAATTAAAGGCGATTTTTTCCTTGAGCGTCCCTACTTTTAATCACGTCCAGGATTTGTGCAGTTCCACCCAACACTGGTTGCAGCAATAAAAATAGTGTTTTGTTCTAAAAGGTCACAAACTGGCCAAGCACAGCAAAACGAATGAAATGTCCAGGAAAGCAGAAATCTCTGTTTAGTTTCTTAGGGAAAAAAAAAAAGAAGAAATCTATAAGCTGTGATATTGTTTTACTACAGACATCCTGATTCTGTGTAATTGTTGGCTGGAAGGGGACAGGAGTCCGTAGAGGCTCAAACAGGCTTACAATTATTATTATTATTATTATTTTGTCCTTTTCTTGTCCGAGTTTCCCGTCTGTCTCCGGAGCTGTGTACCAGTTGCTGACTAACTCGCATATCGCAAGGCGGTACATGGAAATGAGCAACCATGCGCTGACCTGATCTCACCTTGTGCTAAGGAACGATTCTGGTCTGTGGCGCTGTGTGTGTGTGTGTGTGTGTGTGTGTGTGTGTGTTTGTGTGTTTGTGTGTGTGTGTGTGTGTTTGCGTGTGAGCGTGGGAGAACGATTTAAATCTCTACTTAGCCGTTATTGCCGAGCTCTCGGTGAGGCCGTTTAGTAATGCTGCTCGATATTGATAAAATGACTGTACTGCTGAGCGAGTTGATGGATAACAAAACACGTCGGTTAACACGTTGTACGGTTTGCAAATAAGGGCCCTCGAGCGCTTAGTGTTATTCTCCCTCGCGGGTTTAATGTAGATGAGCTGAATACGGATACTTGCCAGTCTGGAGGTGGTGTAATTTTTGAAAAAGTTTTCAAGCTCAGATTTCCCATGATGCCTCCTGGCAGTCTGTTTCTGACAGGTCTGATATTTTTATATCTATGACGTGTTTGCCATTTTGTCCTGTAGATAAGTTGCACTGGTTTTCTACTTGTTTTTTTCCCAAAAACTAATAAGGCTTATGTAAGTTGTTAATTATCCCTCACACCAAGTTCGTATTGATCAACTCATCCTGAAGAGCTTTTTACTCAGACTGCATCTAGCGCGGCAGAATCAACTGCATTAAAGTTGAAATCACACTTGCGATTATTTAACCGCAAAAGGCTGCAATTTCTAGCAGGTAATATAGTCATGATCAGTGATTTATGTAGAGTTTGTCAAGAATTTATTTGTTGTATTTGTGATTATTTGTGCTCACAGTATTGTCATTTTCATAAATACATAAATAGTAAATAAATAGTTACATACTTCAGACTAAATTTCAATATTCGGCTAAATAATAAAAATTAATTCTACTTCCTGTACCTACTTTTTGTCTCTTTGGATTTTACCGTCTGTTGCTAATTTCACTAACTGCCCGTCACATCTCTGTTTTTCTTCACTCGAGTGAAAGGTTTATTCTCTAGTTCCAAGAAATGCGAACCATTTCCTCCATCCTCAGTCCGTCCTCCAATCAGTCCGCTCTTTCATTTCCATTAAAAGTGTTAACATATCCGCATGAATGGGTGAAAATACAACGTTTAGCTGTTAGACTAAAAGCCACGAGAGCGCGCGGTGTTCATGTGTACTGTTACATAAAGCTTTTAAGGAAATGAGTTACGCTTACGCCAGTCAGATCAACCTTATGGGAATCATACGAGAAAATACTCTATGTGAAGGCGGAGTATTTTAATCTTAATAAATACATGAATATTTGGGTTTCCTAATGAATGAATAAATGAATCTGTAGAATCTGCTTCCCCTCAAGGTTTTTTCAGGGAGTTTTTTTTTTATCGCCATCGTCACCCTCATTTTGATCATCGGTGACAATCTGATCATTATGATTGATACATATTTCCTCGCACTTTGAAAACTCTTTTCCAAATTTTTAGCATTATATATTTTTTATTTCTTATCATTATATGCTGCTTCCAATAATGACCATTGTTAAAAACTATAGACCGTACGTCCCCTGCATAGGAACATTCGAGTTATGAACTTTCAGAGATACGAACAAGCGCTCATGCATGTTAAATCGTGGAAGTTAGAGTAGATCACGTGTCGCGTGCGTGCAGCGTCGCAACCTAGGATGTTCGAAAACACGCGTAAAAAGCAGCGGTGATGAAGCTGGTGCTGCTAAGAAGCGCTGAGCAATAACGATGGAGACAAAAGTGAAAATTATTAAGAGAATGGTGTGAGGTGAAACAATGGCAGACATCGCTCGTTCTTTTAACATGAATCTAAAGAACAAGGACAAGAGGATGGAACATGTTAGTTTTATACTGTGTCTAGCCAAGTGGGTTAGTATCCTAGTACCTAGACAATGTGTGTTTGACTTACGAACAAAGTGGACTTACGAACGATCTCTCTGAACGGAACTTGTTTGTATGTTGGGGACTTACTCTATAAATAAAATTTAATTCTATTGAAATAATCTGTGCTTGGGAGTAATACACAGATGTTAGTAGTGTTAGTTTTAATCATATTATTAATTTGTGTGCTTGTGTTCATTCATTCATTGGTTTGTTTTTGTTTAATTAATGCTCTACTGACACTTTTTAGATTTCCCCCCATTTTCTGTTTTTATATATCCCACTGGACGAGTGATTGACTCTCGCGCCAACTGCTCGCGCTGCAGATTGCAGATAAAAGTAAAGTGTAATTTAACCTCACCATTAGGCCGATCTTCCATTTGGCCGAACCGCTCCCTTAACAGCAAGAGTTAGATTTTAAAGCACAGCGAAAAAGCCATATAGTGCATTTGAGTGTGTGTTTGTATGTGTGTGTGTGTGAGATTTATGATGAGCTCATTCAGAAGTAAAAGCTGCTCAACACTAAGTGCTTTTACTCCGGTTGCTCTCCCTAATGGAGCAGGTGTGAGAAAGAGATTGAGACATTGAAAGAGAGAGAGAAAGAGACGAATTTGAGAAAATACAAGGACGGATACACGATCAAAGGGAAATGCACAAAGATAGATGCTGAGACAGATAGCGCGAGGCAGGATGAGAGATAAAGACACAATGAGATTATTCGCCTCTTTCTAGCCGCCTGACAGCGCCGGGATCTGACCGGCTCGTCTGATTCGGGAGCTCCCAGGAGGACCGTGACCTCGCCCTGTCGTGATGAGGCTCGTAGAGGAAGTGGTTGTCTTGGAGAAATGTCGAAATGCTTGTTTTGATTTGTTTCTGAAGATCAGGGAGCGCTTAAACCTGAACGCGTTCATCTGGTGTAAAAGATTCGGCAGCAAATTTATGTAATGTGCCTTTAGATGTTTTGCTCACGCGCAAATTCACAGCACACAACCTCAGAGGCAGCAGACCTGACAGTATAATCGCACACAACGCTCGATCCTGTAACCGCTTCCTTACAGCCACAGTCAGACTGATGGCAAAAAGAAACCAGGGAAGAAAAGAGCATGTCCGCCTCAGCCCTGGAAGTGCTTATCTGACCTGCCGCTACTGTATAATCAGCGTCCTACGAGGGAGACGCACAAAGTATCCACACTCTGGCTGTAGAATTTATTTAAATTCACTCTTAGAAGAGACAAATACATGTTTTACGACATTTTTACGATATTATCTTGTTTCTTTTCAAAACACATTGTCCGTCTGCCAATATGCTTTCGTATCGTCTCATTGGAAGATGTTTTACGCTGAGCCGCGAGCCGCGAATGCACCGCCGTCTTCACTTCTTCATCAGATGTGAATCTTGATCCTGCTTTCAGGGGATTAAACCGGAGATCAGGACTAAAGGGAGGATGCTTAAACGCCGCAAAATTAAGATGTACACAATCATAATGGGATCACGGCCTCCTCGGATATCAGCCCTCCGCGTTTAATCCGAAGTTTAGTCTTCATCCTAGTACCTAGACAATGTGTGTTTGACTTACGAACAAAGTGGACTTACGAACGATCTCTCTAAATGGAACTTGTTTGTATGTTGGGGATTTACTGTATCAATAAATTTTAATTCTTAAGTGTCTCGCTGTAACAAGCACTGCTGATTGTAGGAACGCCCCCCCCCGATCGTTCCAATACTTTTGGCCCTCGAGAATCCCAGAAAACTGTAAGCGTTGATTCATTTTCCAGCTGTTGGTTTTGACTTTTTGAACTTTCTCTCGGACTGCGATTGAGGATGTTTCCGTTCCGTACTCTGCCGTTTACTCTCAGACTCGTAGTGATGAATCCGTGTCTCGTCACCAGTAATGAAGAAACTTTCTTTAAGAAACTTACACCTTCCTTAGAGTATCGCTCCAAATTGTGTGTGCAGATATCCAAACGTTTCTGTTTGGTGAGTTGTTTCGGCACCAGTTACTCCAGGAAGCTTAAACAGAAAGCGCTGAAAAGCCCGTGCGACCAATAACAGGTTTTTTTTTTATATAACTGAAGTGCGGATAATTTTTGACTCTTGTATAATGCCATAATCAGAGTACATCCATCTGGTTTAAGGAAACCTTGGTTACTACAGTATCCTTCAATTTTTACAGCTATTTTTATTAGCAAAGAAGAAAGTGCGGTGTAGAAAATGTGTAATTAAATGTTTAACTATACCAGAGTCCATACTGTAATAGTGCTGGATGATTAGATGATGTTATAACTACATAATGTTTATTATAGTCTTACAGCTTCATTCCACTTCATTCTACAATTTCTGTTTAATCAACCTTCTCTGTTATCAACTTTTTGTCTTTCTATCACCGACTCTGAGAGCGTCTGCACGAACATTTCCAGCGCACCCATGTTGTTGGTGTGTTTACAAACGGCAAATAAAATCTCTTGAATCTTAATCTGAATAATGGAGAACGGTTCAGCATTGAGTTATATGGCTATAAGTGTCGTGTTGAAAAGCCCAGGCTTTTTTATCTTCACTTTGGTAGGCGTGTATTTTAAAATATTGAAGAGAATGTTTTGTAAAAATTTGCATCTTTGTTCTTTTTGGTGGAAACTAAACAACTCTGGAAATAAAAAAAACACATAAACAGAGGCTGGTAGGAGGATGAGAACTAGCGATGCTCCGAGTGATCGGTCCCCGATCATGATCGGCCGATAATAGCTTTGGGAAGTTTAATCGGCAGTCTCTATAACGGCCGATATAGAAAAGCCGATCAGATGACGCGAAACGTGCGGGACATTTTTTTTGCGCGCTGCTAAAATGGCGTCAACAGTCTGGCAGTTCTACGTGTTGTGTGAAAAAGACAAGACATTAGCAATCGGCATCCTGTGTAACAAGACAATTCCACAAGGCGGGAAGCAGCCAAAGCATTTTAACACCACGAACCTCATCAGACGTTTGAAGGTTAGTCACGTAAAGGAGCACGAGCAGTTTTCAAAGTTGGCTAGCGCTAAGAGAGCGGGAGAGCTCAGCAACTCGCGCGCCGCCGCTCACTCAGCTGTCGGTAATTCACCCTATCTCACCTACGCGGTTTCGCTCGGTGGCCACAAGTACAGTTCATCATGATTCGCCGCGAGTTTTAGCGCAGTGATTACGTTTCCATCTTTCCAAGCGGAAAATTAAACGTTTAATTAAACTAAACATTAAATTACATGTTACATTTTTTGGCGGTCCTTGCAGAACTTCCACGGACTCGCGTCCTACTTGGCTGTTATTTCATTTCATTTTATACAATCTACAGGAATTTGTATTTGTCAGGCTCTAAGCTGTTCCCAGTTACTAACCAAGCGCAGGCTGCTATGTTTTAAGTTGACGTCTTGCACATGTTGCTTGCCGATAAATACAGTTGTCAATTCATGATATTCCCCTTCTTGTAATTTCCATACTCAATTTACATTGTTGTTGGATATAGTTTAATAAATAATGCGACATGATAAGGCTTCGAGTCGACCCTGTAATCGGTGATCGCTATCTGAAATCGGTGAGCCGCCCCAACAATCCTGATCGGAGCGCCCCTAATCAGAACTGATCTACAACAAGACTTGAACATATACTGTATCTGCATACGCGGTGTAGACGTTTTTTCTGTTTCTAACCGACACACAGGGGGATTGATTAATTGATTGGTGGCGTCATTGCTGTAAATTGTTATACCGAGCCAATGGTGTCGATTAGCTCTGTGCTGGAGACGGCTGGAGACGTCAGTCCCTACGTCCCGTTCTTGTGAACGAGATATCTGAGGAACGCCATGAGGGAATGCATTCAATATTGGCGCAAATGTCCAGAGTGATGAACTGATTTTGGGGGCCAAGGGTCAAACGTCAAGGACTCTGCGACCTCATGTAAATCCCGGGTGAACGCGATATCTCTGGAACGCCTCTGGGGAACCCTATTAAAATTGGCACAATTGTCCACTTTATTTCAATTGTGAATCTGTTGGTCAGAGGTCAAGGTCACTCACGTCTCCTTCAGATCAGACTGTTTAGATGTTGGTATGACCTCACATCTGTCCAATGAGGGCACATCACGCTTTGAGAGAATTTCTTCAAATCTTGCACAAAAAAAACTTTCTGACTTACGCAAATAATTATTTGAAGACAATCCTGTGTTTGGATATCAACAGAATTTTACTGATTCATGAACTAATCTGCGTTTGTATGCGCTCGAACCGCCGCAGCTCATCAGAGCCTCAACAACTCAACACTGGTTTAACAGATGCAAAAAAGAAAATCGGTCCAGAACTTTTCTCAATCATCGCAGATGAGTATTGTTCTCTTCTCGAGCTGTAATGGAGCATCAGCTGTAGAGTAAAGAATAAAATAAAACACTTGGGGACATGCTGTTAATAATCGGTATCTATATGGTGCGTTGAAAGAAGCACAGAAACAAAACCTTTGTTGAAGAACAACAGATTTGTTATCGCCTTGAAGTCGAGGCCGCACTGCTGTCAGATCATCTTTCTGACCAATCAGATTTGAGAACCTTATAGCGCCTGTGATGGATGGACTATTAATGAGCATCGGAGGTCAGGCTGGAAATATTAAAAAAAATCTTGTAGACTCAGCAAAATAGCAGGAAGTTATCGAAGCAGAAAGAGAAGATACTCGAAAGCGATTTAAATATCATAGAGTGGAAAAAAAAGGGCTGGTTTTTATCGGCACTCAGGGGTAATCTGAAACCGGCAGAAAGCGGCGCACTTTAAATAAAAGCCAATCCCACACAATGCACAATTACCAAATCACTCCTTCACTCTTCGCTTCTCTCCAGCTCTTGTTCACAGAACAACTTTACAATCGCTCTCGATCTCCTGCTGACTCACCGACTCACGCCCTCACAAACCCTCCCCCCTACACACACTTACAGATGGAGAGAGTGTGTGCTGTAGCTTATTAGATGGCACCGTGCTGGTAGATGGGGCGTGTACCGCGCAAACGAACTGGAACGCACACGGATCTCGAGGTTTTGTGTGGAATCGGGACAAAAACCGGAAACTGGTTGATGTGTTTTACATCAACCAGCTTTTATTTTTAGTTTGGGAAAAGGAAGACGAAAGAGAATAGAGGCAATGCAGGTATCAATGAAGAGCCAATTATTAGCATAGGACTTGATTCAAGCGAATGTGTTCAGAGGAAACCGGAGAACCCTGATGAAACCATACGGACGCAGAGAGAGCGTGCAGCAGACAGCGAGGCCGAGCGCGGGAGCGGAAGTCTGAAGGTTTACGAGCTGAGAGAAAGTCTTACCAAAGCTGCTCTGGTAATTTTACATAAGTGGATCAATACCGTAAAAGGTCATTCTGTTTGTTCTGTAGGATCCACGGGCGTCTAGGAACCAGCAGGTGGAACATGCGGCAAATGGATTGCAAGTAGAAGCACAGATTCTTCCCTCGGATGAATTCTATAGCTTTCAGGGCCTTTCGAACTCTGAGAAAGACCAGGATGTTTCCTCCGCATCTTTAAAATATTAGAGATCGATAGTGGGAATAGGGTCAACATGGAGAAATGCTAAAATGCTACTAAAATGCTACATGCTACTGCACTTCCTAGCCACGTTCCTGTCAGGTTCTCAATTCTAAAACCAATTCAGTTCACCCACTGACCTCTCAGCTCTAATCACACCCCGCACCGCGCCACGTACCACGTACAGTACAGACCAAAAGTTTGGACACACCTTCTCATTCAAAGAGTTTGAATTTGTATTATGGCAAGAAAAAAGCARCTAAGTAAAGAAAAACGAGTGGCCATCATTACTTTAAGAAATTAAGATCAGTCAGTCCGAAAAATTGGGAAAACTTTGAAAGTGTCCCCAAGTGCAGTCACAAA
>QMIH01000325.1:344794-363591 GCA_003987875.1 Clarias batrachus | reverse complement strand
TATATATATATATATATAAAAGAAAAAACGTTGATGGTTCCCAGAAGAAAAGATGTTGGGAAAGAGGTATGCGAGTGCTTGTTTATCTATGGTGAAGGGTTTTCAGTACTCTGAGCCAGGGAGGTGTAAATCTAGGTCTCTCTCTCTCTCGATCTTTGCGTCTTTGTCTCATATGATTTTCACGAATCCCTTCTGTCTCCAGACTGTGAAGTGTTGCATAAGTACAGCGTTCAGTTTCCCTGTGAGATCAATACTGTCAGGTTCTCTCAGCTCCTCCTCCTCCTCCTCCTCCTCCTCCTCTTCCTCTCGGCTCATCACTCTTCTGACATGCTAGATTATTATTTTTTTCTCATCGAATTTGGTTAAAGCTGCTGGAAATGAGAGGAGAAAGGTGTGTGTATGAAAAAGAGATTGAAACCGGTACCGAGGTGGTCTGCAGGGAATGTTCCACAGCACTAGCCCGGCTTCGAGGAACCTGATCTTACGCTACGGAGTTTCGCTCGTCAGTTCTGTTGGTCAGCGTGCGTCATGTGATTGGTATTTTAGCACCAAACGCCGATGCTCTTTTCTGGTTGTCACGCGTCTGACCGGCTCAATATCTCGCCGTCGCTTCCCCCCTCCTCAAACCTCCCCATTCAACACGGTATCTCTCCGTCTCTTCTTATTCACAGACTGACACAAAGCAGTCTGAGCCACACAGATAAGCGCATTTGCATCCTCACACACAGACACACACACACACACACACACACACGTACATACATACTCACGACAGGGATATAAATGGCTCAGGAAGTCAAGCTCCAGTCCTGACCCTGAAAGGTGCACAGGAAGTGACCACGCCCATGGTTTGGGGTGGCATCGTGATGGTGGAACGATAAGAGTTTGAGTTTCCGCGGGCGTCGACGGAAAGCTCGGCAAAAATGCAACGAACGCGTTTTCACTATAATCGCAGCCTGTGTGGTTACAGTGATTGAAGGTCAAAGGTCACGGAGCCCCTAGAGGCGCTTAAATTGAGAACGTGAGGGGAAAAACGAAGCAAGCGAGGAAGCATATTCATTTATTCATAGAAAGCGTGCAGCGGCGCCACTGCGGATTTGAAACATAGACGGCGGCTGGAAATAAATGCGCATCGACGGGACCGTCATGAAAACGCAGAGTCAAAGTCACTAAGTGACAACTCGAACACGACAGCGGAACGGCGCGCTTGACAATCCATGCCGAGTATTACAAAGAGCAGTAGGGGGCTGAGATCAAATTCTCCTTTAACGCATCACGTTTTTATCCTCGAAATATTACCAGTAACATTAGGAGCAAATGGAAAAAAAGAGAGCAGATCTATTAAGTATGAGGCCTTGAAAGAATGGCTTGAATGAACTGAAAGAGAAGAAATACATTCCAAATGTAATATCGTGTTTTTGCCGACTACAGTAATAACGTATTTCCAAAACAAGACCGTCTTTAATCTGCTTTAATCCCTAGTTTATGTTTCAATCAATAACAACAACGACATGACAACAAATGATAAATGTGATAAATAGCTGAACCATAAAAACTACAATGACAGCACATGAAAAAAAACACAATCATAACTCTTAAACCTACAACAGATAAAATACATGAAAGCACAAAAATAACAACGACAACAATGCTTATAACAACAACAGCAGATAAATAATGGGGAAAAAAGACAGTAACAATAATGGCAACACAAAATGTCAGTCAAAACAAGAAAAAAACAAAAGGACAACTATGGGAACTACAGCAGTAGAAAAAAAAACAGCAACTAAAACAGAGTTTTGAAAAAAGGAATAAAGTGACAATAACGACTTCGACAAAAATGTGGAAGAAAAACACAAGAAGACAATCGCAAGAGAAAAATGTAGAATAGGTAGACAATACCCATAATGACAACTCCAACAGATAAAAAATGCAAGTTGCAGGAACTTCAGTGTCAAAAAAACAATAAAACTAATCTTAATATAACAAGCACAATAGCCACAATGCTAACTACGATAGATAAAAACAAAAAAAGACATCAACAACAGTAACAACTACAACAGATAAAAATAGATGGAGAAGGTGATTACAACAAGAATGACAACAAAAAGGATATTTTCAGACACAAGAGACAATAATGACTGACAACTGAAACAGATAAATTGGAAGAGAACAAAAGCAGTTGTGGCAGTAACAATTTCAACGGATATAAATGTAAAAGAAAAAAAACCCAACAATGACCACTAAAACATGTACAAGTACAGAAAGGGTGTGATGATGATAATAACAACTAGAGCTGACAATAAAAAAAAAAGTATAGTGTAAAAATTTACAAGAAAAGACAATAATGATGACTAAAACATTTTAAAGAAAAAAAAACAAACAAACAACAATGCTGAGTAGAGCAGAAATAAAATATAGAAGAAATGACTATAATAACTATAACAGAAATTTAGAAGTAGGAATTTCAACAATGGGAACTAAAACAATTTAAAGAAAAACGAGATAGTAACATTACAGTGTACAACAACAAGTGTACAAGTACAACAGTTTTACAAAACAAGAATGCCAACTAAAGCAGACTAAAATGGATGAAAAAAGACAACAACAACGATGACGACTAAAACGTATACAATACAAGTAGAGAAAAACAATGCCAACTTGAACTGACAAAAAAAATGCATATACACAGATAGAGATAAAATAGACAATGACAATGTCAAAAAATATTCAATGACAAGTAGAACAGAGATAAAATAGACAATAACAGAACCGATATCAGAAATTTAGAAGAAAGAGAAAATTTCAACAATTGAACTACCACAGATAAAACAATTTAAAGAAAAAAGACTTACAAAATAACAACTGCAATAAAAATTTACAACTGCAACTAATGTAAAAATTGTGAAATGACTATAACGTAAAAATTTACAAAAAAAACAATTACGACTATATTTTTAATAAACAAGACATAATAACATGAATGACAACTAAAGCAGGGAAAAACTGAGAAAAAAAAACAGTGGCAACAATAACAAAAGAAATATAACTGTGAAATAAATCACAGACAACAATGCAAACTAGTACTAGTAAAACATTTAGGATGAAATAAATAAGTTGTAAATATAATGATGCTTTTTAAATACAGGTATGACATATATATATAGCCAAGCTTTTTCAATCAATAATTTAATAACTTTAATTGTTTGCCTCTATTGAGGGAAAGAAAAGAAACAAGTGTTTTGTAAATTAGGTACAATAATAAGTTT
This sequence comes from Clarias batrachus, assembly GCA_003987875.1. NCBI lineage: Eukaryota > Metazoa > Chordata > Actinopteri > Siluriformes > Clariidae > Clarias > Clarias batrachus. The sequence goes on along the minus strand of QMIH01000325.1, from coordinate 360,322 downwards.
TTGTAAATTTTTGTTCATTTGTAACAATGTAAATTGTTTATCAGGATTTTTTTTCTCCTCTCAGTATGAAAGATATCTTAAAGTGTGTTAAATCTGACTTTAAGCTAAAATGACATTTATTATTACTTTTTCACTCTTCCACTCTTTCCTAGTGTTCACTTTTCTTTCATCCATCCCTCTATTCCTTAGCACCATAACTCTTATCTCAGAGGGTAGGTTGATTGTCCTTGATTTTGTTATTACACTACAGGATGTAAGAGCTTGCCCTCAGTGTGTGTGTGTGTGTGTGTGTGTGTGTCCAGCTCTGTCTAAGCTGTAAGTGTTCAGTAAACATACAGCACAGTGTAACATCAGGATCAGTCACATACTGTAGATGCGGAGGTTAAGAGGGTAACTCTATTCACTGAAATATACAAGCACACACACACACACACACACACACACACACACACACACACACACACACACACACACACACGGGTGCTGTGGGAGTGTTACCGATAGGATCAGACAGCAGTAAATGAATGTTCGAAGGGGTTTGAGTGTCTAATCGCACTCCCTGACCTTTCTCTGTTTCTCTGACAGTAACCAATAGTGCTGATTTAAATCACATCCAGAAATTACCCAGAAGGCTGTGCGAGTGCCACACACACACACTCACACACACACTGCCTGATGTTATCAAAGAGAGAGTACAGGCAAAAGTATGGAAGCCATGGTGTGTGAGTGTGTGTGTGTGTGTGTGTGTGTGTGTGTGCGCTTAACTATCTGATCATGTACACCACTAGTGTGTGTGAATGTGTACCCATGTGTGTGTGTATTTGGAGTCTCTGCCTATAGGTGCCTTTGAGAGTGTGTTTGACTGTGTGTGTGTGTGTGTGTGTGTGTGTGTGTGTGTGTGTGTGAGAGAGAGAGAGTTTTTGTGTCTTGTAGGCCTGTTGTCTGACTGTTGAAATTATTAACTAAGCTGATCATGTCCAGTGGTTTTGTCAACCTATTTTGTACATATACATGCGTGTGAGTGTGTGTGTGTGTGTGTGTGTGTGTGTGTGTGTGTGTGTGTGTCCTATATACTCCAGTATATCACTGGGAAATAAAATACAGAAATCTTTTCTGTTCTCTTTTCTTGCGATGTTTTGCTCTGAGTAGCAGATGGAGATCTCTAAATGTGTTTTTTTCCCCTTGTACCCTCACTCAGTCTATAGATCTTTCTTCTCCTTCAGCTCGTCTTTCTTCAGCGGTACATTTCCAGGACTTTACAAATCAAATCTCTATTTTATTTTTCTAGCTCGTGAACTGGTTGCTAAATTTGCCTACACCAAGGCGTATCCCACACACACACACGCGCGCACACACACACACGTGTGTACAGGTGCCCCAGATAGGAACGCTATGCCAAAATTTTATTTGCAAATATTGTTATGAGGTAACGGCACTTCAAAGGACCCGGTCATGAATATTCATAAGCGTATTTTCGAGGTGTATATTTTCTCTTCCGGCAGCCCGCTAATGCTCTAACGTCTGCAAGCTAGGCCTGGCCACATGGTTTCTGACATGCTGACTTTATGGAAATGGACAGGCGAAGAATGAACCCGTACCTGTGCCAGGGAAATCAAAGGAAACGTTCCGCACACACACTCCTGCTCGTGCGCGCGCACACAAACATCTGGCCATGAGGGAGCCTCTTGATGCTATACCGGGCAGGAAAGAAGGGACAAACCAAGTTGAAAGGTTTGAAGGAAAAGAAAAGACGCAATACAAGGAAGCCTGAGATTTGTAGACTAATGATGTAATTGAGATTCTCATCAGTAACTCTCACGACTTCCTCGTTTTTTTTTGTTTTTTTTTTCCCCCCTGTCTCTCTTGTCCCCTCTACTTATCTCGTTTCTTCTTTATCAAGAGTGGTGGTCATTTTCAGGAAGTGGGTGTGTGCGGCTAGTTTGGAGAGAGTATGGGGCGATGTTGGGCAGGAACGAGGGAAGAGGTGGAGTGGAGTGATGGGTGGAACAGGAGAACACCGATTAAAACAATAAACAGCTGGTGGAGAGAGCGAGAGGAGGAGAGAAGGAGTGAGAGTGAGGGCTTAGTCGGGATCCTGTAGCCAGAGGGTGAAGGTTGGGGACAGAAGGAGAACGGGATTCAGGAGGGGGAAAGAAAGGCAATATGGCACTTTTTTTTTGGAAGTTTTCCATGAAAGAGTCGAGTATGACGGAATGGAAGGAGTGAAGAATTGGAAGTGGTTTCCTGAGCTCTGGAGGTGCTCCACAGGAATCCTTGGCAGTCCGATCTGATCCAGGGAACCGAATCAGGAACCCATGGAAGAGTTGGAATAAAGGACAGTGACCGAGTTGGTGTTGGTATGGATTCGGATATGGATTGTCTTTGAAGCCCGTCATTAACACTCCTAGTACCTGGTGATACCTCCCTCATAGATGGTTCCTTCCTGGCTCCTGCGCTGGCACCGCTGCTCTGCGACATGAAGCAGAGCCCCATGGTCCTCATCTCTACCCCCACACAGAGAGCCTTTCACTGGGCTAATCGAGTCTGAACGCCTGCCACAGGGCCACCTGAGACCAGGAACAGGGCACTTTCTGTCTGTGGGAGCCTGTGGGGGAGAAACACGTGTGCAAGTCAGACTTGAGCAGACCAACCACGACAAATTGAACCTGTGGAACTTTTCCAAGCAGTGCATTTGGTGTAACAGAAGAATTCTACCTCCAGAGTATCAAGGTTTTTGGATCTTTTTGCTCCAGCATCCAGAATTTTCTGCCCAAAACTCCTGGATCTTGTACCTTCACCTGTGGATTTTTTTCCCCCTTCAAAACCTTTGGGTTCTTTTGCTCAAAAACCCTTTTGCTTTGTGAGCTTCCTCTGCCAGGGATCCTGGATTTGTTGGTGTCTCTTCTTCGGTATCATTAGAGATTTTCCAAGATGTTGCACTCCTCCCAAATGTTTTGTGACATTCGGCATGATTTGTGCTAGATTTCAGGACAGGTTCCAGGTTTTGTCCTCCAGATTTTCTGGACCTCTTTAATCAGCATTTTTTTTTTCCTAAAGGGTTTTGGGTTCTTGGGTGCCAGACTTCAGGATATTTTACCCATTTTTTTCCTGCTGGATTTTCTTTTCCGGGTTTCTGGAATTTTTACCACAGATTTTTAGACTTTGAGATCTTGTTTGTTATTCCCCAGGGATTTGGAATCTTTTGACATAGATGGTACAGCATGATGGAGAAGGATGCCTGGGCAGCTCTGCTGTGTGGCTTCTTGGAGCAAGTTGCTACTAACTAAACTGCAATGTGTAGTTAAAGTCATCATAAGCTAAAACGTGGACGGGGAACGATGGCCAGGATTTTGCGGTATTCCCAGATGGTCCATCAGTTTCTTCCCCCAAAATGAGCTGAACGTTTTTTTAGTGTAGGAAATCGTAATTGGATGAAGCGACTGGTTCGGTCCTTGAATGAAGGATAAAAGATGATTGGCCTGAACTTTAGTCTTCAAGAGCTGCTGACGAACTTTGAAGAGGTACTTCCTTTGCATGGTTTTCAAGTCCTAGTCGGATGACTTGCTCCCTGTAACAAAGTATATCGTGCCACACGTTTAGCTACTGATCAGGTCTTCTGCTGCATTGTAGCTGAGGAGTTGATAAATGGTGCATAATAATCCCGAAAAATGTCGCTGAGTAAAAATAATGGCACCCTCATTTTATCCCATCCTCTAGAGCTGTGTCATTTACCCATCTGTTTTTCTTTTCTTCACTTCCCTTTACTTGTTTGTCTGAGCGTGTGTGTGTGTGTGTGTGTGTGTTTGAGTTTGAGGTAAGGCTGGTTAAATTGGAGGGAGCACAGGCATATCACTGGGGACCTATTACGGACCAGAAGCAATTATTTAACTTAATAAAAGTCAGACGCTTTATTTCTACTTTAATAGGTCAGCCAGCACGGAGCTTACGTCTGACGGCGTCTGATTCATGCGCGCCCGTGGTCGTGGCCCCCTTTTCATTTTTTAAAGCTGTGTTTTCAACCGTTTTATTCTGGTCACAGTAAAATCTGTCTTCACAAGCCTTTGACAAATAGCGAGCGTGAACGATTCTTCCTGTCTGTCTTTTGCTCATGTAGCTCTGGGAATACACACACACACACACACACACACACACACATAGAGCAAGTGAGCCTCTTCTATAGCACAGCCACACACACATTTTCACACACACTAGGTGAAGTTTTACTCTGGTGTCTGTACTTTTTAGACTAGAGGAGTGTGTGTGCATGTGTGCGCATGTGTGTATCCGTCTATGTGCAAGGACTGACCAAGGCAATCTCTGGTCATTGATTAGTAGGACAGGTTCCATTACTCACACACTCGGTCTCTCAGGTGCACATAGAGAGAAAGAGAGAGAGAGAGAGAATGATCCTCAGCTACATCATGTAAGGATAGACTATAGCATAATCATGATATTTTTCTTATTTCACAGAAATTAGCCTCATAACAATTGGTTTATTAATATACACTACTAGTCAAAAGTTTGGACACACCTCCATGGTCGTTCCTGATTTTTTTCTTTTTTTCTTTCTACACTGTAACAATACTGAAGGCGTTTATCCAAAATATGTAATAATCTCCTTTGAACAGTTGATATTGAGATGCATCTGCTACTTATGAACTGTAAATCGTTCATAACGGCTCTAAGCTGAGGTAATGTTTGGTAATTTACGATTTCTGAGGTAAGTTTTGGTCTTGCTTTCCTGGGAAGGTCTTCATGAGAGACACTTTCATCATGGTGCTTGATGGGTTTTAAAAATGCACTTGACACAATACTGTTCTTGCAAGAACTGATCCAGAACAGCTGACCTTCAAGTCTTAAAATAACAACCACGGCTGGTGTTGTTCATTAATTACTTAATGCCATATGCGTTATTTCAAAGTTTTTAAAAAATCTAGTGTTCGTTTAGAAACCAAACATGTGTCCAAACTTTTGACAGTTGCCACTGTATGTGCTACTTTACTTTTTTTATCCTTTTCTTTTCTTAAGACTTTGGAAAAACATCAAAGCATAGGTTCTTCTATCCTATACAGTGGAACCTCTACCTTTACTTTACAGCAGTGATTCCGTTAGTCTGCGTTCACGTGAGTGTCAGTGTTTCTGTTGTGTGTGTGTTTGTTGTGAAACTTAAAAAGCGAGGTGGGGGGAGGGAGGAGGAGTTTTACTGTGTAAGACGAGGCGAGGGAAGGGGCTAATTCCACACACACACATACATACAAATAACTTTTTTTCAAGGTAAAGTGCAGGTTAATTTGTTTTATTTTTACTTTATATATTGTATTAATTATTTTTCTGTATTTATTTTTTGTGGAACTAATTATTTAGTGGAACTAATTATTAGAGTTTTCATTATTTCTTATGGGGCGATTTGATTTGGTTTACAAGTGTTTTGGATTACGAGCCTGCTTCCGGAACGAATTATACTCATAATCCAAGGTTATAAACGCTCAATAAACTTTCTACTTCAGCACATAGACGATTCTCGAAAGACTTTCTTTGCCAAATAACTGGCTGAGCTGCAGATCTACAGAATGTATTAATGTAACCCGCTATCATGTTGAACACACCTCTCACCTCGAAGTGCTTTATTACAGTCCATATAATTAGGTTTGTCTTTAATTAATTTGCCAGATATTCTCACTTGGAGTGGTGTTAGAAGAACGATCCTTTAAGGACGCGTCGACTCCGAGATTTATCGCGCAAAGCCGAGATAAAAATGATTTTGTTCACGCAAGCAAACCCACCATAGATCACTGTAAGCTTTATATCCTGTTCAGCACAGGAATCCTTCATCAATCAGAAGAGGAGCGCGGAGAGGCACACAGCCGTTCACAAACTGACTCGACTTCCACTTGGAGTTTAGAACGACTTGGTTTCCACGTGTTGAATTGCTCAAATTTCTCAGTTTACTCTCGGTGTGTTGCACTTTGCACCTTTATAGTATGTGAGTGTTGGATATTTTTTTGTTTGTTTTACTTCAGAGGCCTGAATTTATATCTCCCCCTTTTATACCAGACTGATTTCTCGTGAGACCTGGAAGCTGATGGCGGTGGATGTTCTTGTGCTTACCTGCTGCATACCAATCCGTCTCTTCTTGAGCGGGTGTGTGACTTTACAGCTTTTTCGCAGATTAGACTAATAAATAAGATGTGACCTGAAATGTGAGCGAGCATCCTTATAACTGAGGCACGGAAGATACTTAGACATGTAGGGTTCAGGAGTGAAAACCCTTCATGGTCATTTGTGGTCTCATTGGTGACAGGATTGTTAATTGAGCATGAAAAAGAGCACCGGTACGGATATAAAGAGATTTTTTCTTTATATCCGTCCACAGAACAACTTACTTCCTGTTATCACTTCTGTTAGAGCAGCTATAAAGAGTTAGGCTTGTCGTGTTAAATGACACCAGAAGCGGCTTTAAAAAAAAATGCTAAAGTAACGCTGATGTACTGTTAGAGCGCGGCATACGTCATGTGAATTTTTGCTTTAAGAACGGACATTTTGCAAGAAATTTGCCTCGCATACGAAGCATTTTTGGCGTACGAGCGCCCGAGCCAGACCGATTCAAAACTTGTTTTCCGTCAGTGGAAAGCCAAGCAAACGAGTTTACATTTATTAATTATTATTATTTTTTAAGCACGTCAGCAAGAAGAAATTCAGTTTCGTTTTTTAAAGCAGCCGGTGCAGAGAGTAATCATAAATTAAGGTTAAGTGAGGTTTAATGCCTATTTATTTTAATATTTTACTTAATTTACGTGTCTTTTCTAAATGTTTTTGACTGTTTTCACATGCAACAAATATAATTATGTTGGTAAGAAATTGGTAAGACTGGTCATTTTTTTGGGTGGCTGGAACGCATCATCTGCATTTACATTATTTCCAATGAGAAAACTCGTTTCACAATACGAAATCATGTCTAAGAACCTGCCTCTGGAACGGATTAAATTTGTATTCCGAGGTACTGCTGTGTATATACGCGTGGACAAAAGAAATGATGTACATATACTGTACCTTTCTTACAAAATGTATTCCTGTGAAATAAATAATATTTTATGCAAAAGTCTGACCTATCATCAGCACCAGAAATGTGATGTTGAACATAACCAGTGTTGGGGGACGTTAGTTTTTAAAGTAACTAATTGCATTGCAAAATTACTGTCTTCATCAGTTACATTACAGGGTTACTTTCTGATAAAAGTAACTAGTTCGAGTACTTTTCCATTGCAGAAAATGAAAACTCCTTTGTGAAGACTTCCTCATGCATGTTGTTTTAGTCGAGACCTTTATAATTATTCTACCATCATCACTCAGTGAAGTTTGGCCCGTAATCTGTTAACTACTAAAACCTCTATCTCACCTATGCAGTTTTGCGCGGTGGCCGTAAGTACGGTTCATCATGATTCACCGCGAGTTTTGGCGCTGTGATTAGAAGTTGGAAGCCTTCGCTTGGATTGCACCAAGCTGAGCCGTTTCGTTGTCCCTGTCTCTGCTCGTGTTGTCTAAAAGGTTCATGATAGTGTGAAGACAGAATGCTTTCCTTACTTTTAATGCCAGGACACATCAGGTGCACACAGACACGTGGCAAATTTCACGCACGTGCATGGTGCCGCCCTAAAGAAGTTGTGAATTTGGTTATCCATGAAACAGTAAGGCTCTACTGAGCATATGGGGGTAATTTAATTTTACTGAACCTAACAAGGCAAACAGCATGATGACAAAGATCAGGTTTCGAGTTTTCAAAAGGAATTTTACAGACTCTATCTATCTAATACCTTTTTAAAAAAAAATATGTATATAATGCAGCGTTTCTTTTGTCCTTGACTATAGCCTGTAAAAGATCATATGTAAAATATAGTACACTTAATGCCCAGTTTGAAGCTTGGGCATGACTGTTAAATATTTCATTTGGAAAGTAATTTGCTTTAGGATGCAGTCGCTGCCTCAAATCGTAAAAGTATTGTGTAGGTAAAAAAAAAGTAATAATTAATAAAAAAAAAAAAAAAAATAGGCACTAATAAAGGACATGTATTTACAAGTATATCAAATGACAAAATTTCTGACCGCTTTTAGAAAACATTCAGCTCTCATTCTTTATATCAATTAGGTATTTAAAGTTAAAGTTTAAATCATAAATAAAATAAAATCCTTTTTTTGTTTTTAGAGGACTCATGAAGTGCAGCATTGGTTCTAAACAATACCAAAAATAAAATCAAGGTTTTTATTTGATCCAGTTTTATATAAAGTATCCCCTTAAACAACGAAATATCCTTTCCACATGAGTGTCTGCCCTGTAAGCTCGGAAATATTAAACACGTACGTTTAACACTGGACGTATTTGGACAGGTTTCCAGTGTCCGTAGCGTCCGTGTCCACGTTGCGTCCCTGGTCTTTTTCTTTCGAACGAAAACCTAAATCCGTACATGCACATGATTACTCGCAACCAGGCTTTGATCAGAGATTAAGTGCCTTTTTGATTGTGTGTGTGTTTGTGTGTGTGTGTGGGTGTATGTGCACGCGTGTGTGTGTCTGTGTGTGTTTGTAATTATCGGCCAGATTGCTTCCTGTTGCCTGTCCCCATGGTTTTGTTTACCGTTTGATGTTGCACAATCGAGCCATGATTGGTCCATAATGAAGCTGGTTGTCCAGTTTGTGGAGTTCAAGCCAGTTGATTTCATCTCTTATCTGTGTGTGTGTGTGTGTGTGTGTGTGTGTGTGTGTGTGTGTGTGTGTGTACATACTGATAGTTGTTTGTTTATAAATATCATTACAGATGAATGTTTTTGCTTTCTTCTATTAAAATATCCCCAACTTCAATGTATTTATTTTGTGATGTGAATAGAAAAATCCGGCATCACATCCGCAACAGATCCATATCCAGATCTTCTGCGTCTTCTGGGTGTATAATAACAAAAATTTACTTGCTGTGTATATACCGAAATAAGAAAACCCTGACACTAGTGTGTATACGTACAGTATATACTGTATGCTGAAGTGTAACGAGTATCTGTTACTTATGAGGTCGATCTTCCGTCTTCGTGTGTATGTGTGTAGGATATCCAAGCGGAGATCGACGCCCATAACGATGTGTTTAAGAGCGTAGACGGAAACAAGCTGAGGATGGTGAAGGCTCTGGGCAGCTCCGAGGAGGCCGTGTTCCTGCAGCAGAGACTGGATGACATGAACCACCGCTGGAACGAACTCAAGGCCAAATCAGCCAACATACGGTTAGTGGACACACACACAAATACACACACACACATATTATATAGAGCACAGGTTTATAAACGGGAATACACTGCAACAATAGCATAGTACTGTAGAACGCTGTACAGTGCTGTCACATGACCACAAACCCTCTGAGGTTAGAGAGAAAAACGTGTTGATGGGACACGGAGAGAGTTGTGGAGAGAGACCTGATGAAAAGTGTGTGTGTGTGTGTTGAAAAGAGAACCTGGCTGTTTTATTATTTAACTCTCATTAGGGATTAATTAGCGAACATGTGTAATTATCAAGCAGCCGACATGCCGCTATTGTTCAGTGCCATTAGCACCTCTACACTGAGAACAGGAAGAAGGCAGGGTACGCAAAGTCTTCAAACCAGTCTTTTTGAAGTTTGTATTGATGTGTGTGTGTGTGTGTGTGTGTGTGTGTGTGTGTGTGTGTGTGTGTGTGTGTAGGGCTCATTTAGAGGCCAGTGCAGAGCGATGGAGCAGGCTGCTCTCCGTCCTCGAGGAGTTGTGGAGGTGGATCTGCCAGAAGGATGATGAGCTTACTAAACAGATGCCTATTGGAGGAGATGTTCCAACGTTGCTGCAGCAACACAACCACTGCTCGGTCAGTACACACTCACACACACACACACACACACTCACACACACACAACAGCGACCTTGTACTCCTGACCCTCTGGTCTAGTTCTTTTCTTAAACTCCCTGGTCTTCCCCTTAAGGTTCTCCTGCCCCTTTGTTTAGACACACTGCTCCTGATCCTTTGGTCCAGAGATATCATGGTTTTACCCCTTCTTTTGGTCTAAATTATCTGGTCCAGACTGTGTTGTTTTGTGTAGACCTGCTGGACCTGCCCCCTGCCCCTGCTCCTTTACCCGAATGCTCTCTCTGGTCATGATGCATTGGTCTAGTCGTTTTGTTTAGAGCCCCTGGTTTTCTCCGATTTGGTCTAGTATTTTTTTCTAGACCTACTGGTCCTGCCTTTCTATTGTTTACCCTCCCCTGACCTATTGGTCTAGTTCCTTTGAATACAGCTCCTGGTTTCCCCAGTTTGATCTAGTGGTTTAGATATATTTTTTTTCTAGACCCTCTGGTGCTGATCAATTGGTCTATTCCCTGTGACTATAGGTTCTGGTTCCCATCTTTTGGTCTAGTTTTTTTCTCCTCCTTTCTTCCGAACCTTCTCCTTTGTCTAGACCCTCTGATCCTGCCACCGACCCACTGGTTTAGTCCCGTTTCTAGATTCTCAGGTTTCCCTGTCTGTTCCAGACCTTCTAGACCTGCCCCTGTCTCACTGGTCTAGTTCCTTTAAAACCCGTTTTCTTCTTTTTGGTCTAGTGATCTAGATGTTCTTTTCCCCCTAGACCCCCTGGTGCTGACCCTCCTCTTTTGTCTAGCCTATCTGGACATGAGACTCGGTCTATTCCTCTTTAGTCTTAGTCTTTCTAGACTCCCTGGTCATCGATCTTTGGTGTCGATAATCTGCTCCTCTCCTTGTCCCTTCTTTTCTAGACCAACTGTTTGCAAGTCTTTGGCCTAACGCCTTTGGCCGGGTCTCATGATGCCCGTCCCCCGGCTTTTGGATTAGTCCTTTTTTTCTAGAACGTCTGTTCTTGGACCTGACCTTTTGTCTAAACCCTCCAGTCCTCACCCTCTAGTGTTGTCCCTTTGACTAAGCCTTGTGATTTTGACCACCTTGTCTTTTAGTCATTTAGGCCCTGATGCCCCCTTTTCCTTACCAATGTATCGACGTACGCCCTGATGCGCTGATGAAAGGAAGCTCATTCAAAAGCAGTCAGCCACATCTCAAAAGAGTTCTTTGATCCTCTGCTGACATGGACACTGTTGTCCTTTTAAGCTGAATACGCAGATTGTTTTTTATTAATGCTATACTGTACATTGTGGTTTCTGAGTCCTGGCACAAATCCATCTCGGGTTACTAATCGCCGCGTTCGTCAATTTAGAAATGAGCAAAACTGTTCAGAGGTCTTATTCCACTGTGGGGTGTTTAGGATCAAACTGAGTATTATACAAAGAGCGTACAGTGCGGCACATTAATCCTTTGGAGGAAGAATGTACGCAAACACCGACTCTATCCACAGGGAATCATGGGAAGTGGAGGTCTTTGAGGCTGTAATTAGCCTGAGATAGTGCGAAGGCGCAAAGGACAATTTAGAGGGCTTTCTTCCTTTCTCTCTCACTCTCTTCTTCTCTTCTTAATTCCTTTCTCTCTGTGACAGATTGAATAATGACCCCGAGGAGCTGAAAGAAGCACGGATCGCCTGACTTTCTCTTTCCACCCTTCTTCGCCCTTCCTTTCTCGCTCTCCCTCGCTTTGTGTTTTTAATAGTTTGTCTTTCAGCCGCGCGCCTGAGTGTGAATTTCGGGCGAAGCAATCCAAAGCGCCGGGGTGAACACGTCACGGCCGATTAGCGCCGCGGTAGGAAAGCTAGGAGTGTATAATAAATGTGTGTGTGTGTTTTTGCACTGATAAGACCGGAGAGCTGCTGGAGTACGTCGGTGTCTGGGAGTGTGTACAGAGCCTGGCACTTAAAGAATGAGTGTAAGCAAAAAAACGCCATGGAAGGATCAAGTAGCCTCGGCGCACTAGAGGGAGAATTAGCCTTAGCACTGGAATGGGTAGATGTTACAAACTGTTAAAGCTGTGTGGGTGTGTGTGTATTGCAAACACTTCCAAATTAAGTAAGTAGGCTGAAGCAAATAAACACAGCTGTGTAATTCAGATGAGTTAAATCTTTTAACGAAGTACAGCGAGGTGATTAGGTGGGAAAAAAACCGTTATAAAACTCTCTTTATAATATCAATGTATCTGTTGGGCGGTTACACACTCAATTACACATAATAATTAAAAAAAACAATCACAAATCTGCATATTGATTCAGCAGCAGCAGGTGATTCAGTACGCCTGTAGAAACCGCACGACGTGCTACAGTATGCGTTCTGTTTATTTAACTTCGGATATTTACATTGAATCATCGTAGGGTCGGTTTTTGATTCAGAATCGATTCATGCTTTTAAACTTCAAAACGTTCAATGTTTTCCAATTGACAAATTCCTTCAAAAAAATATACCACGGCTCCAACGAGCAGAGTCGTCTTTACACCGAGGGACAAATGGGAGAAAACGATGACATTACCTGTGGTTACAGTACATGCATTGGTATGGTTTGTAATGGACAAAAATCTATCATCTACATTTATATAATAAAAAAATCAGACTTTTAAATATATATTGAATTTTTATGTATAAATATCGTTCATTAAATCTAAGGGAAATTACTCTAATTACTTTACTCTGCTCATTATACAGTAAATGTTGTGAATAAATTCCTTTTTTATATAAAAATATATATTTTTATGTTTATGTATTTCCTTAAAACAATATGAACATTGTGTTCCAAACTAAAAAGTATATAATAATAATAAGAAGAAGAATATTGACAATAATAATAATATTATTAATAATAATAATAACAACGACGACAACAACAACAACAATAATATTAATAATAAAAAAAGTAAAAGTTTAAATATAAAATGTGATGTATTTAAATGAGTAAAATGAAAAATAAAAAATATAATAATTCATTACAACTAAAAATTTGTATATGATGAAATGTGTAATGATAAAAAAGAAAAGTTTTTCATTTATAAATAATTTTTATTTATTAATTAATTTATTTACATTTTTTTAACCTTTTTTTATTATGGTGCTGGATTCAGTTTAACAAACGCCTGCTTCGTACCTCACATTGGCTGCGATTCGATGTGAGATCAAGATGTTTAGGATTAGTTTTCCGTGACATTTCTAAGTGTGCACGCCGAGTCCCTGGTGCTGTCATTTCTGAGGCGAGACTCGAGGCTGAAAAGCTCGGTTTCTCCAGCGATTTCTTCGCATATCCCTTTATTTCTTCGGTTCCAGTCACTACATCGCTGACTTTCTACACAAAACTATTACACCCTTCCGTCCCTGGCAGTCGTAGGCCACGGAGCGAGCTTGAGATTGATTTTCCAAATAGATCGGTGTGCGCCGAGACGACGTCACTGAGCTGAATCTCTGTGTGTGTGGGGGTGTGTGGGTGCGCGTTTGGCAAAGTCACTTTGACTTTATGGGTTTCTGTCGCTGTGCCGCGCATCATTAAACAGGCCCGCGCGGCGTCCCTGCTCCGGGAACAGCCGTCGGTTTCAGGTGTTCGGCCGGCGACATTTTGACAAAGACCTTCTTCCTCTGATGAAGATATCTCTTATAATCAGTTTTATTAATCACACTTTCAATTATCCAATAAAGCGCTTCCATTTGTGGCACCGTAATTAAGATCATCAATCAGCGTTTATTTAATCACAGCTGTGTCGGGCGTAATTCGAGGGCCTAATTAATACACATCAGACAGCAAGAGGAACGTCGACGTCCTTAAAGGTGATTCTGCAGCGGTTCATCCGACATGCTCGGTGTGGCTCATCAATATTTAATATACGCGCTCGCACAGTTTTAGGCTTTCCTAAAACAAAAACGAAAAAAAAAATTCATCATAAATATTTTATACAGCAAGTGTTGTTCAGGAACACTGCAAACTGGGACTGCAAAGTTTTTTATTTATTATTTTGTTTTGCTCATTTTCGTGTGGTAGAAGTCGTAGTGGTGCTGTTGAGTTCAGCAATCTGGTTCATTCATTGCATTTCTATGATCAGTCACAGGTTTATAAGATGTTATTGTTTCTATGGTAACAACATTGCACAGGGTTTACGCAGTCCAAGATCAATAATAAACAGACAATTCAACAAAGGTGTTGATAGTGAGACGTGCAACTTGTTCAAGAATAATCTGCAAAACAGTCCGTGCTATCTGATATCACCCAGAGGTTTCCTGTTGAGTCCGTTGAATCTGTTCATTTTGATTTATACAAATTTTTTCACACATTTCCTACTCATTTTCATATATACTGTATGTATATATTTTTATTCTGTAGAACGGCTTTGCCGTTAAAAGTGCTATACAAATAGATGGCCGCTTTCCAGTTTCCTCTGTAACATCACAAGCAACTGCATAGACCAGAAGAAATCTACTTACAGAAACAAATATTGTACAGCGACACCTCTGCATACGAATTTAATCCGGACGCGAGTTCTTAAGGCGAGATCTCGTATTGTGAAACGCATTTTCGCATAGGAAATTATATGAATGCAAATAATCCGTTCCATCCAACCAAAAATCACAGGCTCGATATGAGCAATTTCCAACATTATAAACATATTTTTTGCATAATAAACGACATTTGAATACAGTGGAAACTTGGATTACGAGCATAATTCCTTTCATGTTCCAAAACACTCCTAAACCAAATCATCATTTCCCATAAGAAGTAATGAAAACTCAAATTATTCGTACCACACCCTCAAAAAATAAATACATAAAACGCGCCTCGTTTTACACAGTAACGAGGAAAAGGTGAGAGAGTGACGCTCGGTGTCAAAATAAGAGTCGCATGTGTGATACTGGATACTCGGCGCTCGTAAACTAATACTTGCTCGGTTTTCGAATAAAAATTTATTACAAATTTTTGCTCGGTTTGCGGAACACTCGTAAACCACGTTACTCGCAATCCGAGGTTCCAATGTAGAGGAAAATATAAAATGAACGGAAGTCAAAGCTCACTTAACATTAATGATAAAACATAATGAAACATTATGAGGCTTCTCGGCACTGGCTGCTTTAAAAACAAACTGAAAGCGGCTCCCTTTATTCTTGCTGACGTGCTTCATCACATTCCTGGGATCTTCACTAAATCTTGAACAAAATGCAAAAGAACCTACGAAAGATATGTAAATTCGCGTCAATTAGCTTTCCACTGATGCAGACAGGTGTTTGAATGGCTCAAGAGGTGCGCTAGACTGTCTACATCACTATGCTGTTGATTCTGTGAAATGTTTTGATTTGGTTTGGTTTGGTTTTTTTATACGGCGCTAATTACAGATGAGACTCAGAAGGGACGACCCGATCCAATATTATCACAATACCTAGGTGCTAATTCAATTTGTATTGCGATTCTGTAAGTATCACGTTTTTAAAAATATCCTGATGTGATATTGAATTTTGTATTCATTTTTTTCTTTTCAGATTTTGTTACAATTCTGACCAAATTTAGCGAACAGATTGCTCGTACTACACAGGATTCTGTGCTGCCTGTCGAGAGCACACCACCTGCAGGATTATAGAGGAACGGCAACATTATATATTATATATT
>QMIH01000325.1:324064-337126 GCA_003987875.1 Clarias batrachus | reverse complement strand
CTCACATAGAAAAAAAAAGTCAGACACTAGACACACACGGACACATAGAGGGAGGGAGGGAGAGAGAGAGAGCGAGAGAGAGAGAGAGAGAGAGAGAGAGAGATATGTAGCATATTGCTGTATATATTGCTATATTGCACTTTGCATAATATATTTACTTCCTTCAGAAGATCAGTACTGACGTTGTTGTTGTCTGTTATGCTAAAAATCTTAACCTTGGATAATGCTTCTACTTCAAACCGAGTCCTTGCCCTCTTGCCCTTCTCTCTTTCTGCTGAGCGGCTTCGGTAAACGACCGTCTTTATTAACTTCTGAGCTCATTTACACCTTTTAGCCGCTTGTCTCCTTTCACGATTTAATCAGCTCTGATCCTCGACTGGCGCTGTTGCTACAGAGCCAATTAGACTGGAGTGCAGCTCGATCGCGTTCCGTCTCTAACTATAAAGCCAGAATTGTTTAAGGTCACCACGATTCTTTTTTTTTTTTCGCCCCCTGTCTCTCTACAGACTTTTAACTGGTGTGTAATTACAGCTTTTTCATCTCTCCTCTCACGCTGAATTATTCAGCCTTGTTATTTGTTTTTTTTTTAGCACACAGCGACTGTGTGATTCACTAGTACCTTTTTTTTTTACCCAGTACTTTAGATATTTTCTCTTTCTGTCTCTCTTTAACTTTAGTTAACTGGAGCATTGTGTGTGCTCTACTGTGTGTAGTGGACTGTACGCACATCACGCCTAACTGCAGGTGTCTTGGTTTTTTCTCTTGGTTTTATCCCTCTTCTGCAGAACAAGGACCACAAGAAAGGAATGGAATGACCTTTTCACACTTTTCGTTTGTTTGTTTGTTTGTTCTTTTGGTTACTTAGGCTCTGAGAGCGGAGCTGAGGGAGAGGGAACATGTCGTGGTCAGCACCTTGGACCAGGCACGTATGTTCCTGGCTGATCAGCCGATCGAGGGGCCTGAAGAACCGCGCAAGAACCTCCAGCCAAAAACAGGTGGGAGCTTGATCCATGCCAGGATTAAATTAAATAAAATTTGTAAAATCTAGGTGCATAAAACTGCTTGGTCATTAAGGAACCAAGATGCCAACATGGCAGCAACAGTGAGTTGGGTTTATGTCAATTAGGTAAAAAATTTGCAGCGACTGGATCATTTGATCACCGGAAAAACCTAAATTTAGTAAAGTGATGGCTTGGTTTAAAAAGAACATGCACTCTTCAGAATAAAGGAGATTTGCTGACCTTTTTAAAAAGCCTCCTCTTGATCATGCTTGAGAAATTCTAGCTTCTTATTTTATTTAGAGATGGAGTGCCTTCTCACTGGCTAAAAGCGACAAATAGTCGGAGAGACCTCAAAAAAAAAAAAAAAGAAAAAATGCAGTGCATCTTGAACGTGAAGCCAGACATAAATATCTTATCAAGGTTGCTGAGACCAGTAGGTACTGTACAGTATGTGCTGACTTCTCACCCTTTGATCTCTCTGCCTCTCCGAACGACATACATCACACTCGTTTGGTGTGTGCGCGCACTGGTCTGGACACCCTCTCAGGGCCAAGTGTTTGATGTAACTTTAGTCGAGCATGCGATGCAGCTTGGGATTTTCGCTCTCTGTAGCTACTTGTGCAACTCTTTCGGATTAGAGCCAGCACAAATCTCCGGACACGCTCTCAGGGACGGCTCGGAAAACTTCACGAGAGCGTGTGTGTGTGTGTTCAACAAATCAATGAAACAAGAGACACCTCAGCCATCTGTCACACATATCGTGGATGGATTGAGATTTGGAATTTTTTTTTTTGGGGGGGGGGGGCGTTTAGAACCAGGCTGTCGACCTCGTCCGGATTAGTGCTTGACCGAGAAAGATATTAAATTCGTGGTCTAACAGTACTCATGATATTGTCTAAATATCAATTATCTAAGCAATTAAGGGATTTCACAAGTGAAGACATCTAATTAATTGCTGTGCTGATTTTTGCTCTTTAAATGTCACATTTCTACGTACACACCTTTTAAGCTGAATCAGCATCGGATTAAGTAACGGAGTTTGGAACAGTAGAGAGAGAGCTTATAAGGTCATGGCGTTGGGAAAGTGACACTTATCAGCCATAAAGCCATTAGTATTAAAACCACTTATGTTTTAAGTTCCCCTTGTGCCACTCGGGAGGGTCTGGCCCCTTGCAGTGTGGCTCCGCAGGGTCCTCGGGCGGCAGGTGGTGGGGGGTGGGTTGTGCTGTGGTGTCTAACACCAGGTCGTTGGCAGCGGATCCTTTGGGTTCTTGGGTTTGGTGTGTGGGGTCGTCCATTGATTGGATCATTTTTGTCCAGAGCATTCAATGGAAGATCGATCGGATTGGGACCCGGCCAGGTTGGCGACCTTGGGCCCTTTGCCTGCTGGGCCAGTGCACGGTGGGCTATGGCGTACTGGGCATTCTGGTGCCTCTCTGTCATGGCATTGGCTTTTCTGTGGGATCGGACCAAACGGACTGACCTTTGGTCTCTGCAGACATAGTTGAGCCTTTGGTACCCATGAGCCTGTCACCAGTTTCCTGTTGTTCAGGTGATGATCAATGTCGTTGACTTCACCTGTCATTGGTCAAAGTGTTATGATCAGTTGGTGTACAGTAAATTAGCATGATGATTTAAAAAAAAAAAACCTTGTCATTTGGTCAGTGAACATCTGATTGTTCAACATGTCAGGGGTATGATCACAAATCTCTAGTTATTATCTAGTTATCTAAGTTACACACAATTTGTTTGTCTTTGGCTCAGTATGTTATTTCCATTCACGGGCAAAACTTTAGTTGAACTTAAGTTCAAGTGAAAGTTTACTCGAGTTCATCTTTAGTTATCCTTGCTACTTCATCCAGTAAGCTGTTCAGAACGGTTGCCAAGCAACGTAGATTCCTCACAAACTTTCTGACTTGCTTTTGGACAAGTTCTTCCTCAGCTTTCAGTTTCAATAAATTAATAGTCACAACTGCGAGAACTTTTACATGACTCAGGGACTGTAGGCATGAGAAACTTTTTCCAGAATTGAAGATTTTGAGTTACTTCTTCAACATAGGAACTTTGTCAGGAACTCAAGAACTATTGACATTTTTCTAACCTGAATAAACTTTCTGGAACATTAGGAGCATTTCCTGGAGAATCTTTTACTAGAGCTCATGAGCTATAGGAGGAAGCTTTGGCATTTCTACCTAAGAAGCTTTTACACTGACTCAAGAACTACCAGCATGTTTTCATCTTAGGAACTTTTAAAGGAAACTAAGAATTTTACCCTCCGTCCCATCTCAGAAACTTTTGCTAAAACAGCTGAAACATTTACAAGGACTCTGGAACTGTATGCGTTTCCAACACAGAATCTTTCAGAAACTGCAGACATGTTTCCACCAGAGGCTCTTTTACAGGAACTCCAGAACTTTAGTCACATTTCACACCACCAACTCAGGACTTCTTCAACACCATGGGAGCTGTAGTCACCAATCCATCAAATGAACCTTTACAGAAACTCGGGAACTGAGGGTATCTTTCTATTGGAGGACTTTTTACAGCAACTGAAGACTTCTTATGCAAGAATCCATGACTAGGCTCTTTTATCAGAGCACAGGAACTCTTTAACAAGAAAACGTGAATCGGAGGTACTGTATGTCTTCACTAGAGACATTTTCAAAGGAGATCACAAACCATAGCAATTTGCCATAGGAGGAAGCTCTGAACTGGTTCCATGTAAGACCCTTTGACTGACTCATGAACTTATTTTCAACATACAAGCTTTTAAAAGGAACGTTTAGTCAGGTTTCCACCACAGAAACATTTACAAGATCCTAGGATCTGTGAACATCACACCACAGAACCCTGCAAGACTGGAGTCAAGATCACACTACAATCTTCCAAACTTGACAGCACCTTGAGAACTTTAGGCATTGTTTCATCGAGGGAGCGTTTACAGGAACTTGTGAACTCTAGGCACATTTCCCCTGAAGTAACTTTTACAAGAACTCAAGAACTTTAGACAAGAATCCATAACAAGAATGATCCTTTACAGAAACTCTAGAACTTAAGGCACATTTCACACCACCAACTCAGGACTTCTACAACTCCCTGGGAGCTGTAGTCACCAATCCCTCAAATGAACTTTTACAGAAACTCAGGAACTGAGGGTATCTTTCTATTGGAGGAATTTTTACAGCAACTGAAGAATTTTTAGGAAAGAATCCATCACAAGGATCTTTAACCAGAACTCTGGAACTCTTTTACAAGAAAACGTGAATTGGAGGTACTGTATGTCTTCACTAGAGATGGTAATTTGCCATAGGAGGAAGCTCTGAACTGGTTCCATGTAAGACTCTTTGACTGACTCATGAATTTATTTCCAACATAGAAGCTTTTACAGGAACGTTTAGTCAGGTTTCCACCACAGAAACATTTACAAGTTCCCAGGACCTGTGAACATTTTTAACACCTCAGAACCCTGCAAGATCTGGAGTCAAGATCACACCACAAACTTCCAAACTTGACAGCACCTTGAGAACTTTAGTCATTGTTCTATCGAGGGAACTTTTACAGGAACTTGTGAACTCTAGGCACATTTCCCCTGAAGTATCTTTTACAACAACTCAAGAACTTTAGGCAAGAATCCATAACAAGAAGGATCCTTTACAGAAACTCTAGAACTTAAGTCCCATTTCACACCACCAACTCAGGACTTCTACAACTCCCTGGGAGCTGTAGTCACCAATCCATCAAATGAACCTTTACAGAAACTCGAACTGAGGGTATCTTTCTGTTGGAGGAACTTTTACAGCAACTCAAGAACTTTAGGCAAGAATCCATCACAAGAAGGATCCTTTACAGAAACTCTAAAACTGTAGGCACATTCCACTCCACAAAATAAGGAACCTTCGCGTCACTTATTTTTTAATGTCCTGGGAGGCATTCTTTTCATCTGATAAAAGGTACCCAAGAAATTTACTGCATCTTTAAACCTATGAACTTTACGGATACTTGGCATGTTAAGTCTCATGTCCATGATAGAACATTTTAAATGAACTGTAAGAATGTTTCTACCAAAGAAACATTCACAAGAACTCTAGAAGTAAATTCCTTAGCTAAATTTAGTTGCCTCTAGTTTCTAAAGCATATGGACCATGAACTATGGGTGTACTATAGGTACTGTACTTGGTGAAAAGAAAGTTTTACTAAATGGCTAATCCATACAGTATAACATTTTTTTTTTTAAAAAAAGAAGGTTTAAGCTTGTGCTCTGTCAGTTGTAGAACATCATGAGAGGTATATCAGAACGTTCCCATCAAACTTCTGTTGGGTACAATAATGACAGAAAGACACACTAATGCTAGCATTGTAGTTCCTGAATATATTCAGCCTGATTCGTATTCCATCATATTTACGAGGGCGCCGTGCCACTGCAGTGATCTCAAGTTCGTGCAGTTTAGGAAACTTCTGCTCTTAGCCATAGTTCCTGCACTGAAGTAAGAACTGTTACAAACTTGAGAAGCAATCTATTTCCTCAGAGACCTCTAGAATCATAGTGGAACGCATCTAATATATTGTCTCTCGCTATCTTTGCACCAGGACTAGGCGGTCTGCCATGCACTTCAGTTCGAAATGGAGCGTTATAGGACTATAATATGCATTATTTAAACCTTGTTATGATCTTTCAGAATCGCTGATGTTTGGTTTCATCTTATAATGAGACTATTTTATTATTTATGGAGCTTCTTCCACTTCTCATCCGATATCCAGAGCAGCCATTTGCAACTCTGATTAGGAGTTCAGGGGGAAAAAAAAAAGAAGAAGAAGGAGAAGTCATTATCGGCACAAATTCCCTCTCGTTAAATCCAGGCAGATTAGAGCTGCTAGGCTTTTTTTTTTCTTCTAGTTGCGTCAAGGGGGTCATCGACAGAAGGATGCTCCGCGATATCCATTTATAAGAATTTCTATAGAAATGTGTGTTGTTATGTTCAGAGCTTACTTTTGTCCATAGACCAAGTCCTTTAATTCCCGAGAACGGTTCTTGACTTTGTACTGCCTGGTGGTGTGTTTTTTCGCCCTTGACGAAAGTTAACAGCAAAAAGTCCTTGGCTGTTAGTTGTATAACACAGCCTGTGTTGCGTGTCACATCTTCGTTCTTACTCAAAGTATTGTCTAGATGTGAGGACATGGAGCTGACCTTTCAACCCGATGAAAAGAGCAGAAACACACAAACTGTTTTTCATTGATTATAATTTAGGTCTCTTAAAAAAAAAACGAATCTCCCCAACATATGAACGTGTTCCGTTCTGAGAGCTCGTTTGTAAGTCAGTTTGTTCATAAGTCTAACAAACGTTGTCCAGGTACCAGGATACTATCACAACTGGCTATACGCAGTATAAAACTAATATGTTCCATGATCTTGAGCTTGTTCTTTAGAATCGTACCGATGTTAAAAAAAAAAAAGTTTAAAGAATAAGCGATGTCTGCCATCTTTTCACTCCGCTTAAATTTTTTTTTTTTTTAATTTGGATTTTTCCCTGATTTTCTCCCTAATTTAGTCGTGTCCAATTCCTCCCCGTCACTAGGGGGCTCCCACATTAAGGCTACTACTACCACTCAGCCGGGAGGGCCGAAGACTATCACGTGCTTCCTCCGAACCACGTGACGCCAGCCGACCGCATCTTTTCGAACTGCTCGCAGTATAACACGTGATAACACGTGATGCACCGTTGGGGGCGGAGTCACACACTCGAAGGACAGCGCTATCTGCTCCCTCCGTTGCGTGAGCTCACAGACGCCCCTGATTGGTTGTAGAGCCGTGATTAATGTGGGAGCACTAAGTACCTCTCATCCCGCCCCTCTGAGAGAGCTCGGCCAATCAGCTCTCTCTAGACCTCCGGCTGCGAGAGGTTACAGCATCACCCAGGATTCRAACTRGCGATCTCYGGATGATAGGGCGAGCGCTTTAACCACTGCGCCACCCTTAATTATTTTCACTTTTGTCTCCGTCTTTGTTGGTGGCGCTTCTTAGCAGTACCAGCTTCATCACTTCTGCTTTTACACCTGCTACCTGATATCCTGGGATGCACACTGCATGTACGTTACATGTACGTTTGAAACTCAAATGTTTGTATGTAGGGCAACTGTACTGTAAATAAAAATCTCATAATCCACCAAAGCAGCAATATGAAGATCCAACTTCACGTCAAGATTTTTTCTATTTCTAGTCTTGATCTATTACGCTCAATGCTGAATCATGCTAGTCAATTGTTATGATGTTAATGCAAGGGCTTAACCTAAAGAAAAATTCAGGGAAAAAAATGCACTGGCTTTTCCATTTACGTCAAACGTTTACAACATTCCCATTTGGACAGTAGTGTAACTTTTACATGTATTTAGAACTTTTGGAGAGTTCCACAGTTTACATAACGTGATTTATGGTTTAGCTTCACTTTAGCCCAAGGTGTCTCCACAAGGGTCCTGATCTGCTCGGGCGTTCTTTTCTCAAAGCCGTGCTTGACTTGAGGTCATTTAAACTACGGTTTGCCTGAAGTTAACAATAGTAAGGAACTTGTAGCAAGTTTCACACAGCACACGGAGTCTGGCTCAGGGTTGCATTTACTGTAGCTGTGATTTGGTCTGAACTATTTCTTTCTCTGGTATTGATCCAGTGACCCTGTGTAAGAATGCCGGGTTACAGCGCTCTGGGAGTTTCAATGGGGTTACGGCTTTGTGTATCATTTTCTGCTTTTGCTTGCTTTACAGTAGACCGGAGAAATAATACAACTTTCCAGAACCAGGTTTGTGTGAAATCAATTACAGGTGTTTATTAGTGAGTTTTGATTCAGTGTGACTGGAAGGTCTTTTGTTTAACTGTAATCACAAAACGCCAAGCCAAGGGGGTGACACTTGACACTCTATTCAATTATCACACCCTCAACCAGCCACCGGATCTCACCCTGTCTTTCAACAGCAGCAAACAATAATCAATATACGTCTTCATGCTCATCACAGTTGCACAGCAGTCGAGGGTCTTTTTGCTCAAGGGACTTTTTAAAGCTCAAATGGTCCTGTCATGCATTCAGGTGATGTAAAGGTTCAATATTTTCCTTTTTTCTTTTTTTTTTTCAGAGTGAGTGTGACTCATGGAATGCTCCAGCTAAAAAAAGTCTTAAATTTTTTACTGACACACACATATTTCACTCCTCCTCCGAATGTGTTGTAAATGAGCCGATGGAGTGGATCTTCTTGTATGAGGTCACAATATGGGAAATCTAATCGGCTTGTTTAAACCTCGGCCAGTACAAAAATGAAAAAAGTGAAAACATGTCGGAAAGGAGACATGGCAAAATGTTTAACATACATTTATTAATTTTTCCCCCAGTATCCGCTGTGCCTGGTCAGGTTTGCATTGGGTCCTGGTGAGGGCTTATGCATGCAAAGGACACCAGTCCAGTCCTAACCTGGGCATCTACTAATCAAACATTTGAAACAAAATGAAATGAAATATCTGTAGGTAAATAGTTGTGAGGATATTCATAGTGAAGTTGGTGTACCGCATCATTCATCAATCAGCAGTGCATGAGCCGTGCTTTCATGACATTCCTGTATAACCTCAGTTATTGAAGCAAATTGCTTGATGTGTGATGACCGCTGGATCGTTGTCAAGCCAGACCTCCTTCAAGACTGCAAGAGCGAATTCCTGACATTAGCTTCACCTCCATCACTTCTAATCCTCCCAAAGAAATCTGAGCCGTACCACGAGAAACCGATTACTGCCATATTTTCAGATCTTCAGATCCTCAGGTCTTCAGTGCTCACCTCTTAGCCATGCCCCGGGCCAGTACTTTCTCCTACAGAACTATCTCTTTAATCCTCCTTACAGCCCGGTCGATAGATTCAGGGGCAAATTTAAAGCATGCTCGGTTGCACAGCTTGAGGCTTCACTGAGGAAGTTCACTGAAACCAGTGACAATATATTCTCCCTTTATTCCTTCCTAAGTAGATGTGTAGACACTGAAGGCAGTGGATTCAGAAGCCAGGCGGAAGCTACAGTATAGAAGGACAGGATGTGCGGGTGAAAACATTAATAATGGATATCTTGATTAATCTCTGCAACAATCTGTTAAATAATCAGGTGGATTGGTCGAGGAACAGATTAACGATTTAAAGATTAACCAGCTAAAGAAAATGTCGCAGTGTGGTGATTTTAAGGTGGAAGGCGTTTGTTCAAACTATCCTAATGAACGAACATCAGGAATCCAAGTGCACCAAAATGGCCACCAATGGAAATCCAAATCCAAGGCCAAAGATGTACAGTGGAACCTTGGATTACGAGCATAATTCGTTCCGGAAGTGGGCTCGTGTTCCAAAATACTCGTAAACCAAATCATCATTTTCCCATAAGAAATAATGAAAACTCTAATTATTCGTTCCACAGCCCCAAAAATTAAATACATAAAAATAATTAATACAATCTATAAAATGAAAATAAAACAAATTAATCTGTGTGTGTGTGTTTGGAATTAGCCCCTTCCCTTGCCTAGTTTTACACAGTAACACCCTTCCTCCCTCTCCCCACCTCGCTTTTTAAATTTCACAACAACCACACACACAACGGAAACACCGTTTTAACAGGAAAAAAAGAAATCTCTCTGAGACTGGCATGAGCGCATACTAACGGAAAAGGAAAAAAAAACAAAAACAAAACAAATGAACCAGCACCTTATCTTTGAAAAGAATCGCGACAGAGCAGAGTTTCTGTGTGTTTGTGAAGCCGGGGAGGGGGTGAAAAGGGGAGAGAGCGTCTGTGTGTGTGTCGGTGTCAAACTACGCGCATGCACACACAAGAGATGCTGAAAGAGAGAGGGAGATGTTGATTATGCAAGTAAGAGACGAGCACTAAGACCTAGCAGGGGAGACGATTACACACAATTCCGCAGCGCAAGAGTGACGCTCGGTGTCAAATTAAGATTCGCATGCTCGGTTTCCGACTAAAAATTTATTACGCTCTGT
The DNA here is from genome assembly GCA_003987875.1 of Clarias batrachus. NCBI lineage: Eukaryota > Metazoa > Chordata > Actinopteri > Siluriformes > Clariidae > Clarias > Clarias batrachus. The sequence continues at coordinate 327,122 of QMIH01000325.1, read as the reverse complement.
TTGCGGAACACTCGTAAACCACGTTACTCGCAATCCGAGGTTCCACTGTACAATGTATGAAGCACTGGTCATGTCCTAATCTTCAATAGAAATTTTACCATTTTGATTTAAATTTCATGGTCCTAATCATGCACAAGATTTGCCTAGAGGGCAAAGCTTTACCCCTGTCCAATCACGCCACTTCAGGGTTAGTCTGGAGCCCTAATTGTCTAATACTAGTATCTATTCTAAATATCTAGTATTATATTATACACTGCCTGGCCAAACGAACATTTCCATTTCAGTAGGGTCAAATCAAGCAAAGAAATCAACCAAGGGGATTTGAAATGATTGGAACTGGGTTAAGAACCATTTCAACACATTATTAAAACCTGGGAAGATAGTGCTGAATGTCATCTGTGGAAGAAATGTGGCCGGGAAAAAAAAGTCATGAATGGACATCACGTGGTGAAGGTGCATGTTTAAAAAAAAAAAAAAAATCAACAGTAAAAACTAGAGCCATGTTTAATAGTGAAAGTAAGAACAGGATGGACTGAACAGCTTTGTGTTCATAAGAAAACCTCTTGGTAGTGAGACCAATGCTTCAGTTTTCTAGGGAGCATAAAGATTAGACTTTGGAGCGATGGAAAAAGGTCATGTAATCTGATAAGGCCAGGGCGACCCTAGGAAGGATGGTTAGAAGGGATGCGCATGAAGCAATGCACCCATCATGCATAGTGTCTACTGTACAAGCCTCTGGAGGCAGTGTTATGATCTGTGGTTGCTTCAGTTGCTCAGGTCGAGATGTGGCAATAAAATGAAGTCAGCTGACCACCTGAATGTACAGTACTGAATGACAAGACATCAGGGACAGCACAGGCGTACTGTATTACAGGACTCAAAGCTTCTGAATGTTGAAGGTTCAAGGTTAAAATCCATGCTTCCGATTATACACATGCCTTAGAACTACAGCTAGCTAGCTTCTGACGGATAAACAAAAAAAACCAAAACCTTTTAACACCTTGACATTTGGAGCAAGATGTAGTCAGCGCTTTAAAGGAAGTTTTACACTATTGCTTCTTTGGTCAAAGTGTGTGAAATGGTCTCTTCCTGTGAAATTAAATGGTCCATGATCATGTATACTGTAGTTCTAGTTCTAGTTAAACCTAATCTAGTGATCACTTCCCACTATGCTACCTCTAAATTTGCACAGCTTGCGACATGACCATCCCAATTCCTGTTGCTTACTGTAGTTCCCTTCGAAGGTTCCCTGGGTTTTACGGTTCCATTAAACACAGCAGTTACAAGACGCAACACCAGCCCAGGCACCAACGCTTTTAAAAATGCTTACCATCCCTATCGCTCTTCTTATCGTTCTGTCAGAGTTGTCTCCGGAGGAGAAGGCCCAGCGAGTCGCGAGGGCGATCCGTAAGCAGGCGGCCGAGGTGCGCGAGCGCTGGGAGAGGCTGCTCGGACATGTCGGAGGTTGGCACGAGCAGGTGGAACGCTCTCTGGAGAAACTCCAGGACCTGCAGAGCGCCATGGACCACCTGGACGTGCACCTGAGCCAACCCGAGGAGGTCAAAGGTCACTGGCAGCCCGTCGGGGACCTGCTCATCGATTCGCTGCAGGACCACATCGACAAAACCATGGTGAGTGACGAAAGCTTGTCGAGTTGAGAAGAAGCGGCGTATACATTCTGTGTATGGATGTTCCATCCAAATGGGAATAAATTGTAAATAAACTGTAAAAAAAAGTGAGATAGAGTACAGAGTTAAATCGTGCAGATCTCAGACATCACGACGATGTGTTGATGTACTGCACTAAACATCCATCTGTTCCTCATTAGCCCCAAGCAGCGGAGTTTAGAACATATCGAGGCTCAGAAAGGCGCTAATTATATCACTTCTAGCGGATAGCCAGTTTAGCGAATGATCGGCTAAAAACGTGCATGCAGATGTAAGCGGCTCTGCCTGATTAGCGTTTGGCAGCGGTCGGTAAACTCTGGTTTCGCTCGTGTCTTTCCGTCAACAAACAAACAGCGTGAAGTGAAGTGCCGCACACCTGGGCTCTGAGTCAGATGTGTTAGAGTCAAAGTTGTCGTTTTAGTTTTTTTGTTGTTGATGTTTTGTTTTTAATATCTGGTGTTAAAGGTGTAGAAGCTCCTGGGTGTTAAAAAAAAAAAAAAAAGACGAGAAACTCAAAGAATGAACATCAGTTCAGTGCGGCTGTAACAGGATTTGGAAACGAAGGCGCATGGAAACATTCACATCGCTAGCGTTTAAACAAAGCGAAGATGAACGCATCTGAAATGACTTCATAGACGGTGTCATTAAAACAAAGCTTTTTAACTTTTTGCCATTTGCTAAATTTATTGATGAATGCTTCGTAGCTAGTGTGTTAGATATCAGAAGGAACTGACGGAGTCTAAAACTACGAATCAGGATTCTAAAAAGATCTAATAATATCTTAGTTATGTTTTTTAATGGCTATCTGTCTGTCTCTCTGTTTGTCTGTCTGTCTGTCTGTCTGTCTTTGTCCATCTGTCTGTTTATCTACCTGTCTATCTCTCTGTCTGTCTGTCTGTCAGTCTATCTGTCTTTGTCTGTCTGTCTGTCTGTCTGTCTGTCTGTCTGTATATCTGTCTGTCTGTCTATATATCTATCTGTTTATCTGTCTGTCTATCTGTCTGTCTGTATGTCTTTGTCTGTCTATCTATCTGTCTGTCTGTCTGTCTATCTGTCTGTCTGTCTATCTGTCTCTTTTTCTGTCTGTCTATCTGTCTGTCTGTCTGTCTATCTGTCTATCTCTCTGTCTGTCTATCTGTCTTTGTCTGTCAGTCTGTTTGTCTGTCTGTCTGTCTGTCTTTGTCCATCTGTCTGTTTATCTGCCTGTCTGTCTGTCTGTCAGTCTGTCTGTCTGTCTGTATATCTGTATGTCTGTCTATATATCTATCTGTTTATCTGTCTATCTGTCTGTCTATCTGTCTGTCTAGCTGTCTTTGTCTGTCTGTCTATCTGTCTGTCTGTCTATCTGTCTCTTTTTCTGTCTGTCTATCTGTCTTTGTCTGTCAGTCTGT
>QMIH01000325.1:311029-323291 GCA_003987875.1 Clarias batrachus | reverse complement strand
TGTCTGTCTGTCTGTCTTTGTCCATCTGTCTGTTTATCTGCCTGTCTATCTGTCTGTCTGTATATCTGTCTGTCTGTCTGTCTATATATCTATCTGTTTATCTGTCTATCTGTCTGTCTGTCTGTCTGTCTGTATATCTGTCTATCTCTTTGTTTGTCTGTCTATCTCTCTATCTGTCTGTTTATCTATCCCTCTCTCTTTCTACCTGTGTGTCTATTTGTCTATCTATCCAGCCATGTCTCAGTATCTGTTCCAGGATATGTTTGTCTGTCTATCTATATATCTATCTATCACTAGGTCTGTCTGTTCTTTCATCTCTGTGGATCTATCAAATACTGTATAGATGTTTCACTCCCTCTGTCTCTATCTCTTTCTTTATTGTTTCTGTCTATTTCATCTCTCTCTCTATCGATTTCTGTCTGTCTCTATCCATCAGTTCACTCCTCGGTCCATCTGTCTGTCCGTCTTTCAATCTACAGACTGTATGTAGCAGTAGTAACCAGAACGAGTTGATCTTGTGGGAGGTGTTGGGGTGAGGGGATTGGAAATAAATGTGCGCACCCATGCATGTGTATACATCAGTGAAGGAGTAAACATGTGGAGGTGTGTAAGTGGTATATATTAAACAGTTTATTATTCAGCGTGCGGCTTCAGGGACCCACCGGAGCGTCCACCCCGACCCAGTAGTTTTACTCGAAACCATTTAAAGCGCTCATCAGTCCTAATAAACACTCACGCAGAATCGGGCGCGCGCATCCGAGGTGCTTCAGCCCGCACAGGGTCGAAGGTCATCCAATTAGGAAGGTTCGTTTTAATATAGACGTTCGGGTTATCATTAGCCGCGCGACCTCGCCCACCGCGATAAGCACTTATAATCACCCGATTTACTCTCCCCCGAGCCGACGGCGCCGCGGAGATAAAAAGGAGGCCACGGTCCAGACGCGTAACCACGTGTTAACATTTAGGAAGCAAACACTCGGTGAGGGGGCTGCTGGGGGAAAACGACCATTAAAACTACCTTCTCTGTAGTGTTTTATTCCAGTTACTCCACAGCACATGTTCACTTCATCCTTTCATATGGCTTTACCTCAAAGCACCGACACTGGAGACTCCTTCCAGACACGTTCCCGCTCCAGGCCCTCGTTACTGCGCTGTATCAGAGACAGCGCATTAATATTAACTTGTGAGTTGAAGTAAAGCTAAACATCTATGCTGTTATAGAAAGTCAAGTGTGTGTGTGTGTGTGTGTGTGTGTGTGTGTGTGTGTGTAGGCATTCCGGGACGAGGTGGCTCCTCTGAAGCAGGAGGTGATCGCAGTGAACGTCTTAGCGAGTGAACTGTCTCCTCTGGACGTGCAGCTGTCCTCCACCACCAGCAGACAACTGGACAACCTGAACACTCGCTGGAACGTTCTGCAGGTACATGCACGCGCACTCGCGCACACACACACACACACACACACACACACACACACACACGTGCACGTGACCGTGACCTCGTGAGTGCTTTTTAGCTTTTTTTTTCACTGTTGTTGGTATTTTCTGTTTTTGTTTTGTCATCACTTCTGTGCCCTTCATCCACTTCTCCATTCATGTATCACTGTTAGAAAATAAAGCATCTCTCTCTCTCTCTGTCATACACACACAGTCTCTCTCTCTCTCTCTCTCTGTCTCTCCACCTATCCGTCATCATCACCTGTCTGAAGGTCGGTGTCTGGCTCTCCACCAGCTCTGAGTGTGTGTGTGTGTGTGTGTGTGTGATAAATGTTGTGCATGTGCAGGATGTGAAGAATGATGTGTGTGTGTGTAATGAGAGGTGAGATGATCATTTAGACGGTCATTAAGAGATGAGGATGTAAACGTGACTGCAGCACATTTACACGTGTGAGGGCTGTGGAGAGACGCGCGCGCGCGCGCGTGTGTGTGTGTGTGTGTGTGTGTGTGTGTGTGTGTGTGTGCACTGCTGAGGTCACCATTAGTACACCACATACAGTCGACATTCATTTTTACTGCCCATTAAAAAGATCCTGATCTAATCGTGATGGAGCAGACAAACACACATCACCCTCTCACTATATATTTATTTTTCTCCATCTACTACAGTATATATCTGTATATCTGTATATCTGTCTGTTTATCCATTTACACACACATCCCTCCATCCCACTCTGTCTCTCTGTCTGTCTATCGATCCATATGTCCGACCATCTGTTCATCTTTACTGTATATATACATATTACATCTACCCATGTATCCATCTCTGTCTATCTATATTTCCTTCTCATGTATACAGTAACATACATCTACCTCTCTCTCTCTCTCTCTGTCTCTGTCTCTCTCTGTCTCTCTCTGTCTCTAGGCGGCCATTGAGGAGAGACTGAAGCTCCTACAGGAAGCTCACAGAGACTTCGGACCCTCATCACAGCACTTCCTCTCCAGTATGTTTCTCTCTCTCTCTCTTACTCTTTCAGTATGTAAATTATTTTCAGTGAGACTCCTGTTAACGTAACGATGCTTTAACTGTACTGTAACTGCATTGAGGATATATATATATATGTATATATGTATATATGTATATATGTATATATATACAGTACTGTACAAAAGTCTTAGGCGCCGTATTGTCTGTAGTACAAATTTTGCTATATAATTTTATTATGTTTGCATTATTATGTACAAGACCATTCCCTACAGAGATACACTAAATGTAATGAATAAACAACATTCCAGAAGAATATTTGCATGTCTGTAAAGAAAGCGACATGTTACATAACAGACCAGTTTTTGGATAGAAAAAAAAAAAATCAATAATGTCGACTCCTGGGTTTTGTATGAAACTAGAAAGGATGCGAGTGTGACGAAGTTACCAAAAGACCTCATCTTCTCCAGCACGCTCAGTAAAACCTAACAGCTGCTTCACGTAGAATACCGCGCACATCTGTATCGAACACCACAAGCGAAGAGTTTCCACACCAAATATTGACCGTTTATTGTTTATGTTATGTTATGTTAAAGTGCTTTTTATAGAAGTTTTTTTTAATGTAGAAATGATTTCAAAAGCATCATTGCGTACGGCGTTTGTTTGGATGTTCCCAAGACTTTTGCACCTTGTGCTGTAAATAAAACAGCTGTTAGGTTTGACTGAGCGTTCTTCTGGTGACTTCGTCAAATTCGCTCCTTTCAAAAACTGGTCTGTTATGTAATATGTCGCTTTCTTTACAGGCATGCAAATATACTTCTGTAATGTTATTTATTCATTAATTTTACATAATAATGCAGACATAATAAACTTTTATATAACAAAAATTTGTACTACAGGTAAGACTTTTGCACAGTACTGTATATATACTGTGTATGTGTATGTATATATATATATATAAAATCAGTACAGTATATGACCGTTTCAGTCAAAACATAAAACAGTGTAGGTTCATGATATATTGAAAATATATTGAGTTGAAAGCTAAAAAAAAAAATAGGGCAGTTTGTTCATTATTTAGATATATTTATGCATAATTTAAAGAAAGGTGAATAAAACAGCAGCGTGGTTGTGATCTTTCGCTGGTGTAATACTCGTCCTTCAGATGTGTTCATTTTCACATTTTAAATTGCGCTTTTAAAGTCACAATGTGGATACAGTTCGCTCCTGATTGAAACCAAAAAAAAGAGAGAGAGAGAGAGAGAGACTAAATGTGAACACTGTTTTTAGACGTTAAGGATTTTATAAGTGTGTTTGGATCATCTCTGTGATGCTGTGTTTTAAGTGGGAGAATTTATGGAAAGTCACAGTTGAGCATTCCATCAAGATCTCTCTCTCTCTGTGTCTCTCTGTCTCTCTCTGTGTCTCTGTCTCTCTCTCTCTGTCTCTGTCTCTCTGTGTCTCCCAGCACACACAAACTCCAGCGGAGAGGCTTTGACAATGAATAATTCAGAGGTTAATTAATCCGCTCTCTTCATGTCTCCTCAGCTTCCGTCCGTCTGATCATCTCGGCACGATCCCGCTTCCTAATTTGGTCCTGGTCTTAGCCAGGATACTCTCACTATTTTTAGTGGGGAAAACAAAACAAAACAGAAAACCGCACACACGGGAGTTCTTCCTGACATCAAACATAAGTCTGGCGATTCTTTCTTGTTAACGGTGTACAAGAAGAAGAATAGCTACACACACACACGCGCGCGCGCGCACACACACTTTACTCCTGCTGTGTAATCACTCTGAGCAGGTGTTAGTTAACTCAACGTCACTTAGATATTCCCTCGACTCAGCGCCGTTATTGGTGGCCATGATTTCAGCGTCTCGCTTAAACGCAGCACTCCAGGAGTGGAAGAGACGGGAAAGCTCGTCTCACGGCCAGCTCCTGGAAGAAAGTCCATCGCGTAGAGTACTGTGCAGAAATCTTGGGTTTTCCTCATATCTTCATATTTTAAATAAGATTAAAAGATGTAGATTAAATGAAAGGAGCAGGAAGAAATGTGCAAAGTGGCCAAGGGTACAGTTTAAAAATCGCAGCAACCTCATTTCCCCTCCCGTCTGCTCCAACCATTCAGTCACCTTACTATGCACCTGTTTCTCACTGCTTCGTGCTTTAAGTTAGATGATCTTTTTAATGCTTTAATGGTCCATTGGTCACATTGCTGCATGGCGTCGCAAATTAAAACTATTCCTGTCAAAGACTCGACACAAACTGGATCCTAAAAAGTCCCTCAGGAGAAGGATTTCTCAAGACCGCAAGTGGGGTGTCAAGACTTTTGCACTGTACTTTATCTATATAGACGACATGGTCAAAAGTATGCGAATACCTGACCATCACAAGCATTATGTGGTGACATCACCTGGAAATGACATCACTGGTGTTCTTATAGCGGAATGAACACACATCCCCACAGCGGCGCTCCAAATCTAGCGGAAGGCCTTCTCAGAAGAGTGGCGCGCATTCATAGAGCAAACACAAGGGGGCAGTAATGAGCACGGACGCGCAGAAAAATTCAGCCCATTAATATATTGCAAAAGATTTTTAAAAATCGTCTAACATTCGGTCAAGCCAAACACCAATTAAAAGTTAGCATCGCACCCTGAGGTACTCCCGGTGTCGGTGTCAGCATGTAAACCGGGTCAGGCGGAGCCGCTCATTTAAATATCGTTAGCCGGAACGCGTTCGCCGGATGCTGTTTGTGTATCAGAATAAAAAGTAACAAAAAGTCGTTAATGAACGGATTAACGGGCTGAGAGTCGTCCGCCGCTAATGAAGCGCCTTTCGAGGGGGTATAAATCAACACCAGTGTGAACGTTGTTTTAATGAGTCCCTTGTGTGTGTGTGTGTGTGTGTGTGTGTGTGTGTGTGTGTGTGTGTGTGTGTGTGTGTGTGTGATTCCACAGCTTCGGTCCAGATGCCCTGGCAGAGAGCAGTGTCTCAGAATAAAGTGCCCTACTACATCAAGTAAGTGTCATTGACGTACATGTGCACCCACACACACTCACACACATACACACACACACACACACACACACACACACACACACACACTTGCACAGAGAGAGACAGAGAAAGATGTGTGCCGGATCATAACTCCGATGCTCGGATCTATTAGCCGGGTTTATGGACAGGAACAAAGTCCTCCAGCTGGATTCTGTCTCTAGGTTGTGTCTCTAGCGGTCTGGACACGTAGAGATCGTGTCTCCAGAACGTTCCGTCCCTGCCTGCCTGCCTGCCTGTATCACCAACCAGGACCTTCGGTTCCCCGATTCTGACTGTCTGTTTACTTTTAAGCCTGCGGTCATTTGATCTATTCGGAAATCTGATTGGAGCGGTATCCGACTTCATTTCCATTTAAACGAGTCTCGTGTATAATGTGGAAGGTTGAGGAGTCACACTCCTGAGCTCGTGCTGTGGTAGAGTTTGTGCAGCTGCGCCACATGGGCAAAGGAATCTTCTTTTTAATTATTATTTCAAAAATTTCAGCTTTATCTGAGGGTATAAAAGGGTCTAGACAGCCGGTTTAAACAACCCGATTTTAACGGGAATTAAACGCACGCTCCTCCTACAGTATGACTAGTGACGGCACCTGAAGGTCAAACGCATGTTTAGTTTCAGATTGACGCGTCTGCCTCCAAAGGATAACCTTCTGGCGCACTGAATGGCAACGTCTGGCTTCTTTTAGCTTCTTTTTTCTTGATTTTTGTCTTGATTTTCCCTGCTAAATTATGTAGTTCATAGTCAGCTCCCACGTGTCAATAGCGCCCTCTATACTCAATAAGGTTTCAATCACCAACCAGGGAGGGTGAAGGCTTTCCTTTGAACTATGTGACGTGAGTTGACCGTTGTCGAATTAGTCGTCCATCCCTCCCTGAGAGCGCTCAGCCAATCAGCTCGCAGTACACCATCATCCAAGATTCCAACTTGTGATCTATGGACGCTAGGGTGAGCTCGTTAGCGCTAGGAGCTAGTTTCAGCTTATTTGAGAAAACAGTTCATGCTCTACCTGTTTCCTGTGATCCGAAAAGAAGAGATTTTAAAGCAGGCTCGGTGTTTGTTTGAACGTCTCACACTGTTTGTGCATAAACACTGCCTGTTGGACTTTCCCTCGGCCACTGCGCACAAAGTTTACCCTCGTTCTCGGATTATGTAACTGCTGCAGTTGTGGTGTTCCGGTCCATTCTATAAATGAGCCAGGATGTGATGTACCTTTTGCTTTACCCTTTAGATGTCTGTCTTAGATACAAATCTATAAAAATGCAGTGTCGAGCACTTTATTCTAATTCAAGTCTTAAAAAGGGGACGAAGGCTTGGACATTTTTGATGGACACATAAAATTAATGTCTTGAAAATACTAGTGCAGATTTTTTTTTTTTTTTTTTGAAGGTTATTACTTTGGGTAATAATTATGACCCCAAGTACTTCGGTAAATTATTTATCACATTGGGTAAGTATTTCCTTTCACGTCATGTGATCAATACTTTACACCCTATATATTTTCCATCATATAGAATTTTGCAGTTCATGACATGGCAAGTCTCTGGCATGGGTCAGCCTTAAGCCCTGACCGGCGTCACTAATTACATCACATGAACAGGAAAATTGTCAACAGATAGGTGGTGTTTTGTTCCCACTATGAAGTCATTAAAAGGCCTTATTTTCCTTTAACAATATACACTACAGTGTGTTGCAGTGTCTTCTGTATTTGTATACTGTATGTTAACTTGATCATCATCTTTGTTATAGTTACTTAAAATTTTCGCCTCGCCGTACCGTACATAAACATACTGTATATAAACACTCCTCCTTTTAATATAAGAGAAAAAAAGCAGCCTGTCATGGTACAAATAAACCTGAGATTGCTGTAATAAAACAAATCATGAGATTTCCCGCCAATTCATGATATTTTTCTTGCCAGTGTTTCCTATTCTTTCCAGTATCATGACTATTCCAGTCGTAGTGACATTTCTAAATGATTGGCATCCATCCTACAATAATAATATCAAAATGTAAAGATATGAAGTAGAGCAAGTATAAAACACTCACCACATTTCTAGATTAGACACATGGGGCTTTCGAGTAGGTTTGTTAGTAGAGTTAAGTCTTAGGTTTGTTCACGTGGATGACTTTGTTGATTTTTTTGTTTGTTTAAATCAGCGCACATGAAAAACAAAAAAAAAAGGGTTTCTTTGCGAGTTAAAATTGTATCGCGATCACTGTTGCTTTGTTATTTGAGGGTGCCAATAGTTTCGGCGGACTATGTTAAGGGGGAAAAAAAAAAAAACGAAGTTTCTCCTGACAGCCCTAGCAAAGCAAACGAGGAGGTGTTACATAGGAAGTAAAGAGATGTAATGACGTGAATCCCACAGAGAGAGAGAGCGAGAAATTCAGAACGTCACTCGGACCGGTTGTCTGTTCCGTCACTTTTACTAACCGCTCACGCGCTCTCCTGCGTCAGCGTCGTCTTTCACGCTCCGCAGAGCCGCGGTTTTGGTGATCACCGAGTGGGAGATTTAAGGCCGCTATAAGAACAAGAGAGGAGATAGAAAAGAGGAAAGAGTCAGACAGAGAGACAGACAGACAGGGAGACGCGTCTCTCTGGACACCTGGGCTGTGTGTGCGGCATTTTTGCCCACTTGCTTGGCACATGAAGGGAGAGGAGATAAAAGAGAGCAGGAAAGACGTCAACACAAGCTGTGTATGTGTGTGAGAGAGAGAGTGAAAGAAGAGAGAGTGTGTGTGTGTGTGTGTGTGTGTGTGTGTGTGTGTGTGTGTGTGACTGAGAAATCACATAGCTGCCAAATCGACGTCCCTCTGCAGCCCAGGCTGACAGCAGCCATATGGTCGGTCAGTCGGTTATCAATAAATGCATGCGCCACACTGTACACACTGAATTGTAACCACACACACACACACACACACACAGAGGCACATGACACATGGTCTCAAATGCTCAATTCAATAAGCTATAACATACAGTGAGACGAGATACATCAGTCTGAAAGTTCCCATGATGCTCTAGCTGCTACATTTAAACACCAACATGTGGGTTTGTTTCTATTTAAAAACAAGAATATATCCTTGGTCTTTTGATACTCTTTTTTTTTTTACAGCAGAAAATCTAATTCACACAAGGTCTGAAAAGGTCACGAGAGACAAACTTGTGTGTGTTTCCTGGTGTTCGGAAAAAATTTTGTGAACTTTGACATGAGATCCGCCTTAATCACTAGTTTTCTTACTGTTGCTTGGCGAACGAGGACCATCCGTCGATATACTGTACCACAGTTGACTATACAGCATTATAAGACTATAATATTTGCTCCTACATATTCCTTAGAAGAAATAATATATATATATACGTTGAGTTTATTAAAACGCATGCTTCTCATCTCAGCTACATCGAACAAACTAGAAAACCTTTAATTTTGGGTCTCAGCTAATGAACTTTCCTGTGTCCGACCTCTCCTTCCGGAACTCGCTGACCCCCTGGTACCTGCGTCGCAGGGAGACCAGGTCGTGTGTCATCTCAGAGGCTAACAGGAGTCTCGCAGCAGGAAGCTGAAGGCAACAAGCTCCTGACTGACAGGTTAATTTCTTTTCTGTAACTTCAGAGCTCAGGTTTGGCTGGATGATGATACAGAAAGTTCAGAGAGGAACAGTGAAAGACAAATTCTCTTTGACCTGGTGATTTTTTTTTTACAAGGCTTAGACTGTCAGGCCAACCCTGGGACTGACACACACACGCACACACTTTAATGCAAATCTATTTGAGTCTCTGTTTCGACACTGACTCATTCACATGCAAAGATAAAAGACTAAAAGCCCTAAGGATTTTTTTTCCCATCTTCTTTATTAAAAGCCTCATTGCTCAATTTTGACATTTAACATTTCTGAAAATGACATAAATATACTCTAAGAAGTCCTTGTATGAGCCAGAACACTTAAAGCCGATTTTTTTTACTTAAAGAAAATAAGTAAAAATCACTTTAATCCTGTCAGATTAACTGAATTTAGCTAATGGACAAGAGTTACCGTTTAAAATATGAATATAAATTAAAATCACTTAAATGTCTCTCAAAAAAAAAAATATATATATATATATATAACATTTCTTTTCGAAATCCTGTTAGATTAGCTAAATGCAGCTAACAGATAAGTTGCATTGGTATGAATATTAATTAGAATTACTTCAATTTCTCTACAAAATTTCTCTTTAATATAACTCATTTTAGCTGACAGAGAAGTGTAAGCTTTGATATCTTTTCAATATTAATAAAAAACTAAAAACATTTCTTTTAGAAATCCTGTCAGATTTGCTAGGTTTAGGCGATGGACACATTAGCATAAATAAAATTTTTTCTCAAAAATCGTTTCAATAGTCAATTTTATCTCACAGATATATGAATAAAAAAAAGTCTTTTATACATTAGGCACATTAAATGGTAAAATTTTTGCTAACACAAAACACGATTGTTAGCATTGATATATATACTATTTCTAGAAGCTGATTTTAGCTAAAGGCATGTTAGCATTGGTATGAATATAAATAAAAACTTAAAATCTTCTCTGACAATTGTTAGTACTGATGAGTAAGATACTTAATGAAAATTACTTAAAGTCCTCTCAGACATCCTGTCAGTTTAGCTTACTTTGGCTAGCTGTCCATGTAGCAGTGATATGTTCGAGCGAAAATGCAAAAGAAAATGAAAAAAAAAAAAACTTGCCAAATTAGCTGATGTTAACTGATGTTCGCTAGCCAGTTTAAAAAATAATAAATGAAAAAATAATAATGTAATATTAGAAACCTAAAAGTCTTCCTAGGAATCCGTTCAGATTAGCAGATTAGCGGAAAATTATTCTTCCTTTCTAAAGGAGTCCTGTTTATATTAATTGAATTATGTTAGCCAGTGTTAGCATTTAGGGATAATTACAATATTTATGAATAAGAAAGTAAACGCTGATGTTAGCTAACTGGCTAATGTTAGCCGTGGTACTACATGAACCCTGAAAATTACTTATAAATACTCTGGGTTAAAATTTTATCATTTATTTTCATCAGAGTACTGTTAACATAGCATAAAGGAATACTGTGTGTTGTTGCGTTATAATGAAACAAAAAGGTCTTCCAGAGATGTCCAGAGTTTTCCCAGCATCCTGCAGAGATTCAAGAGACAAACAAGGAGCAACTGCGAGAACGAGCCAACGAGTTCATTAAAAGTAAATCCGTCGGTTCATTCTAAGTTTTTGGACCTAATAAGCTCGCCACACTCATTTTATGGCATCATTGTTTAGTTGAGACAGAAGGTGTGTGGGTGTGAGAAAGAAAAGAAAGAAAATCCGCTCGCATTCACAGCCCTCGTATTGCTCCGTCTGACCTTTAGAGCATCTGCTCGAATTGTAGCTGCGCTCTAAGATTATTAGTCTTTTTGCTAATGTGAAGATTTTTCTTTTTAATTCATTATTCATCCCTCTTGAGGATTTGTGTGTTGTACATTCACAGATGGAAGTAGTAGCTCTGTAATTTTGGCGCACACGGATTCGGACGGAAATCAGAATTTTGAGAAAGAAGCAGGAAGCTCGAGCTAGCTTACGTAGCCCGCCAAGTTTTATTTTCCTCTGCCATTTAGTAACCTGCCACATAGCACGGCTATCCAGCTAGCAGTAGTGCACTTTAGGTGCGTTCTGGCATGCGTCTACAGTGTGAACGGAAAAGGGCCAGCTAAACAAGACATCCTGGTGATTTTAGTTTGTTTGTGCTAATTCCAGTAACACGCACAATTACAGCGTAGATCAAAGAGATCATCCTCGGATCTCAAACACACCATCCCCCTGCAGGCGTCGTTTCTAATCTCCAGACTGCAAATAAAACAGGAAACAGCAAGCTGTGTTTTTGAGCTCGAGAACCGTGTAGATCAGGAGCAGTAGGAGTGCAGCCTGCAGCTACTGACTCCAGGCGCACAGACGCTTGAGCTCATGAATGCGAAAAACAAACACCAGACTTTCTGCGGATTATAATCCAGGCTGCTGGTGACATATTTGTGTGTAATTATCAGAGAGGCGTTTGAACTCTCCAAAAGTATGAACATGTCTAAATAATCCTCTCAAAAATTGTGTCAGATTAGCTGAATTCTAGCTGAATTCTGTTGTGAGTGATGAGCATGAATGTCAGTGAGAATGACTTCTCAGGAATCATGTCAGATTAGCTGCTTTCAACTAACTTGCTAGTGTTAGCATTGCTAAGTACAAACATCCGTGAAAATGACACAAAATTCTTTCAGGAAAAAGATTAGCTGCCTGGTGTTAGCTGTTAAGATGATGAACATTTATGAATGACTTAGACAGCCTGTTAGTTGAGCTGATTTGCATTAGCCGCACATTCGAAATGTATATTAATATGACCTAAAAGCCTCTCTGACATCCTGTCAGATTAGCTAATTTTTTTTTAGCTTGATAGTGATACCGTTGACAAGCGCAAACATGAGTGAAAATGTAATTAAATCCTCTCTGATTAGTCGATTTTAAGCTTGCTGACTAGTGTTAGCTGTGAGGACCATAAATCTTTATAAATTTGATTTTAAAATTTCTTCCAGAACTTGGCAGATGAGCTGATTTTACAAGCTCAAGCAAAAGACACCAGTGAACATTCATTCAGAAACCTTGTCATCTTAGCTCATGCTAGCTAACTGACTAGCATTAATTGTGAAGACTATGTCCATGAATGAGAAAAACTTGAAATGATGTCAGGTTAGATCATGTTAGTCGACTGACTAGCATTACCACTATAGACTA
>QMIH01000325.1:298529-306029 GCA_003987875.1 Clarias batrachus | reverse complement strand
GTTTTTTTAACATGGCATAATGTGGCCTCCGAGTGGCGCAGTGGTAAAGCGCTCGCCCTATCATCCGGAGATCGCGAGTTCGATTCCTGGGTGATGCTGTAACGTGTCTCAGAGGGGAGGCACTTAGTGCTCCAACGTTAATCACGGCTCTACAGCCAGTCAGGGGCGTCTGTGAGCTCACGCAAGCGGAAGGAGCGGATAGCGCTGTCCTCCGAGTGTGTTACTCCGCTCCCGAGCGGTTCGAAAAGAGACAGTCGGCTGGTGTCACATGGTTCGGGGGAAACACGTGTTAGTCTTCGGCCCTCCCGGCTGCGTCTCAGTAGTAGCCGTAATGTGGGAGCCCCCTAGTGACGGGGAGGAAATGGACACATGCCATAACTTTATCAGTTTGATGAAAGTGCTTCCGTGACCGGTTGTAAATGTGGGTTTTGGCAGGCAGCTGTAATGAGACTCCCACCTGAGAGGCCAGCCGATCCGCTCCCTCGACTCCTGGCTATAAATGGATGTAGGGATTTGAACTCGCAGTTTCCAGACGGTTTTGTTGCGCCATCGAATCTGACACCAGTCATTGCCGATCAGTCCGGGAGAACCGCTCGATTCCAGTCACCCGCTGTCCCATCCTCGCATCTTTACTTTGCAGTCTTGACTATAAATACATTTTCCCTCTAACACCACCCCCTCATCCTTCAAGTGTTTTATTCCTTAGAAACACTTCAGTCCAGTTCCACTTCACTTTTTCAGAGCCCTTTAGTCACCTTAAATTCAATCAGATCTTTCCTCCATCTCCTCCATCTCCACCCTTCATCCACTCTCAGCATCTCCTTTTATATATATATATTTTATGTGACACATTCAGTGTTTATTTCCTTCCCTCCAATGTGACCGTTCCGTCCTGTCAATTTCATTATGTTTGTTTGATTTCTTGCCGTTGTCATGCTTTCCTTTTTCCTCATTGTTGAATCCGTGGGCTGCGCTAAACTTCCCCGTTAAAAAATGTTCACAAACTTTTATTTCCATCATATTTCCCATGTAGGAGTCTCGTATGCAGGCTATAAAAGAGAGCTCCGCTCCGTTTCGCTCGCAGATTATGCACCGCCTCGCTTATAAGTGGATAAAAGCGTCCAGCTGAATCGACCCTGATAGCGGCTAAGATTTGAGACGAGGCTCGAGGACGGAAGCAGATTGAACGCCGGTAATCAGCGAGTTTAGTCTGATATTCGATTGGCAGGAAGCGTAGCGTGAATAATGCAGATCCTGGTTCCTGAGACGGCAGCTGGACGAACCGGAGCTGACGCTGCTCTCCGAGATTAATATTTCACTCTTAAATGGGGGCGAAAATGAATCGGCTATCAGTAGCCATTGATTTTCGAGATATATAGAGAAAAGTGTTGCAGAGTTCGAGGTTTGATGAAGCGTCTGAATTTCAAAGCCAGGAGTCTGGAGAGCAAAACTAGGTGGGAGCGATGGCGTCAGATTTGCCACCTGTCGGTCATCGGTCGACAAACACGAGCCAATAACGAACATCTGTGAGCTCATGTATGTGGAAGAGGGTGGATAGCACTCTCACCCCCGACAGCCACACCCACCACCCAACTTTTTGATTCCTGGGCCACATTGAGTTCTAACATTTGACAATGAACAAGAGCAGATAGATGGCATGCTTTGGTCAAAGGGTCAAAGGGTAAAGTGCAAACGTGGAGTAATAGGCCTACGCTTCACCTCAACAAAGCCAATATATCTAGAGTGCGCCATCTAGTGAGGAAATATCAGAATTACAGGGGAAATAAAACATTAACAAGGTTAATTTATTAAATTTTTTCAAGTTTGTCGGGCCGAATCAAAACGTTTAACGGGCCGCATGTGGCCCCCGGGCCGTAGTTTGCCCATGCCTGGTCTAACCAATCAGAATTGAGAATACATCACAAATACAGGAGCAGGTTACTGGTTGTCCAGCTTCATTCCACGTTCTGTGTCAGTTGAGCTCATACTCATAAGTAATGGCACCTCCTTGGATTTTTTTTTCCTGCTTCTCACATACTGTATGCACTCTTTTTTTTTTTTGCGTGTGTGTGTGTGTGTGTGTGTGTGTGTGTGTGTGTGCGTGTGTGTGTATAGGGGTCGCAGTGGGAAGATCCGGGTCCTGTCCTTGAAGATCGGCCTGCTCTTGCTGTGTAAAGGCCACCTGGAGGAGAAGTACAGATGTAAGCAGTTGCACTCTGACTCGTGACTAAAAAAAAAAACATTGTGACTAGTAATCCTAAACTGATTTAATGCAATTTTTTTTAATTGCTTAGATTTTTTCGACTTTATGATTTCTCACTTCTCAGCGTCTAAAAAAAGACCACAAATCTCTGTGATCTAATGTCATCTTATCATCCAGCTTAAGCAGCTGTAGCGATGAAAAGTCCCTTAAACTTCAAATCTTTGGCTTCTCACTCGTAAAAAAAAAACAAACAAAAAAACCTAAACGTCGGTCTCTGTGTTTTTTCAGCATGCAAACAACCCTCTTGTGCATTAAAAACGCTAAATCCCCGAGCTCTGCATGGCGCTAATTAAAATGTCATGACGCTGTCCATGCGGGAGCGCTGAATGTGAGCGAGTGTATGTGAGCTGGTCGTCTACAAACAAAAAACTAAACAAAAAAAGGAGAGAAAGAAAAGCCACCAGCACGAGATCTGTTTATTTATTCACTTCAGATTAGGGTTTTAAACACGCCAGGGTGCGGATTGATTTTGTTTTCCTTTACAAATCAGCCTCCAGGGGCTCGTGAGGACGAGAGAGACACACTAATGTATGTTTTTCTCTGTCTTGTTATAGTGTTTGTTTTTTTTGACCAATATACAATAGAGGTTAGGCTTTGTCACCATAAACGTGTATATATATATATATATATATATATATATATATATATATATTTTTTTTTTTTTAAATGCTGTTTAACAAGGAATAACGTTTTGCTTGAGGAGACATTTCACATTTATGGAAGGAGTCTCCAGTCCCAGCATGACTCCAGAAGGTTTTCCGGTCTTCGTGGTAAAAAAACAAGCTGCATTTCTTTTCCTTACCATCTTCTGCTGAAGAGAGTGTTTAGTTAAGTGAAAGAAAAAAAACTATGTCATGTGCACCCCCTCCCTCCCCGGACTGGATCGGTATTTCGCGGACAATTATCAAGCTTTTAGGAGCATTGCTGGACTAAATCCGCAACACTGAAGAGTCAGATTTTGCGAGATCTCGCGAAATGTTGGCAAAAAAAAAAAAAAAGGCTATGGGTGGGAAAAAAGTAAGCTAGAAAAAAAAATTGTTTCACGAGATTTTGAGATTTTGCAAACATTTTTGTAATGTTTGCGAGATCTCATGAAAACATTTGCGAGATCTCGCGAAAATGTTTGCGAGATCACGTGAAACTAAATGTTTTTTTTCTAGCTTACATTTTTTCCCCCCCATAGCCTATTTAATTTTTTTTTGCCTCACTTTTTTTTTTCAAGGTGGAATTTCTTTTGTTTTTTTTCATCCATCGTTTATTTTTTTCCACCCGTATCCCTTTAGGGGCTGAGTAGGTTTCGCTTGGCGGAGAGAGGAGATTTCAGGTCCTGATGTGTCGGTTTCTGTAACCGGCAGTGACAGACTGACAGTCGCCGCAGTCGATATAAAATTCCCTGGTTGTGAATTTCAGTGAGGAGATGTTTTATCTGACATTTATAAACAGGGACTCGGTTGATGAAAACTGTGATGTAAGAGGAATAACACTTCATGGGGTGCTGTTAGTAAATAATCACCGTTTTCATGTGTCGGTACTTTGTATTGATTATTAGGAAGCGGTCCTAATGCGTGCGTTTGTATGTGACTGTTTGTGTTTTTTTTCCGTGTGCAGGTCTGTTTAACCAGGTGTCGTCGCCGGGGGATACGTGCGATCAGAGGCAGTTGGGGCTCCTGCTGCACGATGCCATCCAGATCCCACGGCAGCTCGGGGAAGTGGCAGCGTTCGGAGGCAGCAACATCGAGCCGAGCGTCAGGAGCTGCTTCCAGCATGTACGTGACACACACACACACACACACACAACCGCTTAGCTACAGTACCACCCTGTCTCACTTTATTCATTATATGCTGTGTTTGAATTCTCTTCCACACTACTTCGCATACCAAATGTTTTGGCACCATAATCACATGGGATAAACAGATCATCCACCAGAGCAGTGATTATGCCTGGCGAGGTGTTTGGCCCGTACTAGAGGGGCGGAGCTAGAAGCACCGGGTGCCACTGGTTAGTCAGATGCAGTGTGTGGTGCACGTCAGCATGTGGTTCGTGAAATCGGTTATACAGATACATTTTGGAAACTCGAAATTTGTCTGCTCTGCATGTCTTTGGAGCGTGGGAGGAAACCGGAGGACCCTGAGGAAACCCACCAAGAATGGGGGAGAACATGAACATTTAAACATACAGACCCCAGGTGGGAATCGAGCCCTTGACTATGCCAGTGTGCCGTGCCGCCACAAACGCCAAAAATTAGCATTAAAGTACAAAAAGTACGTTTAGCAATGAAATAAAGAAAACACACAGAAGCCAACTTCCTGTTTAAGCTCATTTTGGTTGCAGGATTCTTGTCCTGGGAGAGAGAGAGAGAGAGAGAGAGAGACATCCCAGACTATTGTGTGATGGATCACCCATGTCCTACCGCCTTGGACATCCATAATAATACCCTAATTATACTCTTGTACATTGTGGATTACATCAGTCTCCCTCTCTCCTCTGTATCAGGCTCTTTCTTTCTGTCTGGGTAACAATATCTCTCTCTCTCTCTATCTGTCTGTATCTTTTCATCTCTGTACATCTCATTGTCTGTCTCTTTCCATCTTAGTATCTCTCTGTTGTTTCTCTTTCTATGTCCGTTTATCTCAGGTGCTCTGTCTCACTTCGTGACATCAGGTCTCTGTGACAACAAGTCTCTCTCTCTCTCTCTCTCTCTCTCTCTCTCTCTCTCTCTCTCTCTCTCTTTCCATTAGGATTCAGTGTCACTTAACCAAGGAGAGTGAAATGAAAAAGAGACAGACAGGAAGAGACGTGTGAGAGGAGATTAAATGTGGGATTTGAGCCATGCTGTGGGAGATCGAGTGTCTCCGACCAGGGTGAAGTTCAGGCGAGCAGAGAGTGAAAAAAGAGACAGATCGATGAGGTTGAGGTGCGGAATGATGGAGTGATTGGACGGGAGGCTGGGAGAGGAGAAGCTGATCAACAAAACGACGGCAGGCCAGGAGACAGATTAGTTCAGGGCACACACACACACACACAGAGAGAGAAAGAGGGAGACGCAAGGGGCCAGGCACTTAGAACTCCAGTCAGCAATTCACACAGCAAGATTTGTGTCTC
The DNA here is from genome assembly GCA_003987875.1 of Clarias batrachus. NCBI lineage: Eukaryota > Metazoa > Chordata > Actinopteri > Siluriformes > Clariidae > Clarias > Clarias batrachus. Next base: position 300,663 of record QMIH01000325.1, on the reverse strand, counting down.
TGAAATAAAACTACCAATAAGTGTTTGAGACATGAGCGCCGAGGAAAAGAATCCTCCAACGAGAATGTGGAAAATGAACAATTTATCACAAAATTGTCATTTTTCAAAGTAAATGTTCTTCAAAGCCACACATGCAATCACCGGCCCAGTGCCTTTCGGTCCAAGTGATGAAATTCCACTGAATTTAATAAATAAATAAGTGAAATGAAATTGGGAGATTTTGCTTCTCTTCACGTCTTCAGTAAACATGTTTCTGTCTGTCCTCGTCTCTGAAAGCCTCCCGTCTCTTACTTCTTCTGAGCGCTTTTAACAATTTATATGTGCTTTACAATGATGGAGGTCGATCGATTCGCAGGCTGAAGGACGTTGGAAGAAGGCATTAAGCAGAGTGCTGAGAAACTCTCAAAGCTATGACATGGGTTACGATACAATTATATCTCCGTTCAGTCCGCTGATTCTTGTAGAGTGGGATTTTGGTTGGGAACTACAGTCTGATTGGAACAGAGTGACTTTTTTGTACTGAACTCCAACCCAATTGGTCACAGCAGCATTTTGTACTGGAAGTCCAATCCGATTGGTTAGAGACGGGTTTCATACTGGAACTCCAATCTGATTGGTCGGAGTGACTTTATGTACTGGGATTTTAGTCCAATTGGTCAGAGTGACTTTTTGTACTGGAAGTCCAATCTCATTGATTAAATTTTGTACTGGAACTCCAATCCAATCCAATTGGTCAGAGAAGCGTTTCATACTGGAATTCTAATCTGATTGGTCAGAGTGACTTCTTGTACTGGGACTGTAGTCCCATTAGTCAGAGTGACCGTTGGAACACAAACAGGTCCAGTTGGTCACAGTTGTATTTTGGGGAACGTTAACACTCTGACCATTCGGACTACAGTTCTAATCCAAAATTGTTGGATTATGTTACCTAAAGGAACGTTCAGGTTGAAAAAAATTTTTTTATCTGGTTGTGATGGTATTGTACTTTGATGGGAACTGCTTTTTCGGTTGGTGACATTGATAGTTTGGTGGTGGAAACTGTAGTGTGATTTGTCATGGTCGCACATCTGGCCAGGAAATCAGTCCTGTTTAAAATCAGAAGCATGGTTTAATAGGTTAGAGTAATAGGCAGTTTGATGGGAACTGTATTACTACTGGTGGCACCATGTGCATTCTGATATCTTTGTGCAATGGCCTGCAGTGTTGCTGAACAGGGCTCATCAGTGATGTGCTCACCAGCTCAAACCCCGCCCATTTCTCCAGAGCTCCAGCTGTTGGAATATCCAGAATGCACATCCATAATTATTTCTCTCACATACTGTAGGTCACATAGGCATAGCCAAGACCCAACACACGACCTTTTATTTACTTTCTGCAGTTGTGGATGTCGTTCTTGTCACACTAAATCATGGCCTGATTGCTTCCTGATCGCCGCTGTTGGGCATCTCCATGGCAACGTTTCAGATTTCTGTGATAACTTGGGCGCTGGTGTTTTGTCAGCTGTTCATGCTCATTTATTAACAAGCGTGTTTATGTGGACGCTCATGAGTTCAGCTTGAGATATTAAATCCATCGTTCTTCACGTCCTGTTCTCTGGAAGAACATTTATGTTAATTGCTGTGAAAACAACTCTGGGTACATCATGTTTTAGAACATCAGACAGCTACGCTTAGAGCGCTGTGTAAAGGAATAAAATTAGACAGACGGGAAGGCCATGGAGATGATTTCTCACCGACCAGGCCTGAGCTCACCAAGTTCCTCCTCTTCCTCCTCAGATGAACAATAAGGTGGAGCTGGAGCCGAGGCAGTTTATCGACTGGATGAGGCTGGAGCCGCAGTCCATGGTCTGGCTTCCCGTGCTCCACAGAGTAGCGGCCGCCGAGACGGCGAAACACCAGGCCAAGTGCAACATCTGTAAAGAGTGTCCAATTGTGGGCTTCAGGTACGTGTACACACGTGAGGATTTACACACATCGTGTCTCAGAATGTTAAAGGCTTCCAGAGCACCTTAATTGGGATAGAAAGTGGGACGTGAACTAACTGTTATGAAACTAGTTCCTGTCAGAGAGCTGTCAATCAAGGACGATGATTAGAATACTAGGCCACGCCCATAAATTGAGAGAGCTGTCAATCA
>QMIH01000325.1:287123-297317 GCA_003987875.1 Clarias batrachus | reverse complement strand
GATGCTTAGAATATTAGGCCACGCCCATAAATTGAGAGAGCTGTCAATCACGGACGATGATTAGAATACTAGGCCACACCCATAAATTGAGAGAGCTGTCAATCAAGGATGATGATTAGAATACTAGGCCACGCCCATATTTATTTATTTATTCATTCAAATTAGGGCTGTATGAGTTAACAATATTAACAATCAATATCATGGTGGGTTCGGTTCAAATATTTAGTTTTGAGACATCAGGGGATAACATTTTCTAAACTTAAAAAAAAAAAAAAACAGGAGACTAGAACTAGTAGGTCTGATATTTTATAGTCGGATTTATAGTCAGATTATGATAAAACAATCTTTTTAGTTTTTAATTTATTTAATACAGTATTATATTTAAAATGTAGTTTTTTATATATACAGTATATTGAATTTTTTTTTTAATTATAGAAATTACCTAAAATTACAGTATCAAATACAAACACTTTTTTTTATAAAACTAAAATTATATATATATATATATATATATACACACACAAACACAAAAAAAGATCTTATATGTCTTTTTTTTGTTTTTAATATGTAATATATGTATGTAATATATAATATATATATATTTTTTTATTTACTTTTATTTAAAAAAACAGTTCATTGCATAGTTTCCACACAGTTTCCATTTTCATAAAATTCCTTTAAAAAAAAATGAACGCAAACGCTAAATGTTAACAAAATTTAAGTATAACAATTTTTTTTTTTTTTTAAAGGGACTAGATTTAATGTCACTAAATTATAATTTTTTTAAATCCTACCCTTCTGCATCAATTTATTGTTCTAAACATTAAATCAAAGCATAATCAAACTTGTTTTTTTTTAGGTCTGTTTTTAAAAGGATTTTGATGTATTTTTCCATCATATATCTTCACCATATTTCAAACCTTACTTGGTGTTGAGTATACTGTAACAGTGAGGTTGTAGATCATAAAACATGTTTTAATATTTTAAACTCTGTATCCCGCTGTGTATAGCTTTCGGTGCTCAGTGTTGTCCAGACGGATGCTGGTAATGTCTGTCTCACACCCACACCCAGCTTAGACCCGTGTTTCCTGGGGCAACTGCAAAGGGCGGAGTGAGACGCGGCTTTCTGTCCGTCTGACTGAGAGCTGAATCTCACCGCAGGCTCTCGCGCTCACATAAATATCAGAGTCAGAGAGAGAGAGAGAGAGACGGGTCTGAGACGTTTAGAGAATCAGTTGTTTATGATTCACTGGCTGGATGCACCAAGGGGCTCGTTAGTTAAACAATTCACAATATTTTTTAACATTGGTTATGACGTTTGCGTCAGGTTAGGTATGAAAGGTTTTTTTTGATGAATGATGTTGTGTTTGCATTCCTTTTGCATTAAAAATCTTTTCAGCATTTATTGGGCAAACTCTCTAAAAGATATCAGACTTGCGCATATCAATTAAAACTTCGAGAGGGCTGTTCAAGTGAAACCTTTAGATTGTGCAGAAGAACAGAACACAGTTATGAGAGTAAAATTCCCTTATCTCTTCCCAACGTTCCGGGAGGTTCCGCGAGGACTAACTAAAATATTTTTAAAAAATTCGCTAAGCCAAAACTTGCGGTGAATCGCGATGAACCAAACTTATGGCTGCCGCGCAAAACCATGCTGAGGTGAGATAACGATGTAAACAATAAAATGATCATTAAAAATTAAAACAGAGCCATTAAAGGAACATCAGAGGATTTTGTTTGTTTGTTTGTTTCTTTTTTGTGGAATAACACGAGCCATTATCAAAACTATGCAAAGATTTTGTGAGATCTTTTCGAAAACTTTAACGTTTTATGTTATGTTGCAAGAAAAAAAGAAATACTTTTGTGTTTTGACCATTTGGAAATGAAACCGCCGAATCTGAGCGTTTTTGCATGCGTTCAAGAGGTAGAGCTTTTGGGAAGAAGGTTCCAGCAGACACATGACGAAGCAGATGTCCTCCCCGAGCTGGCACTGATGGATTACAGAGAACGAGCCGGGAGACGAGTGTGTGTGAGAGACGAAGGCAACCAGGTTTGAGATTGAACCGGGGAAATAAAAAAGCTCATTCAGCTGAGAGTCTGCGGACTTTAACCTCGGGCAGACTGTAGTGTCTTATCACAGCGTAATGGAACATGTTTGGGACATGGTTTTGTTAGCGTCTTCCCCGGGTCATGTGGGTTTTATTAAGGTTCTGCTGTGGAGTGTGATGTCTACAGTAATACGTCCAGGCCTGTTTTCCCTCCATACGAGAATGAGTAGAAGAGAGAAAAGACAAAGCTCTAGGTTCCAGAATTATGGTTTCCATTCCAGACGTTCGTGGGGCGTTTACACTAGACACGATTGCTTTGTACTGTTCTGTACTGTACCCGGGGACAATTGAGAAGGCGTTGGTACTGTAGCTCAGGTGGTTGCAGGTCTTCGTTGCTGATTGGAAGGTTGGAGCCCTGCTGCCACCACTGGATCACCTCTGTTGGGTCCTTGGGCAAGACACCCAACCCAACCAAGACATGTACCAGTTTTGATCTTGTGGATCATTTGATCTCATGTGGCGAAGATACTGTACCCGAGTACCCTCGCGCATCTACACTCTACTCAGGTGGCACTCTCGATTGGGTCGCGAACACAAAGAAGGATGTCTACATCTACATCTAGGCATTTGGCAGACGCCGTTATCCAGAGCGACTTAGGGCCTTGCTCAAGGGCCCAACAGGGACAACTTGGTGGTGGTGGGACTTGAACCTGGGACCTTCCGAACCTTAACCACTGAGCTACCCCTGACCCAGGATGTTAACCTGATATTTTGGCAAAGATGTCAAGAACAACATTTCTACTTTACGTTTCCATTACGCCAACAGACCAGACTTTAAGGTCATGTGTAATCGAATCCATTCCCAAGTCCCTAATGTGGAAAAAATTGCTAACAATCCTTTTCGCGCAATTTGTTTAAGTGACCTTCGACTTGTTGTGTGACCTGGCCCCGCCCACTTTGATTTAAAAACCATCACCCTCTCCCGTTCCTGTTATTCAACCAGCTTTTCTATTCACATTACCAAACATCCGCAAACTCCTTTTGTCCTGAGGATATCGGAAAACTTACAGCTGTCAGAGAAAACTAATCAATGCTGTCTGACCCAAGGCAAGTTTTGAATTCAAGAGTGTAACAATACTAAAGAATATTTCTTGCCTTCTCTCTCTCTCTCTCTCTCTTTCATACAGGTATCGCAGTTTGAAACACTTCAACTACGACGTGTGTCAGAGTTGCTTTTTCTCGGGACGCACAGCGAAGGGACACAAGCTGAACTACCCCATGGTGGAGTACTGCACACCGGTGAGGCTCACACTTTATCACCAAGTCAAAATTCAAAAGAAGAACCCTTTAAAGTAAAGCTCAGCAGCTCGTACCTGTCCTCCAGTGGCTCCCTGGGGTCCTATCGGCATCCTTTTTTTTTTTTTCGTACCATAAACAAATGAGCGAGCGGCTTCAGTGGGAAGGATGTGGAAATTGCATAGCCTCGCTCGCGCCGTTAGAGACGTGCTGTAATGTAATGCGATGTAACGTCGATTTTCCCGCGGCCGTGAGCGAGATGGATATCGACTCCGCGCGACGGTAATTGTTGCGTTTTGAATTCCTGCCTGGCGCTCGGATGTTGGAAATGAAGATATGTTTTTATTCCTTGCCTGACTAGACGTCTAGACGTGCCTACGTGAGTTATGTTAGGAGCTGAAGGCTAGGTCTGTGAGGTTTGTAGCCGATCAGAGCGGGAAATCCCGATTTTCTGTCTTAGCGTGACAGATGAGTTTTTTTTTGTTTTGTTTTTTGTCAACACAAAAAAATACAATCTTTTCAAATCAGATCAAATCAGACAGCATTCATCTCCAGTCCGAAGATATTCCTTTCTCCTTCTGTATCGACTGTCTTGAAATCGTTTGGATTTGCTCTTGCACATTTGTCAGTTCTGGGAATTGATCTAGTTAACTACAATGAGAAATACAGTCTGGATCTTGACTCTGAGACATGATCTTGATTTGTTTTTCAACTAATCCCGTCTTAGACTTTAGAAGGGCGGTCTTGACTAACCAAACCCAATGTAGCTACATGCTTTCTTCGATCATTTCGATTATAGATTCCAACATAGCTGTTGATGTGTGTTTCCATGCGCAAAGCATTTAATCAGATCAGACTTCTCTTGACTGCTCGCTGTGAAGCATTTAATCTGCCTGCAGTATAACAGAAGAAGAAGAAAGGTTAGGCTTCCTCTAGGTCTTTTCTGAAAAATTCCACCTTCTGCGCTATGATTGGTTACAAGAATTCCGTCTCATCTGTGATTGGTTAGAAGCTTTGCTATGTGTGATATGACGAGTTAATAAAAAGGTTCACATTGGATGAATGGTAGGACAGAGTTCTTCTCAGGAACGGAAGCAAAATTATTCCTCAAGGAAACGTGTTTACGTCACCTGATGCAAACAAGCGGAAAGAATATGTTGTGTTCTTTATATCCTTCATTATTGTTTTACAGTGTAGAGAGAAATAAATATCAGTAACGAGCATGGAGTTAGAAAGTGATCCCAGACTTTTTTTCAGATTGTTTACACCCTCTTCTCGTTCCCACTGACCGGGTCAGACTGACGTGTTTACGCGACATGTTTTTATTACGATTACTAGGTTTCATGTAAATACACCTTATGTGACTGTGTGCATGAAAGAGAACTTTTTTTTTTTTTTTTACCCAAAAAGCTTTTGCACATGCAGTACCACTGCACTCATCTCTCATCACAGCAGAAGGAGACAGTAACAGCAGGACCGACACTATATTGAGTGGAAGCATGCAGGAGTTGGTGATTTCGTTGATATTCAGGGAATTGAGCGCTCTACAGCACTTGTGAATAAACACCCGTAACTCTTCATGGTGTTTTTATTTCAGCTCTATCAACACTATTGTTATGACACTCAGACATAAAGCACAGATCTACAGTAGCTCACATTCTATTCTTGCTCATAAAAAGACGCCCCTGGTGCGAACGCAGATCGGTTCCTGCTACAGACATATCACCGCTTTATTATATTTTAGTTTGTTTACTGCTTTTTATTTTGCGATAGATTGCGATTTGAGAGAGATTGGCCTTTTTTATTAGTTGAGAGAAGCAGTTTTTCCGGTGTGTAACTGGTGTGGCTTTGATTGGAGTGTTGGTGTGACGCTCTCGGAGTGTGTGATGGGTGGAGGGATGTATGGATGGACAGGAATCAGGTAACACACATCATATCTTATGAAACGTCAGCTGTCTTGACTAGTTTATAATCCGTATTAACAGAGATGTTTTTTTACACGGTGGGTCGCGAGGCCGTCGCTGAATGAATCCCGTATTCAGTTTGATGTTTGGTTTTCATTATTTTCTTTCTTTATCCCATTTTTGTTTGATTCTGTATTCTACCCATTTTTGTTTGTTTGTTATTATTTTTCTTTTCTTTGTTTGTTTGTTTCAGTATTTATTTGTTTTTTCTGTTATTTTGCTATTCTGCTATTATGTTTGTCTTTTTTTGTGTGTGTTTTTTTTTTATTTAGTATTCATATGATATTTCGTAGGATGTTGTTTTGTTGGTTTTTTTTCCATTTTTGTTTTTCTTTTTTGCTTAGTTTTTGTTTTTATTTATTATCATTTTTTGTTGTTGTTTTTGACTAGTATTCATCTATATTTTATTTTTAAGTTCAATTTTATTTGTTTCTTCCTGAATTTTTACATGTTCTTCTTTTTTTCCACTTGATTTGTAGATTTGCTGAATACTGATTTTATTTTTTTATTTTATTTTTTTTAGAGTAGGGGTATTTTTGATATAATTTTTTATTGAAAAAAAATTATTTATTGCCTAATTTTATATTTCCTTTTTTTGTAATTTAACCGATCCTTATGTATATATAATTTGCAGACCACCTCAGGCGAGGACATGCGCGACTTCACCAAAGTGCTGAAGAACAAGTTCCGCTCAAAGAAGTACTTCGCCAAACATCCTCGCCTCGGCTACCTGCCCGTGCAGACCGTCCTGGAGGGGGACAACATGGAGACGTAAGTCCTCATCTCACACCCCCACACACCTCGTAGCACATGAAGACCATAATCAGTGTGAACATTCCATATAAGGAGAGCGAGGTTAAAGATTACAGTCCCGGTGATGATGAGAGTCTGTGGAGGATCTAAAGGTTCCTGTAAAACTTTACATAAAGAATAAAACATTAGGTGGTGTCCTGTTACAGGAGAATAATCAGCGTCATGAAGTGGAATGACCCGAAGCACCCAAATGTTGATTTGTAGTTTTCCTGAAACTCACATCTTGAAGTGTTTTATTTCTCTCACCCCACACTAAATGTGTAACATACATATACTTAGCTTCATTATATAAGGAGTTTACACTTCACACAAGCGATTTAATGTACTTATTAATGAAAGCTTAGATTGTCTGGAGTAAAACGAGCCCAAGATTGAGTTTCTTGAGTTTCTAAACCTCTTTACCTTTGTCTTTCCTTTGACATGCAGATTGGCTGATTTATAAATAATTGAAAAAATGAATCAATCGGGTTGATGTAACCTGCGCATAAACATGTTACAGTGCATTTTGTAAAGGGGGCGCTCTCCAACTGGACGCCACGCAATCCGCTTCTTATATTATTGTTTATCTTTTGTAAAAACCCTACAGTATATGTTGTTTCTTGTGCTTCTTCTTTTTCTTCTTTTTCTTCTTCTTCTTATTGTTATTATTATTGTGTATAGCACTGTTATTATTGCTCTTATTGCAATTAGTTTTTTAATATTTTCACTATAATATTTGGATCTGGCAGGGTTTTTAACTCTCATTAGGGAGTTTTTAATGTGTTTTTTCATATGTTGATCGTTTTTCATTCTTTGTTTTTCATCGTATTCGGAGAGGTTTCACATCAGGGGCCGGATGCTGTAGCGTACCATCACTTTGTCCTAACAACACACAGTTTATCCAGCACAGCAGACCTGTTTAACAGCAAGAACAAACCTAATTTGTAGGCAGGGTGTACCTCAAGGAGATATAACAAACTAAAACAGTATATTTAACTATTTTTGAGGAGCTACTTTTATCTGTAGTTTAACAGTTTTAACAGTTTTTTTTCCCTCAGTGTAAAAAAAATAAATTAAAGGGGGTGGATATTGATGGATAGTGACTACTTCAGGTGAGAAACTGATTTTGGAGAAAAACTGTTTGGGCTCGTATTCCAAAACACTCGTACACCAAATCGAATTTCCCCATAAGAAACAATGAAAACTCAAATGATTCGTTCCAGAGCCCCCCCCCAAAAAAATTTTTTTTAAATAATTAATACAGTATATAACGTGAAAATAAAACAAATTAACCTGCACTATACCTTTAAAAAAAAGTAAAAACAAATCCCAACAGATAAGTGTTTCTTACCTTGGAAAAGAATTGCGACAGAGCAGAGTTTTCTGTGTAAAGCAGAGAGTGTGTGTCTGTATGTGTGTGTGAAGCCAGGGAGCGTTGTGTAAAGGCGAGAGGGTGTGTGTGCGTGTGTCCGTGTGTGTGTCGGTGTCAAATTACGCGCGCACACATATAATAGACACGCTGAGACAGAGAGGGAGATGTTGATTATACCAGTAAGAGACAAGCACTAAAACTCAGCAGGGGAGGCGATTACCCACAATTCCGCAGCGCAAGAAAGAGAAAAATCATTGGCTCAGTTGTGATCACATGACGCTCTGTGTCAAAATAAGAGCATACGCGTGATACATGATACGCGACACTTGCTCGTTTTCCAAGTCAAAATTTATTAAAAATCTTTGCTCATCTTGCAGAACACTCGCAAACCGTGTTACTCGCAATCCGAGGTTCCACTGTACCTTTAAATGTAGGTAAATTTTTTTAGATGGAAGTGCTGAAACCTTTCTCTGGTCCTTCGGGAGTTAACTGAGCAGTGGGTTTCATTTTGGCTCAAGACGAACCGTCTTTACATTCCGTCCTCTTCTGTGTCTAGACACATGGACGGCCCATCTTGGCGATAATGTGTGTGTTTGCGTAGGATTTATACCTGCTGTCAGGACAGTGTATAACTCACGGTAATGGTGTTTAAGATGTGCCTGATTAGGCACTTCCGTAAGGTGGCCTATCCGAGCCGTATGATTTATGGCTTTCCGTCGCGTTCTCGCTGTTTATTATCTGTCACACACGCGACGGCTATTTTTTTTTTTTTTCCCGTGACTCATTTTTCACTCCGAGTCTTTTCAGTTATCTTCTGTTTGTTTTCTAACAAAAATAATCAGCAGGAAAGCAGGACGGTGAAAAGGTCTTTAAAAGACAGCAGATGTATAAAGGTCACGCTTCAGGTTGAAATTCTTTTGTCATGCTTTTGGGGAAATTGAGGATTTTTATTTATTTATTTGTTTGTATTTATTTAAATTATCACCTCCATAACAGTGACACCAGCGTTTTTTCATTTTGGTTAAGATTGTTAATTATTACAATTATTGATTATTATTGATTATTGGCGGTTTAGTGGTTAGCACTGTCGCCGTGTACCGCCAGGGACCGGGTTTGATTCCCACCTCAGGGTCTGTCTGCATGTTCTCCCCGTCCTTGGTGGGTTTCCTCCGGGTACTACAGTTTCCTCCCACAGTCCGGAGACATGTAGATTAGGGTAACGTAGGGTAAGCGTTCCCAAATTGCCCGTAGTGTGTGAATATTGACGAGGTAAAATGGGAATAAATACAACAGTCACCATTGGCATCCACAGCCAGTTGGACTACTAGTTTCTTGATTGATTATTGATTATTGGTATGAAATTAAAGTGCAACTTCAGGTAGATTAACCTGACTTTATACAGTAAGTGGTTATAATTGGTAAAAAAAAAATGTGATCATTTTCTTTAAAAAGAAAAGAAGAAAAGAAAAACAAACTAAAATAAAAAGTTTATTCTTTTCCTGCTTGGTATGGCTCGAACCTTATATGGTATGAAAAAGATGCAAAATAAATAAATGTAACAAAAAATTACTAATATACTGTATAGAAGGGCTGGGCGATGTGCCTGAAAACTGTATCACGATATCAGTGTTTCATATCGGTCAATATCGATAATTATTGATATTTTTTATGACCCATTTAAAATAAGAACCAGGAGAAAAATATATTACATTTAAACATTTTTATTTTAAATCTCTGATCAGAATCCCCTCAGTTATTAAGACAGAAATGTCAACAACCATGGAAAACTCAAATAATTAAAATGTAAACATAAATCTAAAATCACAATTAAAACTTAACAATTATCTCTTAACATTTAAGGTGCAAAATGATGGAAAATGTAAGAAATGCTTAATAAAGTGTAATAAAATATTTATTCTGTGTGTAATAAATATAAACCGAGAAACCTGAGAATTTAGTGCAAGTTTAGTATAAGCGTTTTATAACCTGCTAAGCGGAAGCATGTCTTTGGCTATATGATGTGCCACTGCATATCCGTTATATCTTTGTACCGTTTAGATTCTTTGTCATGAGGCACTGATGCAGAGAACCTCTCCATGGTGGTCTGCTGCTTGTGCGGTGTTGCAGATGGATTTTCCATAAAGGAAAATAAAACTTTCTAATTTCTTGCATTAACTACTATACATTTGTTAACTACTTCCTAACAAAGTCCTAAAACTAAGTTTTATTGGATGAGCTTGAATGAATACAAATATATACACTCACCTAAAGGATTATTAGGAACACTATATTAATACGGTGTTTGACCTCCTTTCGCCTTCAGAACTGCCTTAATTCTACGTGGCATTGATTCAACAAGGTGCTGAAAGCATTCTTTAGAAATGTTGGCCCATATTGATAGGATATCATCTTGCAGTTGATGGAGATTTGTGGGATGCACATCCAGGGCACGAAGCTCCCGTTCCACCACATCCCAAAGATGCTCTATTGGGTTGAGATCTGGTGACTGTGGGGGCCATTTTAGTACAGTGAACTCATTGCCATGTTCAAGAAACCAATTTGAAATTATTCGAGCTTTGTGACATGGTGCATTATCCTGCTGGAAGTAGCCATCAGAGGATGGGGACATGGTGGTCATAAAGGGATGGACATGGTCAGAAACAATGCTCAGGTAGGCCGTGGCATTTAAACGATGCCCAATTGGCACTAAGAGGCCTAAAAT
>QMIH01000325.1:269347-286927 GCA_003987875.1 Clarias batrachus | reverse complement strand
GTGTTGTGGCTTCACAAATGCTTTGCTGCATACCTCGGTTGTAACGAGTGGTTATTTCACTCAAAGTTCCTGTTCTATCAGCTTGAATCAGTCGGCCCATTCTCCTCTGACCTCTAGCATCAACAAGGCATTTTCGCCCACAGGACTGTCGCATACTGGATGTTTTTCCCTTTTCACACCATTCTTTGTAAACCCTAGAAATAGTTGTGTGTGAAAATCCCAGTAACTGAGCAGATTGTGAAATACTCAGACCGGCCCGTCCGGCACCAACAACCATACCACGCTCAAAATATATATATTCAGGGTAGATGGACCAGATATTTTTAGTGTAGTGTGTAGTGTAGGAGTGCTTCTAGCCCCGCCCCTGAGCACCATCGTCATCCTGAGCAGTTCCCAGAAAAGTAGCGTACAGTTCCAAATGTCTTAATACATTGCATAGAGGTAAAAAAAAAAAACCTCTCACTCCTGTTCTTCTATCTTTGGGACGAAATGCAGAGTTTTAAATATGTACAGCTCTGTTCCTCCTGCAGAGAGAAATGTCAGTGTCGCTCAGACGCCCCGCTGCAAACACACCAGCGCTGTGTGGTTTACAGTGACGTATAACAGACAGATGAGAGGATAACGCTCAGAGAGAGAGAGAGAGAGTTTTCTTCCTGTCTGTCAAACTTCCAGCAGGAAGTGACCTTGCTGATACGGATTAATGCAGTTACGAACCCCGACGCAGCGCATCACAAATAACTACGCAGCTCAGCAAGTCACGGCAGACGGGAGTCACCTTGTTCATTTTTATTCTCTCGCTTCGTCTTCCACTCGTGCGTACTCGCAAACAACACGGGGTAAAAAATAAAACTGGTGCACATCCTGATCTAACACGCATGCTCGATTCTGATTGATCCCAAAGGGCCGATCCATTTCCTCGAACCACAGATCGCGATGCTAGGAAATAGCACAAAGTCTATTTTTTAAGGTATAATGCTTGTCATCTTAAATTTAAAAAACTACTGCGATCAAGCTTCAGGGGCTCCAAGGAACGTTTACGGCATGAAAGACTTTTAATACTCCTCGGCGCTTGCCTCATCGCTCCAGTGTCTCCCCTTGATTGACTACGTTTTGCTGTAAATCCTGAATCAATCAGGCATCACATGACTTCACACCATATGATAGTGAGTATCACCGAGTTTCAGTGTGGATATAAAGTGTGTGTGAGAGAGAGGAAACTCCAAAGAAGCTATAATAGCAGATCAGTCCGGTGTGTCTGCTCGTCCTGTCTGCGTGTATGTTCAGGGGACATTAACGAGGCGTGCAGGAACAAGTCCTGACAGCAGCGACAGGCGCGAGCTGGGCAATAAAATCTGTCTGTATCCTGCAGCGCTCCAGACATTTCTGCGATGCGCTGATTCACTTTTTATTTCAGGTTCGCTGCATCACGGAGCCTGACCTCTGACACAAGCCGCTCTGCGCTTACGGAATATCTGTCCAGCCAGCCAGACATTTTCAACACACGCTAATCCTGTATAGTGCAACTCAGGACACAAGGCAGGGAATACACACACATACACACACTCACAATTTAGAAACCTCAGGCAGACTACACTTCATGTCTTTGAACTGTGAAAGGAAAATGGAGTATTAGGAAGCATGGGGAGAACAAGCAATCTCCTCACACACACACACACGCAGACCAGAGATGTGTTTCGAACCCTGACATGAACCCTGAAGATGTGAAGCAACAGTGCTAACCAATAAGACTCTGCGCGACCTGATACATGCCTACTTTGACGGACTTTCTTTCAAGAATTCCCCTTGCACCACCAGGGACCAGGTTTGATTCCCACCTCGGGGCCTGTGTGCATGATTTCCCCGTGCTTGATGGGTTTCCTCAGGGTTCACAGTCCGGAGACATGTCGATTACGGTAACTTGCGTTCCCAAATTGCCCCTAGTGTGTGAATATTGACCAGAGGTCTTTCCACGGTTGTTAAAATGGGAATAAATATAACAGTCACCATTGGCATCCACATCCATGCAGATTAGGCTAATTGGTGTTCCCAAATTGTGTGTAAATGCGTGTATGAATGTTGACCAGTGGTCCCACCAAGGTCGTAAAATGGGAATTAATACACTGGAATCCACCATTGGCCTGCACAGTCCCTAGTTGGACTACTGAGGTCCCTGGATGGATGGATGGATGGATGGATGGATATGTTTATGGCATTTGGGTGATGCATTTGTTCCAAGTGACTAACCGATATTTGTGATCAGCAGTCCTCCGCCTCGTCCCCCCCCCCATCTTGCATTTAGCACATAAGGGAAATGAGGTACCATGGATAAACTCCGACTGGTCTGATTCACTGTGTTGCTCTCTATCAAATATTCCTAGCACCGCTCCTGAGCAAGAAATACAGGTCTATAAAAATCCCAATTCGCAGGAGAGTATCATGTGAAACGACCCTGACCTTCTCTAACAGGTCTAAGTGGTCTGGAGTATCCTCTCAGACAGGCTGACAGGCGCTGAGCCGGGAGGAAGGACGGGTAAATTTAGCCGGATCGCATTCACAGCGTGCCAGCGCCACATCGAGCTGTGTAATAAAGCCGTTTTCAGAGACAGGGCAGCCTCAAACGGAGAAGTCAATGCCTATTTGGCTTGATGTCTCGGATTTAAAAAGATGCTCACGGATGCTCGGCACGTCTCCCGGCGCCTCTGTGTCCTCAGGGGATGTTCCAAGATCCGGAAGAACGAAAACACGTTCACCTGCCGGCGTTCGAGGAGCGGCGGTTAATCCGGCCATATGTTCATTGGGACCTCATTAACCTAGCACCAATGAAACGTTCTTGTTCTGCACCATTTGGTCCTGAAAAGAGAAAGCTTTTAGTCAGCTTAATGTGGTGGAGTATTAAAGAAGTTCTCGTGCCGGAAAAGAAGACGAAGGAGAGGAACACTAACTAAATTAAGTGGGACGTGATGTGTTCGATGAGAGGTGAAATATCCTTCATTTTTCGGTTTTGTTTAACATAAAATAAGAGAATTGATTTCACACTTTCTTTTAATTACTTAGTTAACGTACAGCTTTGCAGATAGCTTAGAAAGTCTTAGTGTTCTCAGGAACATGATGGAATTTCTGGAGAGCGTTTCCTGCCCCAGTATTAGCTAGATTTATGAAAAATGGGGGGGAAAAAGTATGTATTCATAAAACATTCATTTATAGGTGCAGTAGTTGTCTTCCTTAGTTTATTCATAAAGTTTAATCTAATCTCAACAAATCTAATCTTAGTTGCTAATCATTAAGGCAATGTAATCTGTTAGCTAAAAGGGTATTAGCTAGGAAGTCGCTGACTTCCGGTCCAGGAACACTTTTTTGTGTGTGTGTTTAGGTGTGAAACCTTGCAGTCATTTTATTGACACTATACTCTAGTGTAGATTAAAGGGGCGGGGCTTTGAGACACCGTTATTTTTACTTTCAATGTCATGGAACATTCAGGAAATAAGATTGTTCCTGTTATGACGGAAAACATAAAGTTGCAGCCTCACAAAACACTCACAAAAAAATGCAAAATAAACATAATTTTACAGAAAACAGAAAAAAAAAATAGAGGTGACTTAATGACCAGTCAGAATGAGGACTTGTGTTAAAATCAGGTTGACTCTTTCTCTCGTTCTTTGACGCAAGAAACATAAGCGCAGGCTGCTTGCTGAGGAATGCGCCCACCTTGCTAATGGCATGCTTATCCATGTGTTTTTTTTGTTTGTTTGTTTGTTTTTTTATTTATTTTATGAAAATCACAAAACTAAAGAAAAGAATGCGCTCCCTCTTAAGCTCGGAGGCTTCATCCACCAATTTTTTTTTTCTCAGATATAAAACACATCCTGAATCCTAAAATCAGACGTCTTTCGTCTTGAGCGGTTCTCCTCGATTAAACCCGCGGTGCTTTTCACACCAGATGAAGTCTAGTATTTTGTCTCCGATGATGTGTGCTGGATTTTGATGAACCTAGTTCGGTCAGACGATGTCGGGACCGCGGGCGTCCATGTGCTTCCGAGGGCACGTGGGAACCGCGGTACTTTAATCACTCAGGTGTAAAGCGGCTTCGTTTCTGCTCGGAGCTGATTATAGATAATTACGATAACAGTGCCTGGAGAATGAGCGGGGTGTGAAGAGGGGGCGTGAGGTTATTACGCTTCTGACACGCTAATTCACGGAGGCTTCCGCGTGACCGTGATTGGTCTGATGAGTCATTCGAATCAGGGAGAGAAACTACCTCATGATTAAAGCTAATGGTTTTCAGGAGAAACACACACACACACATATAGTCGATATAACAACACAGAAAGTCGTTTATATGAAAAGTAAGGACATGGTGCCCATGGAAATGAGACAGATTGAAAGGAAACGTCCACATTTCTCTCAGATGTTTTGACGGATTGCGAAAAAACTGCCTCCGTGTGACAGAAATGACAATTTAATTACATTTAGCGTTAAGCATTGAGCGCTGAGGAAACGTCAACACTGTGCCACAACTAAGGTGCGAGTCTGAGCTCACACAGAAACGAATACCATGAAGGTTATTTCTTCAGATTAACCGTATTGTTCAAATGAAGGACTAAATTTGCGATAAATTCTTTTTGAAAGCTGAACAACTTGACCTGATTTGAGTTGATGAGGTAGCTAAACGGCTAGCTTGCATGTTAGCTATATTAGCCTGATTGGCTTTAATGGGAAGTTTAAATAATTGCTCAGTGGCTGTGTGGTGGCGTAGCGGTTAGCACTATGGCCTCATACCTCCAAGATCGTGGGTTTGTTTCCCACCTCGAGACCTTGTAGAGTCCGCGGTACTCTGGATGGACTGTTTATAGCTGCTGTAACGTAAAAGATAACATGAGCTAACTAGTTTCACAGACTTTTCCACAGCACGAAATGTCATCAAATCATAAACAGTCAAAATATTTTTCCCTAACAGTACTGTATCGCATGAAGTGTTTTATTCTACAGTGTACAGCAACCACACGATACAGTATTGTCACGATACCTAGGTGGCGGTTCGATTTGTTCTGCATTTCAGGTAGCATCACGGTTATATAATTGAAGTTTTTAAAATTTATTTATTTATTTTAACAAAACGCAAATTATTATCTCGTACCATACGGGACGCTGTGCTGCCTTCTAATGTGTGAATAGTTAGCGACACCTATAGGATCATAGAGGAACTGCAGGATTCAATTAAAAAAAGAAAAGAAAAAAAAAACACAGACTCGACCGATCGACGATTCGTTCCTGAAATGCGATTCGTTCCTGAAATGGTTCGCACCTCTCACCGATCTCTCCTTGTATCTCGTGGATCTGACCTCGCCTTGTATGACCTTTGACCCTGAAGATTCTGTCCTCTCTTCCCCTCGTCCTAACCCCCTTCCCACACCTTCTCGTCCTGTGTGTTTCTCTTGCAGCCCAGTCACTCTGATCAGCATGTGTCCCGAGCAGTATGAGTGAGTATTTATATATATATATATACAGCAGATTTACCACACCCTCCCTCATCTTCCTCCTCAGCCTCCTCTTCCTCACCCACAGAGAGCATGCTGCCTGCACTGATGCATGGATTCACCGGTCCACCTGCACGTCCCTTCCTGTCATCTTTCCATCTCTCCTTCTCACCCTCCCCATTTTAACCTTCTGTACTCTGTCCGTCCTCGACATTAACAGTAGCGGTTCAGTAGCTCGGCAGTTTTATTAGCTCGACTAACCCTAGCTATGTGCTTTTTTTTTTAAATTACAATTATTATTTATTTATTATATTCTTCCTCTTGTAGGCTGCCTCTGTCACCTCAGCTTCCCCATGACGACACACACTCGAGGATAGAGCAGTACGCCAGCAGGTAATCATCTCTCTCTCTCTCTCTTTTCCTCTGACTGTCTCTCATACACCTACCCACACATACACACACACACACACACATACCAATACCAACGAAGACACACTCCGGGCAATATGGTAATGTGCAACGTATTACACAGTGCAGTTTGCATAATGAAACACCAAACAGTTTGTGTGTGTGTGTGTGTGTGTGTGTGTGTGTGTGTGTGTGTGTGTGTGAGAGATCTGTGTAGCCGGTTATTCTCACAACACACAAACACAAAAGCACAAAGCGCTAGAATCAGTATTTGGCCTCATTCTTGTGTTATAAGCGCCATCACTGTGTTTTTTGTCTGTCTCTCTCTCTCTCTCTCTCTCTCACACACACACAAATACTTATTGAAGGTTATTATAGGAGTGTAAATGCTGGCTGCTTCTGGAGCTCGGATCCCATTACGCGGTCTGTGCCAGGGCGAGACGCTAATCCAGACGCCGGGTCTGAGAAATATTCAGCATTATGTGTTTATTATATACATATTTTTTTCCCCATGAGAGATTATTTTCACGCTCAGGATTAAAATCTGAAAAGGAACAGCTTTGATACGGAGGCGTGTTAAACATGGTGTGTGTAGGCTTAGTGGGACAGCAGTGTGGCCTCCTACCTCCAGTGTGGAGGGTTCAAGTCCCGCCTCAGGGTCCGTGTGCATGGAGTTTGCATGTTCTCCCCGTGCTTGGTGGGTTTCCTCCGGGGACTCCCACTGGTTTCCTCCCACAGTCCAAAGACCTGCAGGTCAGGTTAATTGGCGTTCACAAATTGCCTGTCGCATGTGAGGGTCTGTGCCTCGGAATGAATTGGCACAGCGTCCAGGGTGTACCCGCCTCGCGCCCTGGCATCACCTCCACCACCCTGTACAGGATAAGCGCTACAGAGAGAGAGTGAGGGTGGGAGCGAGCAATCTCCGTGTTCCACTCGACACACAGCTCATCTCTCCCCGTCTGTTTCAGGTGCTGATCTCTCTTCTGTTTCTTATCTCTCTTCTTCTCCTGAGTAGGCTTTCTCGCTCTCTCTCTCTCTCACACACACACACACACACACACACACACACACACACACACACACACACACACACCTTCTGTGTGATCACACCGGAATTCTGATTAGAAATTTATATCTGATGCTCAGCATCTGTTCCTCAGAATGAAAGTGAAAAATAACATACGGCTCGTGTAAAGCTGCTGCGCTGGTGCTAGTTCTGTTTAATGGAAACTCGTGACATGTAACAGTCCTCTCTCTCTCTCTCTCTCTCCGTCTCTCATCCCTACTTTCATTCTCCCTCAAATATCTCTTGCTCATTATATCTGTCTATATAAAAATTATATTTCTTTTTCTTTTTTATTCTTCTTTCTCTGATTCTCATCTCTCTTTCATGTTTTCTTTGTCTCTCAAAAATCTAATTTCTCTCTCTCTCTCTCTCGCTCTCTTAAATACCTCTTGTTAATTTTTTCTTCCACTCTTTTTGCCCAAAATCTCCCTCTGTCCTTCTCTCTGTCCGTCTGTCTCTCAAAAATCTTTCTGCCCCTCCCTTTCACACCTTTTCTGTCTCTCTCTCTCTCTCTCTCTCTCTCTCTCTCTCTCTCTCTCTATTTTCTATCTTTTTATCTTTCTCAAATGTCCCTTGCTCATTTGTTTCTTTCTCTCTCTCTCTCTGTCTTTCTTTCCTCCTTGCCTGTCTTCCTGCCTTAAAAATATCTCTTTCTCTGCCTTGTCTTTTTCACTCTTTTTCTGTCTCTCTATTCCTGAAATCTCTCTCTGTTTCTCTCTGTCTTAATCTCGCACACGTTTCTCTTTGTCTCTTTCTTTCTCTCTCTTGCTGTTTCGCTTCGTCTTTGTTTTTCTTAATCTATCTGTTTCTGTCTTCATTTTATTGCCAAAAATCTCTGGCTTTGTTTTTCTTTCTTTCTATCAATTTCCATCCATTTTTTTTGTCTTTGTCTTTCTCTCTCTTGTTGTCTCTCTTACAAAAATCTCTGTTACTCACTATGTGTATCTTTCTCATGATGTCTCTCTGTCTCTCAGGCTGGCTCAGATGGAGCGCTCTAACGGTTCTCTGCCTACAGACAGCAGCTCAGCCACTGGAAGCATGTACGTATCAAAACTCCATTCCCCATAATGCATCAGTGCACCCTTTCCTCTTTCTCTAAATCATCCATTTTGTGAAATATATATTTTTAATCTGCTGAACAATTTATGCCAACGGTTCTTTGAAGGACATCAAGGTGCAGGGATTTATTAGAACAAAATTAGAAAGCATAAATACTGTATATACACACACACACACACACACACACACACACACACACACACACACACACACATACACACTACTCCTTTTAATCTTTACACAAATGTGTCGCTTCTGTTAACACTTGACATTGTCCTGGACAGTGTGTGTATATGTGTGTGTGTGTGTGTTATGTGTGTGTGTGTCTGCACTCTACCTACATTAGAGAACAGGCTCCGTCTCCGTCTCAGCAGACTGATGATGATAATGACGGCTGTGCTCGGAAAGAAGAATAAGCTAATTAAACATAATAAACGTCTGGCCGTGTGTCGGAATCGTAAAAACTACTTTAGAGCACAGAGGAGACCGTCTCGAAATGAAGTTAGAGTGTGTGCGTGTGCGTGTGCGTGTGTGTGTGTGTGTGTGTGTGGCAGAGACTTAGAGGCATGTGGTCTCTCTGAATAACTCTCCCGAGCAGAGCCGGAGGACGTGACGCACGTATAAATCTTCCCTCGACTCAACCGAGTCAGACAGTTAACACCTCGAACCAAAACGATCTGTGAACTCTGTGTAATATTAAACGGTCGGATCGGAAACATCAGCCAGCAAGCAATCTGTGCTCACGGGTTAGGTAGCAAATGCAAAAAAAAAGTATAAATAAATAAATAAATCGGTGTAGTCGTATTTACAAACAACAGAAAAACGCAGCGTCTGCGGAAATGTGACAGAATAATCCAGAACGTCAACATTTCTGTCAGATGTGTGGGTTGATTTATAAAAAACGCCTCCGTTGGACTAATACGACACCATGTATGCGTAAAGCAGCTAGCATCACCTGCTAGCTTCTCCACCATTATGAGAAACGTTTTAACGAAAGTATTTCACTTAAAGGGATAGTTCATTGTTTTCGTTCTGTCTTAACTCAAAATTGAGCTGCAAATAAGTACAATAGTACATATGGCTAGTTTTGACTCGATTTAGCTTGGCGGGACTGCTGAAGCTTCACGCTTTTCAAGTTCTGGATGACAAAGTTCAGGGACACTTATAACGACCAAGACTTATTGTAATATACTTACAATGGAACCTTGGATTACGAATGTATTTATATCAAAACACTTGAACCAGATCATAATTCCCCATAAAAAAATAATGGAAACTCAAATTATTTGTTCTATTGCCCCAAAAAATAAATACATAAAAATAATTAATCTAAAATATAAAGTAAAAATAAAACAAATTAACAATAAAACAAAGTAACAATAAATCCCGACAGATAAGTGTTTCCGTTTGTGCGTGCAGACGCTGTGTTTGTGTTTGTGTGTGTGTGTGGAATTACGGTACTCGTAAACCAAGTCTTGTTCGTTTTCCAGGTCAAAATTGATTAAAAATCTTTGCTCGTCTTGCGTAACACTTGCAAACCGCTTTGCTCGCAATCTGAGGTTCCACTGTATTTATAAATTAGTTCTAACTTAAGACAGACTTTGATGAAACCCAAACTTTCCCTTTAATCACCACAAAGATTTATAAATATAATTTTAAGCACTTGTGTTTCTTGAACAAGTAAACTATTGTAGTGACATTGATACTTGTATTGGAAAAGTTATTCATTCATTCATTTGTTTACATTTGACTGACCCTGATCAGCACTGATGTGGCCCCTGAATCCATGTTTTTATTCTTCTTTTTCGTCTTACTATCATTATTATTGCTGTTTGTTTGTGGTGGCGATGCATTTTTTGCCAGACTTGCTATTATTATTAAAATTGATGATCATGAATTATTATTACTATTATATTTTATTGTTATATTGTTTACATGTAGGCGGCACCTCCAGGGTCAATGATTTTATTCCCGTGCTTGATGGGTTTCCTCCAGATACTTTGGGTTCCTACCACACTCCAACGACACGCAGGTTACGTTAATATGCGTTCCCAAATTGCCCATTGTGTGTCTGACGGATTGGCGCTCTGTCCAGGGTGTACAACATCTGGAAAGAGTACCATGTGTACCATGTTTCTCCTAGAAAAGGCACCAGGCTTCCCACGACTCTGTACACATGAATTACTTGTTTATATTAGACATATTTTCTTGTATTAAATGGCTTCTCAAGCTTCTAGAGATCCATACATCACAGTGTCTCATGTGCTCCATCATAAACGCCGTCCTACGCGGAACAAGGAAGTAAGCCGTACTGACCGTGTCGTGTCTTCGCCGAGTGATGTGAAAAAAATGAGGGTGAGGCTATAGAAAAGCTGGAGATGTGTCATCCGAGCAGCAGGTCATTAAACAGTCGCTAATCTCCCAAACGACATCCGAGTCGTTTGAGCGGTTGATGATGATGATGATGATGAGTGCATGAAGGGAGAACGAAGGCGGTGGTTAGAATAGAAAACAGGCAAAAGCAGAAGAATGCAGGAGCCGAGGATGAAACTACGGGTCAGCTTGTTAGCTAAAGGTCGAGCGGCGTACCGAGTCATGTTTCAGTCCTCAGAATGACGCCAACTGACTGAACCTGGTGGCGCATTAGCGGGTAGCATGACCGATTTTTTAATAAGCAGGGTCAAACGTCTGTGCACGTTCTTTGTAGTCTCACAGGTCTAAAAATCCAAGATGGCCAATTAAGCGCGGTAGGATGTGCTACGCTTGCTTAAACGTGTAGGGTCACAATTTTCATTGCTAGGCAACACAATCAAACAGTTACTTATATCTGTAGGTATACCTGATCTACTTTTCTTTCAATGTAAAAAAACAAAAAAAACAACCTGATCCTACATGATAACCAAATGAAAGAAAAAATTTCCATTAACTTTATGTTCCGGCTACTTTCCAGAACGTGAAAGCTTTTTTTTGTAAAATGGAAAATGGAAAAAGAACGAATTGAGTGAGACGATAGAGACGCAGACAGACAGGCGGTGTTGAGGGAGCCGAGTTGGCGATGGCTTTTATAGATTGAGCCTGATTGAGGGCGAGCGTTACTCCTCTGAGACCTAGACTACATCTGAACTCCTTTCTAGCGCTCGCTATTCCCTTAGGTATTCCCTCTTATCTTCCTTTTATGTTTAGTAGCTTTCCCACCTCTCCTTTCTACTCGTCTTTCTCGTCCGGGTCTGTTTAATATCGCTACTCCAAATTGTCTCGTCTAATCCGGTGACGTGTCAAGCTCCGGCTGTGTCTCAATAACGAGTTTGCTGTGAGATTGTCTTCTTATCGGGATGTTGGCTCGGTGCTTTGATCTGAAGCTCGCTAATCTGGATGATTACACGCCGAGTGGTAATGTGTGCTGGACGGGAGCAGCCATCCATCCACGTGACCAACCTGAGCCAGGTCCTTACTTTTACACCTGGGATCAAAGAACAAATAGTAAAGTTTCGTTTGTTTTTTTACATTTTTAATATCCAGTTAATTAAAAATTTAGGTAAAGATTATCTAATAAGTACATTAATAAATGAATGAATCGCCACAGGATCTTGGTATGAGCCTCGTTCCTCCATTTATTCCAAACATTAATTTTCCATTTTATTATTTTTCTTTTTACACATTTTTTATATGATGGGTATTGTACTCAGTTTCAATTTAATTCTATTTATTTATACTTTTTTTTTTTGCACTTTTTTGCAATGAACATTCGTTCAAAAAATCACAGATTTACAGAAATACAAGTGCCGTTCAACTCAAACCAGGACTCGTGATGAAGTTTCTGGTGAATGAAGGTGTACTTCAGGCACTTGAGACTCTAAACCACAGTAAAACATTTGAAAGGTTCAACCGTGGTAAAGAAAGCCGTACGTGAATGACGATCCCGGCTGAGGTGGCTCGGCAGTCGTTCCCATGAACATTGAGTGAGTGCAACGCCTGATCCATGAAAATCGATGGATAATTTGTTTGGGTAATTGTGGGGGTTCCTGGGAGGCCAGTTTTTCAGACATGAAGCAGGTGGTCTGATCATGGCTCTGGCGTAGTGAGAGAACTTTCTACCTTGATGGTATCCAAGCACAATCAAACCAAACCCGGTTCGTCTTAAACGCACCCTGTAAAAATTAAAGAGAATAAAAAAATATATATATTTATAGCTTGGTCAAGTTGGTTTCATTGTTTTTTCTCCTCCTAGCATTTCTCCCTAATGTTTTTTTCTTCCCCTTGAATTCCCATAAAACTGCTTTCTTACTACACCTGTTAATATCCATGTAAACAAAATGGATTTTTTAGGGCAATTTCCACACCATTTCATATTTACATAAATGTCTCTTGGGGAAGAAAAAGTATTAATGGACTTCCAAAATGATATTTCACTGGCGGTGGATTTAAAAAATAATTTGAAAAAAGAGCCGAAGCGAATTTGCGACTCCGTCTTTACTCCGGTGCATTACTGAGGATGATGATGATGCTGTTCAGGATCGTTGTGTTCCGCAGATTTTAAATCATTTGCATAATTATGCAAAATATCTTTAAATAAAAAACAACTTTAAATATCATTTCCCGCCACGTGTTATTTGGAGCTTTGGGGTTTTCCCAACCTTTTAAATCTTTATACTCACTTGAACACAAAATGTATACACTCTTTCCAGAGTCACATTTGCCGAAGGCTATCATTAGGTCGAAATAGAAATATTTATTTTACTTAGTTTAATGCCACCTGTGGTAGTAAGTAACACATAGGGATTTTTTTTATTTTTTATGTTTATATATATTTTTTAATCAATGAAACTTGGACAATCTTTTTGGAGACTGTAAATGTTTGTTTTATGGGAAACGTTTGACGTAAATATTATTATTTTTATATTACTCTATGCCACAATTTCCAGTAAAACCAGAAATAACACAATTAGGATGTTTTTTTTTTGTTTTGTTTTTTAATGAAAATAATGATTATTAATTTTTAGCAGTTGAAACATTTTAATAGCAGCATGTCTTGAGTACTTAATTCCTTATTTCTTCCTGAAACAAAATTCGTAGAAAAATCGGAAAATTTCATTCATCTATTGTTATAATCAGCACCTTCCAACCAATACGAATTAAGAACTCCTCAGCGCTGTAATAAAACTGATGTTTAAAATGATGCAGCTGAATTATACACTAATAATAATACTACTAATAACATTTGCGTTCAGGGACGAGGAGCACGCGTTGATCTTGCAGTACTGCCAGGCCCTTGGAGCCGAGGGTGCGTCCTGCAGCCAGCCTCAAAGCCCCGCCCACACGCCCAAATACAACGCCGTGAGCGGCCACGGCTCCATACAGGTGCTTCAGAGCCCGGCCCAGATCCTGCAGGCTGTAGAACGGGAGGAGAGAGGAGAGCTGGAGCGCATCATCACCCGCCTGGAGGAGGAGCAACGGTAACCGAATGGGCTGTCTGTCAAAAACACACAAAGTCACACCCACTTTACCTGCTAAATATGCTGCACAGTCGGTTGCTGTGTTAACATATTGATAAAAGTTTTCACTCGGCAAAGTTTAGTGGGGAATAAATTAAACTGAATCACACGCTTATGTTACGTAGCGGCGGAAGAACGTGTTTGCCTTCACCGCTTTGAGGTGAGATTCAGCGGACAAGTGGGAATTTGCAGTGACATTTCAAAGAATGGATTTAAATCTGCTTAGGTGTTTAGGGTTTTAATTAGCTGTAGTGTGTGTGTGTGCGTGTGCGCTTGTGTGTGTTTTTAAAGAAAGCTGAGAAATTCTTGATGATTAGTGAAAAGAGAACGACTAGCAGGTTTTCCCATCAGGCAAAGAAACCAAGTGCGAAGTTGTAACTCAAACATTTGAGAGAATCGCACCCTCACATCTGGTCTATGTGTGTGTGTGTGTGTGTGTGTGTGTGAGAGAGAGAGAAACAGAGAAGCAAGCCAAACATCATGAGTGATAAGTGACGCTGCAGATTCTGACTGTGTTGTGAGCAGTGTAACGAGATCACTGGCTCGGGTTTTGTTGATTTATAGCCGGTGAGTGTTGTAGTTGTGTGCTGTGTGTTGGTCCGGGTTGGCACATATCCCAGGAGGTTCAGGAACTCGGATTGACTCGTGGGATTTCGTCGTAAAACAGTACACAAGCTCTCAGCGGCCGTATCTCTCCAAAAACACAATCACAAATGCTCTGCGCTTATGAGGAACCTGTATTGACATTATTATCGACGCGTCCGTCTCTCTGTAGGTCTCTGCGCAGGGAGTACGAGCAGCTGCGTGAGCAGCAGCGGCAGCGTGGTGCAGAGTGCGTGATGAACGCTGAGAGCACAGAGGGCGCGGTCCCGGATGAGGCTGACCTGCTGGCCGAGGCTAAGCTCCTCCGGCAGCACAAGGGCCGTCTGGAGGCACGTATGCAGATCCTGGAGGATCACAACAAACAGCTGGAGTCTCAGCTCTACCGACTACGCCAGCTCCTGCACCAGGTTACACACACATTTATATATTTATATATATATATAGAGAGAGAGAGAGATAGATGATTTGCAACATATTGATTGTGGACAGACTGTGCACGAGTAGCCATTACCATGACTACAGTGTCACTGCATTTTTCATTATTTATATATTTCCCAATTCATTCATCTATGTTTATTATAATTGAAAAGAGAACTTTTATTTAAACAAATACTGTTTGGGTATTTGTTCCGGGTCACCCATTAACCACTGGAAAAAAATATAGATATTTCTTTGGTGCAGAGAGAAACGCAAGGAGACACAGGGACAGGTCATTCATAACATGCAGACCTGGTAGCTAAACATAAAACAAACGTTGTCTTCCTATCTTTGTCTCCTGGCTGTCTCGCCAGTTACCTTCAGTAATTATTTTTTTGGGTGCCGGAGGCACATTAATAAAATAGATCTAGATTTCCTCATCTCAGATCACGTAAATTCAAATAAACTTGATGAAATCATAACATTATTAAAAATGCTAGTATGATAATAAATATGCATTCTCGTGTAGGCTTGCCCCTACAGCTGACTTTATTCTACATAGTAATATGACTGTTAGCTCCACCTTACCTCTGGCTTCTAGTTGGTCCCCATCAAATGCAGAAAAAAGTCTTTTTTTAAATTTTTTATGTGGGTAGGTTAATTTGATTTAAGTAAACCCTGATCACCTCCCAGATAATTTTACAGTAGGTGTGTATCTAAGCTCCTTGCTGACTCGCCTATTAAAGGTACAACATTATTTCTTGGATACAGAAAAGAGGCAGGTAGAAACAGGAAGGAAGCTGACGTGGAGTTGAGTAGATCTAGATCTTCTCATCCTAGCTAGCTTTGCAGCACATAAAGCGATATGACATTGGATCTAATCTAGTCATGGTGAGCCGCTCCTGGCTGGCTCGCCAGATGTTTCTTACATTGAAGGTAATGAATTATTTCTTTGATGTGTTAGTTTTGGCCATTTTGTTAAAATCACTCAAGCCAAACAAGGTTTGGAGGGCAGCAGGTTTGTCCCTTGATGTATTTGCTTTTTAAGTCGAACCTAACGCATCTGTTATAAAACACTCCCCTTGTGGGAGACGCTCAATTAAACGGCACAGCTGGGCATTTTTGGCCTGCGTTCATGAGCGTTATTCATTAGGGACGTGAAGCTGTCAGAATCTTTGTGCTAAACGGCACGGCTGGGTTTGACAGGAACAACACAAACATAAACACATGAAGCAGCCAAATGCCTGTGTGTCTGTGAATGCGTTTCCTCAGTGACTTGTTTTTGTGATTGAATTCATTAGCTGATTTGTAACCTTCAGTACTCTCTTTATCTAGCCTGAGCTGGATTCTGCAGTCAACGGCGGTTCCTCTTCGGGTTCTCTGAGTCAGGAGGGAAGAGGTCATCCAGAACACAATGGTAAAATAAACAACAAACAAACAAACAAACAAACAAAAATGCCACAGACATACAGTAGGTTCCTCTGAATGCCTTTCAAATTCTACATCTGAAATGATTCCTTCTGGTTGGTTGAAAGCAAGTATTTTTTTTCTTTTCTTTCTTTCTTTCTTTCTTTCTTTATTGATTGATTGATTGATTGTGGGGGCTTGCTTTGTTTTGTTTTCCTGGTGCTGGTGCTTGTTTACTTCCAACATATGATTCTTTGAAGAAGAAAAAAAAATTCCATCATTTCCACTACTTTAAGATCTTAACCATTTTTAAAATGCCATTTTAATTCAAACATATATATAAAAAAATTATTTAACCTCAAATCTTACGCAAAATGATTTGGCTCTTGTTAAGTTTGCTATAAGAATATTATTTATATCATTTATAAATTGATTAAATAAACAATATTTGTTGCTTCTTTAAAACACTTTTTGCGATATTAATATTGCTATTTTTAAAAAATAATTCTCAACCATCTCGGGGCACGATAATTGTTTTTTTTTTATTGTGTGAACACCAGTAAGATGGGTTTTTAAGGTTGCCGTGGTGATGAAATGCCACCGTCCCAAAATCAAACAGAATTTTTTGTGGTGGAAATAATGTTAGTGTGTGGAACTGAGATCGCTTTCACATACTTGCGTGTGTGTCTTTATGTCTGTGTGTTGGTGTGTGTGTGTTCTCAGATGATTTTCTGGATCATTCTTCCTCCTCTGATATGACTGACCTTATGGAGCAGATTAATAACAGCTTTCCAACCTGTGCTCGTAAGCCCTAACCCCTCCCTTCCTTTCTCGCTCTCTCTCTCTCTTTTTTTTTTGAGGGAGTGTTTTCCTCAATAACTTTCTGCCATTGTAACTCCTCACACACTTCCACTTCACTGGATTTCTGCCTAGAACGATTCACTCCTGAACAGTAGACAGTGTTTGCGTATCAAGTTAGTACAGAGTAAATGAAGGTGAAAGTCCAGGGTCGAACATCCATCAGGCATTTTAGTTAAAAATCCATTCTAATCTCTGCTCCAGTGTTCGCTCATTGACCGTCTCGAACATGTCAGAACGAGGCATGAGTGGCACAGTTCCAAAAGAGTGAGCCAGTCGAGCTCCACTGGTCCGATTGGTTACACTGGAATGAGGGCTTTATGGGGTTTCCATTTCTACTCCTGAGGAAACGAGTCTGTAAACAATAAATGGTGAGATGCTTTAAGAGAGAAACGCAGCAGTATTTTAAAGCTTTGCAGCCTTTGCAAACACGCACAACCTCACCATCACTAGCAACATCACCAACCTTTGCTAAATCACAACCCCCTTGCAACATCACCAGAACTGACAACCTTACCTGCTCTAGCAACATATCCAACATTGGCCACATCTCCAAAACTAGTAACATCATTAACGCTAGTAACATCACTAACGCTAGTAACATCACCAACACTAGCAACATCACCAACACTAGCAACATCACCAACACTAGTAGCATCACCAACACTAGCAACATCACCAACGCTAGCAGCATCACTAACGCTAGTAGCATCACTAACGCTAGTAGCATCACCAACGCTAGTAGCATCACTAACGCTAGTAACATCACCAACGCTAGCAACATCACCAACGCTAG
>QMIH01000325.1:244251-256133 GCA_003987875.1 Clarias batrachus | reverse complement strand
TATATATATATATATATAAAATAACTCTAATTCTAATGTTTGTTTTATATATATATAACACACATTAGAATTATCATATAATTACATTATAAAAATGTGTATATACAGTGTGTGTATATATATATATATAATACTTCCTATAATTCTGTACATGCATTTAATGATAATGTAATTATCATATAATTAGTTATATTATTATAATACATATATAGTTATAGGAAGTTAAAGCTATGTCACATTGTCTAAATGTTCGTGTGTGGAAAAGATCCCGTGGGTTTGAACACGAACTCATTTTGATGACAGTGGAGACACCTTAGGAGACAAATTACTCCCGACATTCGCAGAACTATTAAGGTCTGCTACGACTGACTGTTAACACAGCGGTGCCAAAATAAACCTGTCAGACGCAAGAGAGGATAATGAGGAGGAACTGCGGCATCATGGGAACACGTGAGATGAGAGATAAACAAACGCAGAGAGATGATTTCTACATGAGAAGCCTCTCCGGATTTCCACGAGGTACTGATGGAGATAATAATGCAACTGAAAATTAGTAGACGTCAGAACTAGCGGCCTGGATCTCACAGAGAGATAGATCTCACACGCGCTTCATGTGTGAGTAATACATGATCGATAAAAGAGTATGTGGAAGAAAATATATATATATATATACTGTATATGTGACAGTTATCATGTGGGTGGGGGGCACTTGGAAAATAAATCATAAACAAAAAAATCATTTCAAAATGATTGGATCATGTGTTTAGAAAAGTTTTTTTTTAAAGGTAAAAGATATGTGAGTAAAATTTTAAAATAGAAGCAAATAAAATGAGTAATAAGTATAAGTGATGGTTGAAAAGTGATTATAATCATACATTATTTTAAAAGAACTGTGTGAAAAATTATGTGAGCAGAAATTAATCGTGTAAAAAACCACACACACACACACACACACACACACACGTACACACACAAATGAATAGAAATAAATGAGAGAGTGAGAGAGGCCAGCAGTTCATCCCTAAAATTAAGCAGCTTCCGAATAAACGAGTGGAGAAAATGACACTCCCGCAGTGGGTAAGTGGAACTCGATACTAACGCCGGCGCTGTGAACGACCCGAGCTTTTACACTGAAACAAACTCGAGCTCTTTCAACAGCCGAGTGGAGGAGACGAGGAAGAGGTGGAACGGACTCGTCTCTGCTGAAACGGGACTTGGACACGTCCCTCAGTCTCTCAGGCCTGAGTCTAATAATATCATCATGGTGTCCTTCCACAATGTGTTCATGAGGGAGGCAAAAAGTAATGGAGTGAATTTGTATTTAAAACCAGACAACAAGACAAAGTAAAGATAAAATAAAAGCGAGCTTTATTTATTCTCTGTCTTTCGGCTGCTCCCGTCTAGGGGTCGCCACGGCAGACCATCTGATCCACATGCAACTCGCACAGGTTTTACACCGGATGACCTTCCTGACACAACACTCCCATTTTATCCAGGCGTTGGACCGGCACTGCGTCCACTGGCTGCGGTTCGGTCAGGAATTAAACCCACCACTGAGCCACCAATGCACCGAAGCTTGACTTAAAATAATAATGAAAAACAATCAAAAAGTAAATCCATGATGGTTGTAGAGCAGGGGTGTCCAAATCCAGTCCTGGAGGGCCAGTGACCAGCACAGTTTGTAATTCACCAACACCTAAACACACCCACTGAACCTAGTAATTAACAGATTAGTTAAATCAGCTGTGTTTGAGAAGAAGAATCACCAAACTGTGTTGGACACTGGCCCTCCAGGACTGGAT
Source organism: Clarias batrachus (assembly GCA_003987875.1). Lineage (NCBI taxonomy): Eukaryota > Metazoa > Chordata > Actinopteri > Siluriformes > Clariidae > Clarias > Clarias batrachus. The sequence goes on along the minus strand of QMIH01000325.1, from coordinate 254,331 downwards.
TTGGACACCCCTGTTGTAGATAGAGAGTTGCTGTGTGGATGGTTTACGTGCTCCAAAAGCAAAGACAGAACCTCAAAAACACGTGTTCCTTCAGATCAGACGATGCAAAACAACGGTCGTCACCGAACAAACTGAGCCTGGCTGTTGGTTGGAACCTAATGTTGGTTGTGTCTAATGTTAATTTAGTTATTAACCGAATGAGGATGGAGGATGGGTTCCCTGTTGAGTCCGGTTCCTCTCAAGGTTTCTCCCTATTGCCTTCTACCTCGGCTTGCTCATCAGGGACGATCTGACAATTCTGATGCATACACATTCACATTTCATACAATTTTTTTTTGTTTTTTTCGGGGGTTAGGGTTAACCCTATTTTTCCCCGATTTTCTCCCTAATTTAGTCGTGTCCAATTCCTCCCCGTCACTAGGGGGCTCCACATTAAGGCTACTACTAACACTCAGCCGGGAGGGCAAAGACTAGGTGTTTCCTCCGAACCATGTGACTTTTTTTAACCGCTCGCTCACGCACCATTGGAGTCACACACTATGAGGACTAAGTGCTATCCGCTCCCTCCGCTTGCGTGAGCTCACAGACGCCCCTGATTGGCTGTAGAGCCGTGATTAATGTGGGAGCACTATGTACCTCTCATCCCTGGAGCTCGGCCAATCAGCTCTCTCTAGACCTCCGGCTGCGAGAGGTTACAGCGTCACCTGGGAATCGAACTCGCGGTCTCCGGATGATAGGGCGAGCGCTTTTACCACTGCGCCACTCAGAGGCCCTCATTTCATACAAACTTAAATAATTCTTATGATTGTGTAAAGCTGCTTTCTGACCAGGGGCGACGCCTCCCTTAAAGTTAGGCAGAGAAGAATGCTACTTTAACATATAATTATTTATCATAATAATTATTTATTCTAATAATGAAATAAAGTCATTTAGTCACAATATTCTGCTGTATTTCTTAATATAATTTATTTGCAATAAAAAAAAATCTAAACTGTATGACGTCCATTTGTGTTGGTGTACGCGGGGCGCCGGACAAACGAGTGTCTATGTAGGCACGTACCTTTTTGAAAAGCATGTGACTTGAGGCTGAGCTCTGATTGGATCTTTTCAAATCATCCTTGGGGCGGAGCACTGTGCGCCCCGAACCCTCCCACTTTTGTTCTTAGCGAATCAATATTGTTTTCAAATATTTGGGCTCATGTGATTCTCAACGAGTCTTTTCCAGCACTTCTTATGGTGAGCGGAGCTGCTGACTGGATGTGATGCGAGTCAGGACTTTACTTTATACTAGTAGTAATGATGCGCAATCACCTGATAAATTACTATTTACAGGCGAGTATTAAAAGTTTAATTCAAATTTTGTTTGCCCAATTTTTTGCACCAACCGCCACTGTTTGTGACAATGTCTGTTAAAATTGAATCGAGTTGAACTGAATTGTTTAACATCACATGTCATCCTGTGTCCACCTCTACTTTCTTGCGGTAAGTGAAAAACTACCACGATTGAAGTTAGCTGGTTGTGTAGTGATGTGATGTGTACAAACAGCCAGTGACTTGACACCTGTCACTCAATCTGCCACGCCCCTAATTAGGCATCATTTTATGGATTTTTATCATTTTAACTGATGAGTTACATAAAAAAAATTAAATCCCTTATATAGTAGTTGTCATGAATGGAAAATCTGGCTATGCAGCCCAAAACATTTTTTTTTTTGTACCAGGTTGTAAACATGTTTATTTCTGTCCTGACGTTGGTCATTTTAACCTGGAGCTCTGTAGGGACTGACTCACAGGGAACTGCACTACACACTTGTCACATCTACATGTGAATCATATTTCAGAATCAGAGGCGACTCTGAATCTAACTGAAATTGATGCATTTAGTTTACTTGAAAAATGTACATTTTTGGATGGGTGGTGTAGCGGTTAACACTGTCGCCTTGCACCTCCAGGGTCCGGGTTCGCGCGAGCGGAAGGAGGGATAGCGCTGTCCTCCAAGTGTGTAACTCGGCTGGCGTCACGTGGTTCGGAGGGAAAACGTGATAGTCTTCGGCCCTCCCATCCGAGTGGCAGTGGTAGCCTTAATGTGGAGCCCCCTAGTGACGGGGAGGAATTGGACACGAGTAAATTAGGGAGAAAATTGGCGAAAAAAAAAAAAGAAAAAAAAAAGAAAGGATTTCACTCTGCAGTGACAAATAAAGGCTTAATTTAATCATTATATAACTTCCGCAGTTTATTTACTGTTTTTCATTAACAATCAATAAATTCACTTTGAGATGAAATATAATAAATTCATTTGCCTGTTTTCTAGATATCAATTAGTTATTAATGAAATTCTTTAACTCTCTGCAGCTTTAAAGCTTCCTGTACTGATATGATTTTGTCTTCTCCACACACACACACACGCACACACGCACACACACACACACACACACACACACACACATGCATGCTGTTCTTTAGAGAAGTAAGAATAAAGGGTTACTGTTATCCAGCACTTTTATTTCTTCGATTCGAGTCACAAAAAGCGCTGGTTCCAAGTTCAGATTCGCCAGGCAGTACATACTGTACAGTTTATTTTGATTTCAACTTCTAAAACCTTGAACGCGTGAAAGTTGAAAACCTTGTTTTGAGAGCATAATGAAAAAATCTGATTCTTCAGCAACGTATTATTGGATTTCTGTTCTCTGTCGCTCCACAGAGAAACTCATTTAAAAGTCAACTGATTTAGTAACTAATTTCAAATGCAAGACTTTTCTTCGCACAAGTGTCAGTCACTCCGGAGCCGCGCACCAGCCCTGGCAGATTTTGATTTTTTCCCCAGAAGTAATTCTGGCTGTCATTTGAAGATGTTGCAGCAGATTTTCCATGGTGTAATGGTGCGGATAATGACCAGGCCTTTGGTCAGAGTTTTAATGTTCCACCGAGACTCCTGCTCCGGGCTTAAGTGTGTCGTGCTCGTGAAAGAAGAATCATCACCTCGGGCTTTATTTCCTTTAGCACAATGAACGCTGCTTTCACGCTGCACTTGCTCATCGCGTTCCCTCCGCTTTCCGTCCTGCCGAGGAGCCGCTTCCTGATTACACAAAGACGCTCCGAACACACGTCTCTGTTCGCTTTCTCATCTGTTTCTAACTTTTTTTTTTTTGTAGTGTGTGTATGTGTTGTGCTGCTTATTTTCACTCACGCTTCACATGCAGGAAAAAAAGAAAACCCTTTAGTTTTAATTTGTAGAGTGCTGCTTGTAATGTCTGGCCTCTTCATTCCAACCTCGCCTGGTTCTGTCACTTCCTGCGCTAGAAACTTTGCCCAGACATGCATTTAATTTTTGTTTAATGCCAAAATGATTCATTATCTCCAAAGGCACCGAGGCTTCCAACCTGTAAATTCATAAATTAATGGATACACCGAGGGGTGGGGTATTGACTATAGCTTTACTTATGGCTTTATTCATGCAAAACAACTAAATCCATCATTTTTCAAAAAAGATTTTTGAGAGCCCAAACGTGGCTACAACTAAGATTTTAGCAATTTAGCAATGATTAGAGCGGGTGAATAATTTGCACACATTTAGTGAAAAAGCACTTAATGATCTTGTGATCAAGATGATGTTGTTTGAGGTTCAAAGTAACAGATAAAACATGTGGTTTCAGGAAATAATCAACGACTACTTGGTGCCTTGGGTAAAGATAAGTTAATGATGTCATCCTCACTTTCACAATTATTCTATAAAACTCTCCTAAGGTGCTTGATTTCTTTTTTTCTGGTTAACAATTATTTATTTATTTATTTATTTATTTATTAAAGAATGACTTTTCATCCATCATAGATACATATAATGGACATGTAACCATCAACTTCCCTTTGCTCCATTTTTTTTTTTTTTCACGAAATGGATAAAAACTTAAATTTGCCCGATGTTCATATTCATATAGTCCTATCCTGCAAAAATAAATAACATGGGGATATATTGTGGGGATTTCCTTTAACAACAACAAGCACAAGTGTCATATTGCTTTTAGTCAAAAGTTCTACTGCTGACGAGATGTGTTTAAAGGCACCAGACTGTGTTTTCATGTTTGTGTAATTATATTCCAATTTTGCTTGGAACAATAATTTTACAGGGTCTGGAGTCGAGCTTTGCCAAGCAAAGGAAACTTATTTCACTCTGTAGTGAAGCGGTTTGAGAAGCTGTTTCATGTCAAATTCCTCCAAATTCATCTGCACACTCAACGCTTGTCAAAAGTCTCGACGTTTCGATTTTACCGTCCGTGGTCAAATTCGCTTGCTCGCTTGGAATGACAGTATTGGTGATGTCCCGTAATTTAACGATTTCATTCTCCAGGTGAGTATACTGTATACCGTACTGTACACTAGAGTGTGTCCCAAAAATCTGGCTCCATTGACAAAAATGTATTTAAAAGCATGAATTAAAGCAAACGCTCAGCACATCTGAACTGATTGATGATTTCCTCCTTTTTGACTTCAGATCAGCCTGAAACAAACAAACAAAAAACAAGGTTGACTAAAGTACAGTACAGTAGGTCTGCTTCTGTACCGTCTTCTATTGTTAGTTTCAAAACAATCTCAGGGCCAAAACGGTACAAGAATTATTAAATGTGGGGAAAAATGTCTGAGGATCCATCGTCTTCATGCTAGAATACAAAAGCAGAACTGGTTAAAAGTTTAAAATCAGAAGGAAGTTTCTCACATTTGTACTTAATCAACAAGCAGCCACTCATACAGCATGCAAAATTCTATTTTATTTAACTTTAATGTATTACTTGGGTATGAGTTATGAGGATCATGATAATAATAATAAATGCCACAAATTACAGTCGTTGTCTTGTTATTGTATGTTGAGGTTAAGTGTGATTACAGAGTGTTAATATTGGCAGGCAGCAGTTTATTTCCATGTTGCTCTGTCTTGATGCTCAGATGTTTATGAGGCTTGAATATTCTTGTTTCTGCCTTTGGGACCAGCTATTTCAAACCAGCCATCTGTTTATGAGGGCTTCTTCTTCTCTCTCTCTCTCTCTCTCTGACGGTCTCTCGGTATTCTGGAGCTCTGCGTGAAGTTAATGATCGTGCATCAGCAAAGAAAAGTTCTGACCTCTTTTGGAAAACAATGTAGATGAAATGAAGGTTATATAAGAGATTTAGAGCAGCCATAACTGAAGAATTATTGATCTCAGCGTAAGCATTTTTCATTTCTAGGTGACAGAAGGTTGAAACGAAAACTTGTTACTCAAAAACTGCAATAAAATCTAATGATCCTGGGGTTCAGCAGAAAAATGTCAGCAGGAGGGAGAAGTGAAGTTGAAGTGAGATCGAGCTGGGAAACTGACGAAAGTGTTTGAATAACAAAATGTGATAATTAGTCAACGTCATGCTTGGCAAATTTCAATATTTCAAAAGTCAAAATGGAAGTTAAAAAAGTGTTTTTCTTTGAATGAAATAATTAATATTAGGCAGCTAATGTTGTTTTTAAGCTGCCAGCGATCATCAGCCAACTAATATTAGGGTCCCATAAAGAGCATTCTAAGCACTGGAGCCTAAAAAAATAAAATAAAAACTCTGTGAAATGAGAATGTTGGCTCATGTTTGATATCATTTACATAAAAATCTGTATTTGTGAAATATTTGAACTCAAAAATTATAAACTCAATTCTATGTTTTTAATATATACTGTATATATTCCCCTGATTTTCTCCCTAATTTAGTTGTATCCATTATCCCATTCATTTTAATGGGANTATATATATATATTTGTTTTTGTTTGTTTGTTTGTTTGTTGACTGATTTTTTTCCACATTCTACAACAATACTGAGAATTTCAAAACTATGAAATGGAATTAGGTAATTATATAACAACAACAACAAAAGTTTGTTGTTATTTCAAGACATGAAGGTCAGCTGGAACAGTTCTGGCAAGAACAGGGTTGACAAGGGCATTTGCAAAACCCATCAAGCACCACAATGAAACTGGCTCTCATGAAGACCTTTTCATTTTGAGTTACAAACAGCATCTCAGATTATATATATCAAATACATCAGGCAATCTCAGTGTCAAAAACAAGTAAACGGTTAAGATTAAGAGCAAACAAGATCAAAGATGAGCTTGAAATCAAAGTCGGGATCAGACTGAGACAAAACTAACAACACAAAGACAAAGCACATGGATTTGTAAGACAGAATTGGGCTAAAATACTGAACAAACCCAAAGGGCATATAATAAACTGCCTTAAATAGCATCATACTGGTGAGTACTGCAGTGTGTGGAGACCATATTCTGCAGACTGCAGGGTGTTATGGGAATTAAGAGGTCTGAAGACAGCCGAGATATGGCAGATGCCATGGAGACATGGACCAGAGTCTACACGTCAGAGATCTGCAGAGAAGCAGATCAAGAACATTGTCTGCTGGGACCTACCTGTATGAGTTCTCCTTGGGGCCACAGCAGTCGCACTCAGTCAAATCCCTCGTTTGAGGCTTTACTGATTTATTCATCCATTACTTTTTGTTAAGGCAGGGTGAGAGGCCAGCTTTGTAACAAGGTAACAAGTCAATGGAGACCGCAAGCTTTGAGTTTAATGAAAAGTTCTCAAAACTCCAGATACATGAGAGGAACAGGATCAACAGTAGACTATTCTAGTCCTTTGACAGGTTTGGAGACTACTTGGAGTACCAGTGGATGGATGGACTGGCAATGCAGAAGGCCGACCAGTTTTTTCGCTCTGACTCGGAGGATCAGAGGTGAACTGCACTTTTTCTGGAGATCCTGCAACATCTCGTCGAAGTCGTGCCGTACGAACGTTCAGTTGAGAAACGTTGTCTTCTTCGCCGAGTCGATTAAAGATGAGAGGAAGTGAATGTGGTATAAGTACTTTATCTGGACTTCTAACGTTAAAGATTTAATCTGGATGAATTGAAAGGATCTCAGCAGGCGTGCGGCGCTTGAAGAAATTGGTGATTTCTGTGAGACAACTGGTTCTTGTGAAGAGTAGCTCCCAGAGATTAGGCTGACATTAGATGATGTAGAAGCAAAGCCTTTGTCTTTTTCTCTTCTGTTCTGCAGCTGTGAGCTTGGTACTTAGGACTCGCATGGGTTCCAGTGACGCTGATTTGTCAGCTCTCCCAATGGCCCGCTGATGCAGCTGTCGATTTCAGGAGAGATGGTCGAAATGGACAGCCGAGTTAATGAATAAATCCAGAGACGCTTGATCATCATGGCATGCGAGATCACTGAGCACCTTTAGGTTCATTCTAGATTCTGCCTACAGCCAATATACAATGTTAATATCTTTCTTTGTTTGATACAAAGAAGTTGTTTTCCAGTTTCTTTCCCTCTAGAGAGCGATCAAACACGCCAGATCTACTCCAAAAACATTGCTTTTTGAAATGCCACAGAGAAACGGTACAATCCACAAAGAAGCTGTATAACGAGACTATATGAGTCCATATACACTACTGTGTACGGACAAAAGTATTTGGCCAAGTCTGCAATGACACTGTATCCAAATACACTCTACTGCCAAAAGTATTTGCTCGCCTGCCTTCACATGCATATGAACTTGAGTAACATCCAATTCTTCATCCATAGGGCTTAACATGATTCCCATAAACAAACTGCTAAACCTTGTTGAAAGCTGTTATATGGATTAGGAATTGGATGTTGAATCCTCAAGTTCATATGCATGTGAAGGAAGGCGAGTGAATACTTTTGGCAATATAGTGTACATTTACCTCATTATGATGGAGTCGGCCCCCGTTTTGCACTCTTCTTGGAAGGTTTTGGAGAGTTTCTGTGGGAATTTGGGCCCCATTTATTCTGTAGAGCATTTATGAGGTCAGGAACTGATGTTGGACCAGAAGTCTGCCTCACAATCTCCGGTCCAGTTCATCCCAAAGATGCTCGATGGGATTGAGATCAGGGCTCTGTGTTAGGGCCGGTCAAGTTCTTCCAGACCGAACTCATCAAACCATGTTTTTATCGTCATTGCTTTGTGCACTGGGGCTCAGTCATGTTGAAAAGTTGGAAGTATAGCGTTGTCTTGGTCTGCTGAAGCATTAAGATTGTCCTTTACTGGGGATAAGGGGGCTGATTGAAACACCGAAATTCAATAATTAACAGGTTTATGCAAATATTTTTGTTCATATGCTGTAGCTGAGGCGCAACATAGTGCTCTGCAGGTTGAGGAACCATGCCATTGTTATCCTTCCTTCCTGGTGAGTGAAGAGCAATGAGCATTGTAGCAGGAAACCTTTACACGGTGCGCTCTCTTTAAAAAGGAGAAAATAAACCAGATATCAAGAAGGGAATAATGTCCTTTCAAAAGATTTCCCCTCAGCCAAGTTTTTAATGATGGGTGTCTAATAGCCGTCGGAATCTGCGTCATCCACTAGTCACTGTGTGAAGGTCATAACATAATTAATTATGATTTACATTATTTTCATTGAACCCTTTGGAGAGGCGGAGTCATCCTGCATGAGACGGAGATGTGGAGGCAAAAAATAAAAGCCCCCAGAGCATGACAGTGCCAGTGTTTCGTTTAGGCTTTCCATTAATCTGTGACCTATCTGAGTGTGCCTGTGTGTTGACTGCTCATTCTTCTCAAATATGTGATCATTAATGTCTAGGTGGACCCTGTGTGTGTGTGTGTGTTTGTGTGTGTGTGTGTGTGTGTGTGTGGGCTTATTTGTGTGTGTTTGGGTGGTGCCCTTAATGAATGTTTACAAAATTTTCATTTTATTGTTACAACCCATAATTCCATCTCTCCGTCTCCTAGCAACAGCCTCATCCTCACTGACCCATGTCTATCAGGCGTGAGCTGTAATCGCCGAGAGACGTGGCCAAACAAACACTTTCATTTCAAATGTCAATATGCGGTGCCGTCGGTGGGAATTGGTGTTGACTTTTCTTACTTTTGGGGAATTTATCACCAGCGGAATCAAGTCCCAGGGTGGTGTGAAGGTGAGGTTACATAGTCCAGGGTAATGTTTATAAAAAAATAATAATAACAAAATTGCATGCGTGTGTTTGTGTGTCATGTCCGTATGTGTTGTTATTTATTTCTTAAATCAGAGTGCTGTTAAATTCTCAATTCTGATTGGCCAGAGTGTGCTGGTCATGAACATGTTACAAGAACATACTGATTTTTCCTGTAATAAAAGGTTTATTTAACATCTATGGAAGGAGTCTCCAGTTTCAGTCAGCTGTAATGCTGTACCTTTAAAGGCCACCTATTATGCATTTACTAACATTTGCTTTTTAAACGTTCCTGCACTTTCATATGGGTCTCCAGTGTGTGACTATACAGATACAACATGAGGAAAATACTCACAACTATTTTTTTCTTCTTAAATGCGCTTGAACATGCTGTTCAAATTCCCTGCCTGTTATGATGTCATTACAGGAACGAAAAAAAAAATGTGTGTGATGAGAGGATGTACATGGAAATATTGATTGCCCCTCATTCAGATCTAGAAGTCTGGCATTTTCAGGAAATTCCCTTTTTTCTGCCTTCTGATTGGCTGGAAAACAGCCAATCGCCAAAAAGGCAATTAGCTCATTTGCATTTCCTGTAAAACTACAGACGCAGAAACAGCATATTTAACAAACAGGATTTCAGGGAATCCAGAACGCATGATCTGAGGGGTATTTCAGCCGGAAAACCAGCAGATATCTAAGACTAGAAAATAAGTATAATAAAAGGCAGTTAATTATACTGAACTGTCACAGGAACACATCTCTAACATGGACGATGGGTTTCTGGTTTCTTGAGTATTTTATGAGCTGTGTGTTTGTCTAATTACCACGAAGAACGATCAATAGATCAAGAGGCCACGGTTACCATGTGTGAGGGAAAAACAGACACAGGAACCTCGGACAAAAAGTTCAGTGGAAGAATGCGTTATACTGTATCCATGACAATAGAAATGATTTAGGATATTGTATCTGAAAATTCTGCACTTTAACGTTCTTTAGTCATTAATATTAGCTTCGTTATTTCCAATTACATTTTCTTAAAAGCTTTGGACTATTAATAAAGCTATATATATATATATATATATATTTTT